>CM059977.1:34135813-34617575 GCA_030490835.1 Annona cherimola
AATCAACCAAGTACGTCTCGGGAAAGTTTCAACACGAATTGGCCCGAAATGATCGAAGAATGGGTGAAACGAAGCACAAATTGCGTAGTGCTAGAACCCAACACGGCCCAGGGAGTGTTGCGAACTGGAAATGAAATTCCCAGTTTATTTTTGACTATGTGCGCAAGTGCTCCCTTGTATTCTATATAAACACCCCCGGGAACGTCCTAAGGCATCTTAGAACATCCTTGGAGCTACAGTTGAAATCTGGAAGTGAGAAGAGTGTAGAGCACAAGGTGAGAAATGAGACCGCGAGTTGCCTGTCAAAAGACAAGCTTTCGATCAAGACACCATCTGGGCTTTTGATCAATAAGTACAAAATCCTAAATAAATTATTTATAAAGTATTTAACTACAAATTATATTAATGGAGGGACTTATTTGGGAATATTGCAAAGAAACGTTTCATACGCCTTAGTTGTCCGGTAGCTTTAAAAAAAGTAAAATGACAAACCGGAGCAAAGGAAGAACAGCTAGAGAGGTGGGGGCAAAAAAAACACCGGAAGAAGGAAGAGAGAGAGAGAGAGAGATCATGATGGAATTGGAATTCTTGGGTTAATGTTTGAAGTGGAGAAATTGGGTGGAAATTTTGTTAAGAAATTTTCTTTTCCATGTTTTCTTATATATTGCATTTATTTAGTATATTGTTGTGGTATGGAAGAAATTTAGCTTGAAATTGAGATAGTAGGGTTAGAAATTCTAAACCTTAATAGAGTAGAGGAACAAAATATTTCCATGGAGATGAAATATGATTATAAAACCTAAATGGATAATTTTAAAATGATATTCGATTACAAAACACGACAATGATGTTAGAAAATTTGAGATAAAATGAAAATGGGATTCTCCAAATAGGTATTTGGAACTTTAAAATTTAGAAAATGAGAGTACTTTTTTTTTGATTGGTACAATTACATATATCTCAACACATATTATACTTGAAGATCTGAGACATTCTTACAAATATAAGGGACACATGTTCCCAAAGAAATCTGGAGACACAGCTCCACGAAAGAATAAGGAAGACACAGCTTCCAACGAACCACCTGGGAGACCACCCGCTCCCACACTCCACCATCCGGGAGACCACTTTTGCTCCCACGCTTGTTTTTTCCGCCCGCGCACGCATTTCGCGCCCCGCGCGATTCGAACCTCCGCCCTCCAGCCGGCGCGCGTTTCCGCGCCCCTGACACCGACCAACCGAGCTAGCCTCGGTTGGTAAAATGAGAGTACTTGAGGATGGAATTAAGTAAATAAATTTTAGAATACTATTTAAATATATTATTATTATTTTGGATGTAGATTAAAAGTGAAAAGGGACATTAGAATTTTATAGAGTGCAAATTAGAGATTTGGAAAATTGCATAGAAGGTAAGTAGGAATTTTTCTGCTTTTATTAGATGCTCACGGATGTTCATGGATATTTATTTGTCACGAGCATGAATGTTTTGTGATGGTTTGGATGTTTTATTTGATATTTTTTTTTAAGAAAAAATTCTCTTTTACATATGTACTTTCATAGCTTTAATTATTTAATCGAATTGAATTAGTTGAGAAATTATTATAAGTTAACCGTATCTTATGGAATTTTTTTGTCAATTCAGTTGTTTAAATGAGACAAGTATTCACGAGTATCTGGGCATGACATGATGTATGAATGTGTTAGTGTACGTTTAGCATGACATGGGCATGATGATTCTTTGGGTGAGCCGGAGAATGAGATGAGTTACAGTATACTGTGATATAGTCGTGTAAGAAATTGATGGTTATTAGTCCACCAGGTAGTCGGGGTGACTTGGATGATGATGGATGACAAGGATATAAGTGGATATTTGCATTGCATAAGCATTTGAGGCATAATTGCTTGCACGAACATGTGAACTTTAGAGATTTTGATATTCGAGTTATTTTATGAAAATGATGTTTGTTTAGTTTAATATTGAGTTTTACTGTTATCCTACTTACTAAGTTGGCTCATACTCATGTTTTATTATATGGATGTTTTTAGATGGTAGGAATGAGATGGGAGGCCAACTTGGAGTTGGTACTCAGACAGGAGTAAGAAGGGATCATGGTCCATTGAGTTAAATAAATATATATTCTAGCCTTTAAATTACTAGAAAAAAACTAAGTTCGGTATTTCGTGGATGCAGAGATGAATAAAGTAATGAGAACTCCTTCTGTAAATCTTATTTTATCATGGAATTGATGTATCAGTGATGATGTTGATGATGATGATGATGATAATTTAGATGAGATTTAGAATGATTTATTCCATTTAGCTTTCGTATGCTTCTATTAGATTTTAAAAATGGTATGATGTGAGAATGCTTGTGTAAGGTGATTCTATCTAACCCCTCAGCCTTATGATTATAGGGAGATGTTGCCTAATTTTCTACGAAATGTGATAACTGTTGGCCAAGAGTGGAAATTAGTCATCAGGGCGTTACAATAAGCTTTCGTTTTCATTCTTTCATTTGATTTTTATTTTCTTATTTGTGATGAAAATTGGATATAATATTATTTTGTATTTGAGTTTTATTACAAACATGTTAGGCTAAACCCATTATCTAAGATTTAGCATGTAGTATACATCTAATGTAGCGAATATTGTAGTTTGATTATTTAAGGTATTTTGTATTAATTTGATATCTTGTTATCTCCGTGCTTATTGGGTGTATGGTACCACACTTCACAATTTTATATATTACGTGATGGAACCAGAATGTAGAAATCTAATATATGACAATGGAAATACTAAATTTAAAAATCTAAGACCACGAAAATAGGCATGATGATCTTGAGGAATTCCATGAACTTCTACAAAACATAATAGATTTTAATTGACTTAATCTTATGAAAATAGTTGGTTGAAATGATTAAGGTATGCCTTCTAGATTTTGAAAGAATGTGTAAGGATAATATAGGGATAGCTCTCCTTTAACACATAATATCTATATTAAATAGGCACTCTACGTATCTATTACAGACGTAACATGTGAAACCCTAGATCCTAGGTACTCGCATCCTGTAAGTTTTAATTCCTCATTTTGTGTTCTTAAGATAATCTTTTCTTTTATTATTTCTTTTCTTTCACTTTATTTTTCTCGTGTTTAATATAAGTGTTTAAATCCATGTCTTAAGTCTCAAATTTCCTATGGGATCGCTATTTTATATACTAGAATCTATGACTCGTGCACATATGGAGAGATTGCTAACACACTTCTTAAAATATGGAAGAAAGATACTCATTCAAAACAGCTTTCCATGCTCCTAATTTTCTCTATAAGACAATTTAGATTTGATATAGTGCTAGTTGTACCCATCAACTAAGTGATCAAAATGGCTGAATCACTTTCAATTTTAGCCCTATTAAGTTTCATTTCTATCGACCATTTAACTACTAAGAGAACAACAGAAGCTTCCATTCATAAGGGTTTACATATACCAGTTTGTTTCCAACAACAATCTACTATGAATTTGCCATTTTCATCCCAAAGCACCACGCCAAAACCCACCATAGAAGTACTCAAATTATAGCTAGCATCCATATTCACTTTTAGCTTGCGACGGTCGGACTGTTGTTTAGATTGAAAGCACTTCCCCTAATGTGATTTTCAAAATTGAATTCATAAAGGAAATTCAAGCACCAATTATTGATATCCTTGAAGAAGAGCTTGGAATCTTCCATTACTAATTTATTCCTTAAAAAACAAATTCTCCAATAGACTATTAGGAAGAGTGTAAGAGGAAAATTTTCCATAGCAGAAGAAAGGTGGGATAAGAGATCCTGGTCACTTCCGAGTTGGCATGATGATTTGGTGTCAAGTTAGGTAATCTAAAAAATGTCTCTACCATAGCTGCAAGGCCAAAAAATATGGAAGGAGTCTTAGTCAATTGTTGGCAAAAAGGGCATAGAGGATCGATGTGAATTCCCCTACAAAGAAGGTTTGGTAGGCTTGGAAGAGAGTCAGTGTGTAACCGCCATCTAAACATCCGCGGTTTCTAGGCAGCTCGGTTTTTCATATAACACACATGACTCCATTTGGACAAACTTTGTTCTCACTGAAATTGACCACACCGTCCTCCATAATTTGATCAATCCTATAAACTGATTTAACATTGAAAGATCCATATGGCTCATGATCCCGAAATATCTGGTCCTCCTCATTCCTATCCCTCACTGCCACTTTTTTATTCATTCCATCCCATAGGGCCCACCATAGTAAAGATCTTGTTCACAAGCCATGCTCTATTGTGTGGATCCAAAAAAATGGTTTACATTCACATTCTAATCCACACTATAAGGAAGTGGCCTAGATTTAATAAGAGAACCCTCAACCTAGTAGTTGTGGAAGAATCTTAGGTTGGTTCCTCTCCCCACTCTCCATTTGCAGCCCTTTAGAACCAAGTTTAGGGCAGAAGCAATGCTTCCCAAAACATATGAAGAGCCCAATGGAATATTCCACTCCTCAAAATCACAATTTGGGAAGTATCTCACCCTAAAGACTTTATAGCATAGAGATTTTGGTGAAGTAGTTATACGCCATGTCTGCTTTACAATTAAAGCAAGATTGAAGGCAGATAACTCCCTAAAGCCCAAGCCCCACCAACTTTTGAGATGCACATACACTTCTAAGGACCCAGCTCATCTTCCTTTTTTCATTCATTCTCCTCACCAAAATCTACTAAACAATGCGTTTAGGTCATTGCACAAACGTTGAGGTAGAAGGAATAGACTCATGGCATAGCTCGGAATGGCTTGAGTAATAACATTTATCAGAGTTTCTTTCCCTCCACAGAATAAGAATTTATTTTGCCACCTCAAAAAATTTTCCTCCACACCTTTTCCTTAATGCTTTGGAAAATCACAGGTTTGTTTCATCAAGCGCAAATAGGTAAGCCAAGATAAGTCTCCATTTGTTATCTGTGAGTTCCCACTAGACCCTCAACCTGTCGCTTGACAACATGCCTTGTGTTCTTACTAAAGAAGATAGAAGTTTTTTGTCTATTAACCTGCTGGCCAGAACTATGCCGATAAGTATGAAGGATGTCCAGCATGTGTAAAACGTCCATCTCTTTAGCTCTTATAAATAATAAGACATCATTTGCAAAAATTAAATGAAAAAGGGTCAGTCTAAAACGACATAGTTTAACCCCTTGTAATCTACCAACTTCATGTCTGGTATTCATCATTATAGATAGACCTTCAACACAAAGGAGAAAAAGACAGGTAAATAGTGGGTCACCCTGTTAAAGGCCCCTGCTAGGGAGAATCTCATCAGTTAATTTTCCAATAAAATTCACTCTATAAGTGTTTGTAATCTCACTGCAAGTACACGAGTCATAAATTGTAGTATATAAATATCGATCCATAGGGAATTCTGACTTAAGACGTTGGATATAAACACTTTCTAACTAAATAAGATAAGGAGAAGAAAGAATAGGAAAAAGAAAAGTTGATTTGTAGAATGTAGAATAAGGATTAGAAATCACAAGATTGAGAACACCTAGGATTTAGGATTTCACATACTTCTTCTGCAACAGATACATGAAATGTTTATTTAATTTAGATATTATATATTAAAGGAGAACTATCCCTAAATTATTCTTGTACCTTCTCTAGAAACTTACAAGGCGTACCCTAATATTCTTAACCACCTATTCTTATGAGATTAAGTCAATTAGAATCCATTAAGTTCTGTGGAAGTTCATGGAATTTCTTAAGGTTATCATGTCTATTCTCATGGTCTTAGATTTTCAGGTTTAATATCTTGATTTTCGTATATTAGACTTCCATCTCTCGATTCCATCACCTATATATATGAGAATCATTGCCAAAGTGTAGGCCTTCACGCCAAGCAAGCATTAAATTACAAGATATTAAATTAATGCACAATATCAGTCATAAATAAATCAAACCACAATATTCACTACATTATACGTATGTTACATCCTACATCGACCCTAGATTAAGGGTTTAGCCTAGCAGGTTTATAATAAAAATTAAACATAAAATTATATTATATTCAAAGTACAACACAAACAAGACAACTAAATCAAAATAGAAGAAGAAAAGGAAAGCTTATTGATTAGAAGCCCCGATAATGTCTTAACCGCCTCAAGTAACTCGTCGCATCTCCTCTTGCCTTGTGCTCTACGCCTTCTCTCACTCTCCGGACCTCAACCCAAGCTCTCCGGACGTTCTCAACTCCTCTGGGACGTTCGTAGGAGGCAACTTGCGGACATAGTCCAAAATAGTCTGAGAATTGTGCATGAACAGTAACATGAATAGTATGCATGAATAGTGCACGTGAATAGTGCGAATGAACAGTGCACCTAAACAGTGTGCGTGAACATTGTGCATGAACAGTAACTGTCTATGAATAGTGCCTTGCTTGAAACGTAGTTTTTGCTTCAGATTTGAGTCTTGAATTTGCAATTTACTCCCGCTTTGATTAATGTTTATCAATTGTCCATGTTGTATACGAAAATTGCATGCATTCCTTCTGCTTTACACAAATCAGTTAATCGTGAGTGTTTTATGCTTTGTAAAGCTAAATCAATCAAAATATGATTTAAAGTATCTTAAACACTCAAATTCTTCTCAATAATAAGCAAAATTCATAATATAAATGTAACTAAACAAATACCCCCACACTTAAACCTTTGCTTGTCCTCAAGCAAATACAAAATAATCAAATCACAGAATTTCAAGAATTAACCTTTCAAGAACTTTAAGAAAAAACCAAATGTAAATGATCATCAAAACTAGTGAGGATGTTAAATAAAAGACTTTGAAACAGAACACTTGTCAAAATCTCAATCAAAATTTTTTTCATTAGATTAATACTGTACACCTTATTACCATTTCTGCTTTTAATAACTAAGAGTTCAAAAACTCTCATAATATAAAATCCTAATTATCAAATATTCTCCCCTTTTATCTGGTTATTCAATACACACACTCAACAATTCAAGTAATGGTAGTGATACAAAAAAATATCAGTCAAATTACCTCATATACATCTCATCAAAGTCTTACATCCAAATTTCCCGTACCAACTCAATCAACCAATTCATGGATCATAAGGACTTTGTGGGTAACAATTAGGTTTTGCACAAGAAATAAAATTTTAAAAATTGAACCATCTCCACATTGATTTGAGCCTCATTTTACAGTAAGAAATAATGTCACCCCCACACTTAGTGCTTTCATCCTTGTTTTTAAAGTCTGTTCTTACCCTTGGTTTAACAGTTTTTTTTATTTGAAATTTTTTTTAAACCAAGTCCAATAATAATTCCTTCACCATATTTCAGGGTATCTAAGAAAATTTTTTTTTAACAAATAACTCTCTTAACCATATTTCAGGGTATCTAGGAAGTCATTTTCATTATTTGCACAAGCCAAGAGGTCAAACCTTATTCCCATTATTCTTTTTAGGTTAAAATTCAGATTCAAAGTTAGTTCAATTAAGTGGGAATTAAGGTTCAAAAAAAATTTTAAATCCAAACTCAATAGGGGTAAATGAGTGTTATGCTCTCAAAGATAGACTCTTAGAAAAAAAAAGCCTTAATCATGTCCATAAATAAGTTAAATTGAGTTTTAGCTTTGAAAATTCTTCAACAAGAATAAGAGTTTCATGTATATGGAAAAAACTACCTTTTTTAATGACCAATTGTGTGTACCAGAAATAACCTTTGGTAAATTAGAAATGATTGATCTAATTTTGAAAGAAAATAGAATTGGTATTTCAGTATATCAGTTTCATTAAGTGATTTAGGATAAAAATTCAAGTATTTTCAACAAGTACATATTCAAAAATAAATTTAACATCTCACTAGAATTCGATTATTTGCCTAACTCCAAGATTTTGAAATTCCAAGTATAGTTTGCTTACAAGACTTACATAGTTCAAAGTGGAGTCTTAATCAATTCGAGATTCAAAATTTTGCAAGATTTGCCAAAAAAATTTCAAATGTTTTTTCAAAATGTGACAAAAATTGTAATCAATTCGGGTTAACCCCCACGCTTGAAACTAACATTGTCCTCAATGCAATTCATGTCATCAAAAAAATATATCAAAATTAGCTAGGAATTTTAAGGAATGTGAGCCTATTTTGACGAGTTGAACTGACTCTTCATCCCATGGTACTTCCTATCTTTCAAATACAAGTTCATGTAGGTCTTTCTCTAATTTCTCTTGTGGTGCATTCCGCACTCTTGTAAAATTTGGACTATCACCAGACGTGATATCCAATATCTCCTTTTGCAGCATCATCTTGTTGTGGTTTCCTGCGAAATCGTAGATGTTGTTACTGTCTAAAAAAGATCTAAATAAGATAAGAGAGAAATTTTCCTAAATTTATAATAATTAATATGCATCTCTTTAGGATTTGTGCAATATCCAGTGGCTCTCTATGGAAAACTAAATGATGGCATGTGTAGCTCTGATGGTATAGATGACTCCTTGATCCTTGTTTCTTTGATTAGGCTAGTTGCTTTAATTTTCTCGCTGCTTTCATCTTAAATTTTATCAGGATTTGATTAGTCTTGAATTTGCTCTATGTCCTCATCCTACACCTCGCCTTCCTCTTGATTCTCACCATTCAGAACGACTTCATGATATGCTTGGTTTGAAATCTGCACTTGTTTATCTACATGCATCTGCTCATCTGCATGAATCTCATCCTCTACTTGATCTATATCACTCAAGATAGTTTCACAATAATCCTTAGAAAAATTTATAGAGTCCATGCATGGTTGACTAGGAGGTTCGTCAGGTTTCTCATTTAGATGAATGACATATTGTGTAATGTTCGCAATCTCACCGCGAGTGCATTGGTCGTAGAATGTAATATATAAATTATCGATCCACAGGGAATTCGATACAATAAACTTTACTTTTAAACACTTTCATATCAAGTGGAATAAAAAATAGAAAAGTGGGAAGAGAAAATAAAATTCAAAACTATAACGAGTAGTAGAAAATAAGGATGCGAGTACCTAAGGTCTAGGGTTTCATGTGCAACTTTTGCAACGGGTAGTGATATAATTATTTAATCCGAATATTATTTGTTAAAGGTGAACAACCCCTAATTTATCCTTGCACCTTCTCTCGAAACCTATAAAGCGTACCCTAATTTTCTTAACCACTTATTCTCATGGGATTAAGCTAATTAAAATCCACTAAGTTCTGTGGCTTGTTCATAAAATTCCTCAAGGTCATCATGCCTAGTCTCATGATCTTAGATTTCCAGGTTTAATATGTTGATTATCATATATAAAATTTTCATCTCTCGGTTTCAGCACATAATATATGGAATTATGTCAAAGTACGGCCCATGTACGAAGCTAGCATTAAAATCACAAGATATTAAATTAAAAATGATATCCATCATAAATAAATTAAAACTACACATCACGCTACATTGTACGCATGCTACATCCTAAACTCTAAATTTAAGGCTTAACTGAGCATGTCTAAGTCTAAAATAAAATTAAAATTCAAAACCATCTTAAACAAAATAATTAAAATTAAAAAGGAAAGAAGTAGAAAAGTTTATTGGTTGGAAGCCCAGATGATATGTCGGCCGCCTCAAGCAACTTGCCGCATCTCCTCTTACCACATGCTCTATGCCTTCTCTCGCTCTATGAACCTCAACCTAGTCTCTCAAAATGTTTTCAGATGTCTTAGGACATTCCCCAAAAGTATTTACATAGAGGTGAATAGCGCTCATGAACAGTAACATGAATAGTTCGCATGAACAGTTATGCATGGACAGTACCAGACATGAACAGTAACTGCGTATGTATAGTGTCTTGTGTTATATGTAGTTTTGCTTCAAATATAAGTCTTGAATTTGCAATTTACTCCCACTTTTATCAAGGCTTGTCAATTTGCCCATGTTGTATACCAAAATTGCATACATTCCTTTTGTTTTACACAAATCAGTCAATCGTGAGTGTTTTATGCTTTATAAATCTAAATTAATTAAAATATGATTTAAAATATCTTAAATACTCAAATTCTTCTCAATTAATAATCAAAATTCATAATATAAATATGACTCAACAAATACCCTCACACTTGAACCTTTGCTTGTCCACAAGCAAATACGAAATAATCAAATAAAAAAATTCAAGAATTGGCCTTTCAAGAACTTTGAGACAAAAACAAATGTAAGTGATCATCAAAACTAGTGAGGATGTTGAATAAAAGATTTTGAAACAGAGCACTTGTCAAAATCTCAATCAAAAATTCCTTTTCAATAGATTAACACTGTACACCCTATTACCGTTTCTGTTTTCAATCACTAAGAGTTCAAAAACTCTTGCAATATAAACTCCTAATTATTAAATATCTTTCCATTTTATCTGGTTATTTAATACACACATTCAATAATTCAAGTAATGGTTATGATGCGGAAAAATATCAGTCAAATTACCTTATATACATCTGATCAAAGGCTTGCATCCAAATTTCCTGTACCAACTCAATCAACCAATTCATGGATCATAAGGACTTGGTGGGACAACGATTAGGTTTAGCACAAGAAATAAATTTTCAAAAATTGATCTGTCTTCACATTGATTTGAGCCTCATTTTATAGTAGGAAATAATGTTACCCCTACACTTAGTGCTTTCATTCTCTTTCAAGTCTATTCTTACCTTTGGTTTAGCAGTTTTTTTTCAAATCAAGTTCGATAATAATTCCCCTCTCCATATTTCAGGGTGTCTAGGGAACTGTATTATTATTATTATTTTCATAAACAACTCCCCTCACTATATTTCAGGGTATCTAGGAAGTCATTTTCATCATTTACGCAAGCCAAGTGGTCAAACCTTATTTCCATTATAGTTTTCAGCTCGAAATTCAAATTTGACAGTAATGCTCTTAGGGATAGGCTCATCAGAAAGAGGAATGACTTAATCATATCCATAAATTAGTCAAATTGCGTTTTGACTTTGGAAATTCTTCAACCAGAATAAGATTTTCATGTATATGGGAAAATTACTTTTTAAAATAGCTAATTGTGTGTATTAAAAACAATCTTTCACAAATTAGGAAGGATTACTCTGATTTTGAAAGAAAATAGAATTAGTTCCTTGGTATATCATTTTCATCAAAACAAGTAATTGAGGACAAAAATCGAAATATTCTCAACAAGTACATGTTCGAAAACATATTTAACATCTCACTAGGATTTAGTTATTTGCATAACTCAAAGATTTTAAAATTTCAAGTTTGGCATGCTTATAGGACTTACAAGAGTTCAAAGTGGGGTCTTAATTAGTCCAATGTCAAAATTTACACAAGAATTACTAAGAATTTTTCAATTTTTTTTTCAAAATGTGACAAAAATCATAATCATCAGGGTAGTGAAAGAAATAGTTAGAGAAAATGAATGCATTCACCCCCGCATTTGAAACTAGCATTGTCCTCAATGCAAATCTTGTCATCAAAAAGATATATCAAAATTATACTAGTAATTCTAAGGAATGTGAGATGTTGACTTCCCTGTTTTGTCGAGTTAAACCGAATTTTCATCCCATGGTGCTTCCTGTTCAAGTAGGCTCTGTGAAATAACTAATAAAGCTCAAAATTAAAAAGTATCAAAATTTTAAAACAAAAGAAACTAAATGAAAATGAAAACGAAAACTAAAATTCCCCTGAAAAGAAAAGAAAATTCTTCGGTTACCTCCCAAGAAACATTTGGTTTAAAGTCATCGGCCTGACTTCAGATTCTCAACTTAGTAACGTGATTTCAGAGAAGGAGTAGATGACTCCTTTTGGAATTTGGTCTCCCACGAAATAAGGTTTGAGGCACTGCTCATTAACTTTGAATGCTTCAGTCTTCTAGCTCCAGATTTCAACGGCTCCATGAGGAAACATTTGCAGTAATTTGAAAGGACCCGACCATCTCAACTTCAGTTTTTCTGGAAACAATTTAAAATGATAGTTAAATAGCATAACCAAGTCATTTACTTTGATTACCTTCTGTCGGTTGTATTTGTCGTGACAGAATTTTGTCTTTTCCTTGTACATCATTGAATTTTCATAGGCATCAAGTCGGATCTCCACGAGATTATTGAGTTGTAGTAGACACTTTTCTCCTGCGAATTTCATATCAGATTTTAAAATTTTGATTGCCCAGTATGTTTTGTACTCCAGTTCAACGGGCAGTTAGCAAGATTTGCCATAGACAAGGTAGGAAGGTGTTGTCCTGATTGGTGTTTTGAATGCAGTATGGAGCGTCATCGAGTTGCCTTGACTAGTCTCGTCAAACTGGGATATCATCTTCTTAAGTATTTAATCTCGTAATTTGAGATTTCAGCCTGACCACTTGTTTATGGGTGGTATGGGGTGGTGATCTTATGTGTGATCCCATATTTCTTGAGCAGTTGCTCCATTTGCTTGTTGCAGAAGTGACTTCCTACGTCACTGATGATTGCTCGTGGTATGCTGAATCTGGTAAAGATGTTGTGCTTTAAGAATTTGGCGACCACACGTGAGTTGTTTATTGGAGAAGCAATCGCCTCCACCCATTTGGTTACGTTGTCAACTGCGAGGAGTATGTACTGGTTGTTGAAAGAAGATGGAAATGGTCCCATGAAATCCATGCCCCCAACATCGAACAGTTCGACCTCAAGAATATTTTTGAGTGGCATCTTGTTTCGCTTTGAGACGTTTTCAGTTCTTTAGCACTTGTCGCAGGTTAGTGTAAAAGATCAAGTATCTTTGAATAGAGTGGGCCAAAAAAAACTTAGTTGTAGGACTTCTGCTGTAGTTTTGGAGGGTCCCATATGTCCGCCATAAGGTGAGGAATGGCAGTGATGCAGAATACTTTGTACTTCCTCGCAAAGAATGCATCAGTGAATTAGACTGTCGCCGCATCGTTTGTACAAGTACGGATCCTCCCAGATGTAATGTTGTACGTCCCCAAGAATCGCTTCTTCTATTAATAGCTAAAGGGTGTGTTTGAAAATAGATAAAATTTTTGATGAAAAGTTTTAGAGAGTAGAAGTTGTCAAATGATGTGATTGATAGGATTACATGATGAAGAATAAATAAGATAATGTTGAAATAGATAGGTTAGTTTTGTTGGTAGTTGTGTAGAAATGATTGAAAAGTTGGGTAATTATATAGAAAAATGTGAAGAAATAATTAAAAAATAAGGTAGTTGTGGAGAGTGAAAAGTTTTATATTGAAAAGTTTTAACTTGACAATTTTTACTTATTACCAAACACACCCAAAATCGAGTGGAATGTCTTTGTAGACTAAGTAATTAACAATGTCTCCATACCAGGGCATTAGCGCTTCCTTGAGTGCAAGCAGACACTCGTCGATAAATTCCTCGTTAATCGCTCATCTTAGGTTAGATCAGTCTCCTGAGTTGATGGTAGTTTAGATGAATGATCAGCTACCACATTTTTCTTGCCTTTCTTGTCTTAGATTTTAAGGTCAAATTCTTATAATAATAGAATCTAGCGAATCATCCTCGGTTTGACATCTTTCTTATCGAGTAGATAACGAATGATTGTGTGGTCCATGTAGACGAACACCTTTGACCGTACAAGATAGGAACAAAATTTATCAATAGCGAACACAACAACTAGCAATTCCTTTTCAGTAGTTGCATAGTTGACCTAGCATCATCCAGGATTTTTCTTGCATAATAGATCACCATTGGCTTGTTATCCTTCCATTGACCCAGAACTGCTCTAACCCCATGGTCACTTGCATCACACATGATCTCAAATGGTAGGCTCCAGTCAGGGGGTCGTATAATTGGGGCAATGGTCAAAACTTCTTTTAACCTGCAAAATGACTTCAGACAGTCATCAAAAAAATTGAATTTTATATCTCGATTTAGCAGGTTAGTCAATGGTTTAGCAATTTTAGAAAAATCTTTAATAAAACGTCGATAGAAACCGGCGTGTTCCAAAAAAATACGAATTCCTTGGATCGAATTAGGTGGCGGTAGTTTTTCAATGACTTCTATTTTTGCCCGGTCAACCTCAATAACTTTACTTGAAACTAAATGTCCCAATACAATTCCTTCTTGTACCATGAAATGACACTTTTTCCAATTCAAGACCAAGTTGGTTTCTTCACACCTCTATAAAACCTTAGACAGGTTAGAAAGTATGGCAATTATGCATAGTTGAAAAGTGGCAGGTGCATTGCAAAGGCCAAAAGCCATGCGTCTATTTGCAAAAAGGCCGTATAGACTGGTGAAAGTAGTTTTCTCTTAATCCTATGGGTGAATAGGAATCTGAAAGTAACCGAAGTAACCATCCAAATAGCAACAGTAAGAGTGATTGGCAAGTCATTCAAGCAATTGATTAGTGAAAGACAAAAGAAAATGATCCTTTCGGGTGACAATGTTTAGTTTGTGATAATCGATGTACATTCGCCAACCCGTGACTGTCCTAGTTGGTATAAGTTCATTTTTATCATTTTTGACGACAGTCATACCGCCTTTCTTGGGTACCACATGTACTAGGCTTACCCAACTACTACAGAAATAGGGTAAATGATTCTGGTATCAAGAAGTTCTAAAATTTTATTTTTCACCACTTCTTTCATGACCGGATTCAGACACCATTGAGGTTCAATGCTTGTCTTGTAATTGTCCTCCATGAGAATCCTGTGCATGCATAGAGAAGGGCTAATACAAGGTAGGTCATTAATGCAGTAGCCAAGTGCAAGGGTCGTAGACTGTAGTATATAAATTATCGATCTACAATGAATTCGGGACTATAAACTTTTCTTTTAAACGTTTTCGCGTCGGATGGAATAAAAAAATAGAAAAGTAGGAAGAAAAAATAAAATTCAAAACTATAACGAGTAGTAGAAAATAAAGATGCGAGTACCTAGGTCTAGGATTTCACGTGCAACTTTTGCAACGGGTAGTGATACAATTATTTAATCCGGATATTATTTGTTAAAAGAGAACAAACCCTAATTTATTCTTACACATTCTCTTAAAGCTACAAGGCATACTCTAATTTTCATAACCATCTAATCTCATGAGATTAGGTTAATTAGAATCTATTAAGTTCTGTGGCTTATTCATAGAATTCCTCAAGGTCATCATGCCTATTATCATGGTCTTAGATTTCCATATTTAATATCTTGATTATCGTATATTAAATTTTCACCTCTCGATTTTATCACCTAATATATGGAATCATGCCAAAGTACGAGCCCATGTACAAAGCAAGCATTAAAATAAAAAATATTAAATTAACAATAATATCCATAATAAATAAATTAAAACCACACGTCACGCTACATTTTATGCACGCTATATCCTAAACCTTAGATTTAGTGCTTAACTGAGCATGTCTAAGTCCAAAATAAAATTAAAATTCAAAACCATCTTAAAAAAGGTAATTAAATTTAAAAAAGAAAGAGATAGAAAAGCTTATTGGTTGGAAGCCCCGATGGTGTGTCAGTCGCCTCAAGCAACTCACGCGCATCTCTTTTTGCCTCATGCTCTACGCCTTCTCTCACTCTCCGGACCTCAATCTAAGCTCCCAAGACATTTTCAAATGCCTTAGGACATTCCCTATAAGTGTTTATATAGAGGTGAATAGTGTATGTGAACAGTGCATATGAACAGTTGTACGTGAACAGTACCTCACGTGAACAATAACTGCATATGTATAGTGTCTTGCTTTAAACATAGTTTTTCTTCAGATATAAGTCTTGAATTTGTAATTTACTCTCGCTTTCATCAAGGCTTGTCAATTTGTCCATGTTGAATACCAAAATTGTATATATTCCTCATGTTTTACACAAATCAGTCAATCGTGAGTGTTTTATGCTTTGTAAAGCTAAATTAATCAAAATATGATTTAAAGTATCTTAAATACTCAAATTCTTCTCAATTAATAATCAAATTTCATATTATAAATGTGTCTCAACATGTAACTTATTTTCCTTGACTCAGAAGCTGCTCCTACATTTGATCAAGTTTTTGATGAAGCAGTTTTAAAATTTTGTCTTTAGTAGATTCTTTAGGCCGTGGTGCAACTGCAAGTGGAATGAAGGAATTTTTTTTAAAACAGTTTTCATAGTAAAATTAATGGGCTTGAGGTGGAAAGCAATTTTGTTTAGATTGAAAGGAAAGATTGTCAAACCAAGGAAAATTTGAATGCATAGGTCCATTATCATAGTAAGTATTTGAGCAAGGAATTTCAACAAAGTGTGGGTTGTCATGGTTATGAGAATTTTGCTGTCTATATCCCCAGTCTTGCTCGTATGATGCATTTATCATGGAAGTTCCCTCTCCATATGAATTATACTGGTCCGCTACTTCACAATTCTCATAAAATTCATTAGTAATCATTTTATCATCATGAAAATACCTATCACTCATTCTATCATCATACCATTGATTAGATCTAAACAATTTCTAACCAAATAAGATAAGGAGAAAAAAGAATAGAAAAAAGAAAAATTGATTTGTAGAACATAGAACAGAGATTAGAAATCACAAGATTAAGAACACCTAGGATCTATGATTTCACATACGTCTTCTGCAACGTATACATAAAGTGTTTATTTAATCCAAATATTATATATTAAAGAAAACTATCCCTAAATTATCCTTGTACCTTCACTAAAAACCTACGAGTACCTTAATCTTCTTAACACCTATTCTCATAGGATTAAATTAATTAGAATCCATTAAGTTCTGTGGAAGTTCAAAAAATTCCTTTAGATCATCATGTCTATTCTCATGGTCGTAGATTTTCAAGTTTAATATCTTGATTTTCATATATTAGACTTCCACCTCTCGGATCCATCACCTAATATATGGAAATCATTGCCAAAGTGTAGGCCTTCGTGCCAAGCAAACATTAAATCATACGATATTAAATTAATACACAATATCGGTCATAAATAAATTAAACTGCAATATGCGCTACATTACACATATGCTACATCCTAAACCCTAGATTAAGAATTTAGCCTAGCATGTTTATAATAAAAATCAAACATAAAATAATATCGTATTCAAAGTCCATCACAAACAAGACAACTAAATCAAAATAGAAGAAGAAAAGAAAAGATTATTGATTGGAAGCCCCGATAGTGTCTCGATCGCCTCAAGCAACTCGCCACATCTCCTCTTGCCTTGTGCTCTACGCCTTCTCTCACTCTCTGGACCTCAGCCCAAGCTCCCGGGACGTTCTCAACTCCTCAGTGACATTCCTAGGAGGTGTTTTATATGGTTCCAGGAGGCAACTTGCGCACATAGTCTAAAACGGGCTGGGAATTATGCCTGAACAGTAACATGAATAGTGCACGTGAACAGTGCGCATGAACAGTGGGCCTGTCTGTGAATAATGCGCATGAATAGTGTAATGCATGAACAATAACTGTGTATGAATAGTATCTTGCTTGAAACGTAGTTTTGCTTCAAATTTGAGTCTTAAATTTGCAATTTACTCATGCTTTCATCGACGGTTATCAATTTGTCCATGTTGTATACTAAAATTGCACATATTTCTCTCGCTTTACACAAATCAATCAATCGTGAGTGTTTTATGCTTTGTAAAGCTAAATCAATCAAAATATGATTTAAAGTATCTGAAACACTCGAATTCTTCTTAATTAATAATCAAATTTCATAGTATAAATGTGACTCAACAAGAAGAGACTAATGAAATACAACACCAAATTCAACGAATCCATTTTCATCAAAATGCATGGTTGTCATCATTTTTCCTAGATACTCCCAATCCACCCTATCATATGTCTTGGAGGATCTAGCTTTATTGTCATGTCCTCATTTTCCTCTTTGTTTCTGCTTCAATGTACATGGACTACCTCATAAGCTAATATCATTTTATCAGCAATGAGATACCCTGGCACACAAGCACTTTGTCATTTTCATATAAGGCGGAAGAGACAACACTTCAATCTTTTAGCTAAGAGCTTTACTATTACTTATGAACAACATTGCAAACGCTAATAGGGTGAAAATCAATTAGCTTCAGTGCTCCTTCTCTTTTTCGAATAAGAACAATGGTAGTTTGCCTGATTTCTTTAAGCATAGACACTTGTGTCTCAATTGACGAAACATTTAGAACATTGTTGCCAGCAATGGATATGGGCCCGATACATATTAGAATATCAAAAAACTTTATATAATCATTTATCCATATAAATAACATACCTCAGACGGTTTAGATTTTGAAAGTACTACTTTAAAATTGATATTTAAGTTAAACTATTCTATTATTTCAATTTTATATCATTTTAAAATGGGGCATATACACGTGCTAGATTTGGATAAAATTGGTATGTTATCGTAATAAATAATTTTAAATGCAATAGGTGAGGTAGATGTAAATTTTAATACATTTGAGGCTCATTTTAGGCAGTTTGCATCGTAATTATGGTGTAGTTTATCTGCGCTCGAATATTTTCCTATATATATATATATATTAATTTACAGTACAATGTGCTATAACTAAGTCATCTATTATAAAAGGCTTTTATAAATTTTTTTTGAATTTGGCGCTAAAAGTCGTACTTTTAGTAAAAGGTTAATTTATGCAATATCCATAATATTATTCTTGTTAAAAAGTAGTTTTTAACAACAGTAATTATTTATTTCACTAATGAAGTGGAGCGTAACCTGATGGTTTCACATGCAACTTTCAAGCTAAAGTCAAGGTTGGACCATTCTTGGCAGTACTGTCTCCCCTCCCTCCTCCGTTGTGATAAAAAAATATTTAATTCACTAAATATAGCTTTTTATGCCAAAGAATGCTAAGTATCGTGCAAGGTAATGTCTACTAAAGTAATAACAACAGTTTTGTTTATTCGAGGGTTACACAACAACATTAGTGCTATTGAAGATTTCATTAGTGTTAAGCGAGTCATTTGCTGAGGCCGGGCTAATAGAATCATTCCTCTTCTAAAAATATATAAAATCAACATACTAAATAGTTTGATTTATCTTCATAAAAAACCAGTAGGACTTATATATTGATTTCAAAGTCAGAACCAAAAAAATTCAAAGTTATATATCTAATATGCGAACCATATAAACCATTATTCCAATAAATAAATGATTTCAAAAATTGTTGTTGCATTTTAACATATCATTGAATGGAACAAAACATTTTTTGCATAATTACATACTTTTTCAGCAGCTACTACCCACCTAAGAATTCAGTTAAAATAATTCTTTGTATCATGTTTTAAAAAATAATGGTTTAAACAAATTGAATGGACAAGATGCTAAGTTAGTTCCAATCATGGTGAGCTCAAATGCAGTGAAATACTTAAATCTTCAATAGTAGTATTTCCCTTAATTAAAAATATATGATTAAATATTGTACTTTTTTAAGCTAAAAAAAATATTGTATTTTTAAAAGATGAAAAGGTCACATGATATATGATATGCTATCGATGGGCCGGATGCCTATCTGTGATCGATCTCAGTTGCCCATTGGCATTTCCTTGAAACTTTTCCAAGGCTGAGCTATGTTTATCGATACAAATCGAGCATCGAATACAATAATGATGATTTCGTACCAATACCTGTCCAAGGCCTTGGTGATCATGAAATACCATCTTGAGCTAAGTCCGCATAGCATTGTACCGAAATTTGTCAAAATTATTCATACAAGTTGCACGTTTCCAGCCAAAAGTGGACCCTACCACATGAATGGGCCAAATAATCAAAAGATATATATTGCCATATGATTGTTAGTAAAGCCAAAAATGCAGTTAGACTTTTGGACCGCCTTCCTCTTTGGAACCAGCCATAATAGACAACCGAACATGCAACATGCATGCATGACCACTTTTCCCACACGCAAAAATCCCTCATTCACCAGTTTTCTCCCGACCATTTTCCTACTTTGTCACGTGCAAGCTATATGTGTAGGCCAGCAATAGCATGGACTTGACTGGTATTCCAGAGTAGCGAAAAAAAAAAAAGGCACCGGGCATGCATGCATTCACACGGCCTCGATGTCGTTTCTGAAATGGGTAGACACGGGAACACCGTTTGTTTTTGTACTCCCGCGCTGTGCATCTCCTCTTTCTCCTGCTCCCGTTTCTTTCTATCAATGGGGACCATGGAATAAATATCGCTCATTGCACTTGTTTGGATTTTTGTGGGTACGTATTGTTTGATTTGTGTGGAGTCAGAGATGTGAAAATTTTGGGGCTTTGCAGACCAGGCAAGGTGAGACATCCGCCGGGTTTGTGGGACTTTAGGGATGTGCCAATTAATGTGATGTTTTGGATATACGATGGATGCTTGTCCCTAACCTGTTGTGTTGTTTGGAAATGATGAACTAGCTAGCTTGTTGACATTACATGGCACGCGTGATGGCTACCTTAATTTTGGAGCTTTGATACAGTTAACCCCATATTTCAAATTTCAAGGGAATATATACTTTTGTGGTGTCAACACACCATTGGAAGACAGTCATGGGTGTCCCCCCAATTTTGCCCATCTTGATAGTGACATTCAATGCAGCTCCGTCTGATGTGGTTTTAAGTAATTTATTATTTTTCTTACAAAAGTTATTAATTTTTGAATTTTTCTGATTTTTTTTTATTTTTAAAATCAATGGACTGGACATCCATATATACATCAGATATATGTATCCAACATAAACAATTTTAAAATTTTAAAAATTATGGCTACATACATAAGATCAATACCCAGATAAATTTAGTTTGCCTATTGTATATAAAATTATTTTTTAAAACGAAAATGTCGATTCCTCGGAATCAAATATTTGCATGGCACTATTCCGTGAAAAGGATAAAAGCAATATAATAATTTTTTTTAATTTATATGTCATTTTCAAAGTTATAACTTTAACATTTATTTTATAAATGACGATAACATTCTAAAGAATTTGTAAATGGATGCAATTAAATATTATAATTGTCGAGAAGGTATAGTTTAGGAATTTGATTAAAAGTATTTTGGCACATGATAAAGTAAACCCTAAATATTTTTAATTGTAAAATATATTATTGAAGGATTATTTTGAAATTTTCTAAAAATTCCTTTAAACCCATCATCCCTTCTTCCACGAACGTGCAGCATCCATAGAATTAAAAAAACGTAAAAAAAAAAAAAAAGAGAAAATGGAAGAAGAGAAGATATGAGAAAGGAGGAAGAAGAGGCACAAGAGGAGGAAAAGGGATGAAGATTTTAAGAGGATTTTTGGGATTTGCAATTTGCAATGCAGTGTTGGTGGATTTTTCTTTATTAGAAGGGTTTTGAAGCTTTGAAGATTTGAAGAAAATGCAAGTGGAAGTTAGGTAAGCAATTTCTTCTTGATTTTTCCTTATTTTTTTGTAAATATATTTTATTTAGAATGTGTTAAGGAAGTGATAAAACTTTTGAATGAAAAGTTTTTGGTATAAAAGTAAAAAAAAATTGATGTAATATGATAGGGATAATAATGAAGAGTACAGAAAATAAAGTTAAAATAGATAGATTAATTATGTTGTTAGTTGTATAAAAATGGTTGAAAAGTAAGGCTGTTATATAGGAAGGTATGAATGAATGATTAAAATATGACAGTTATGAAGGGTAAAAAGTTTTAGCTTGAAATTTTTACGTATTGTCAAATACATCCTTAATTTATTGTAATGATTTGAGAGTGACTTGAAATTATTTTGTGATGCGGGGATTAGTGATTTTAAACCTTATTGGGTAGAGAAAGGGATTTTCTTTAGAGATGAAATGTGAAATATAATAATTATTTTTAAAGTTTTGGGATGATGTAGAAGATGAGGGACGCCAATCCTATGCACCCGGGAGCATGCAACGCTCCATGCTCCTGAGCACATACACTTATTTTTTTTATTTTTTTTGAATTTTTTTTATAAAACTGTTAATATAAGTGTATTTAACATCTTTATAAATTTTTACCATTTTTGGAATATTTTTTATTTTTATTTTTTATTTTTGAAAATCAGTTGCATTTTAGGTAATTTAAAATTACCTAAAATGCCACTGATTTTCAAAAATTAAAAATAAATCTCTAAACATGCTCCCGGGCGCATAGGATCGGCATCCGAAGATGAGAGTCTCAAAAAAAGTATTTGGGACTTGGAAATGAGAAAATTGGGATATACAACGATGAGATTAAGAGAAAGAGTTTTAGAATGTTATTTAAGATTGCTATTATTTTGTGTAGATTAAAGGTGTGTTTATTTGGCTCACAAACTTTTCAAATTAAAAAATTTTCAATTTAAAATGTTTCACTCTTTATAATTATATTATTTTTAATTATTTCTTTATATTTTTCTAGGGTGTGTTTGGGAAGTTGTAAAACTTTTGATGAAAAGTTTTTATATAAAAGTTGTTAAATTAGTAGAAAATGATGTGATATTGTAGGGGTAATGATGAGTAAAGAGAATAAATTTAAAATAATAGGTTTGTTGTATTGGTAGTTGTGTAGAAATGATTGAAAAGTAAGGTTCTTGTATAGAAAGATGTGTAAAAAATAATTAAAAAAGGTGTAGTTATAGAAAGTGAAAAGTTTTAGATTAAAAAGTTTTAACTTGACAACTTTTGCAAATTGACAAACACACCCCTATACAATCACTCTATTTTTCAATTATTTTTGTAGAACTACTTATACAACTACCCTATCTATTTTAACTTTATTATCTTTAATCTTTATCATTATCCCTATCATATCATATCACTTTCACTCATTTTAAAAATTTTTACACCAACAACCTTGCATCCAAAAGTTTTATCTTTTCCCAAACATACTCTAAAAGTGATTAATATATTGGAGTCTTGTAGAGAGTACATGTGGAGATTTGAAAATTTTGCATTGGAGATAAGTAGGATCTCTTTGCTTTTATTTGGATGCTTATAGGTATTTAGTTTTATGGGTATGAATGTTTTAGAATGATTTAGATATTTTATTTTAGAATTTTATGAAAATGCCTTTCTTATTTATGATTTTCATCATTTTAACTATTTCAACTAAATTGAGTAGCCTAAGAAATAAAATTATTTTGAGTTAATGATAGGTTAATGATGATTTCTAAATTATTTAAGTTATTGGAGTTTGATGGATATCTTTAGAACTAACACATGAGCATGGGTATGACGGATGCGTGTATTGATGTGTGTTGAGTATGACATATACATGATGATTCTCAAGGGGATCCGAGGATAAGGGGAGCGGTGGAGTACTTTAGTATAGTTGTGTAGGATATTTTGATGGTTACAAGTCTACCGGGGTGCAAGGGTGACCTAGAGGAGGAGGATGAGCATTCACATTGCGTGAGCTTAGAATGGATGATCATATGTATTTGTAAGGTTTCGATGTTTTAAGCTACTTTTATGAGAATGATATTTAATTATTTTAATATTCGAGTTTTACTATTTTTTACTATTAAGCCATTTTATACTATTTATTTTGGATGATAATTGGATAAGAGTGTGAGTGATTGAGATGATTTGATATTGCTTAATTTAGCTTAGTTATGTGAAAACAATTATCATTTGATAAATTTGTGCAAAGCAGGAGAATACGTGCAATTTTGAGGCCTGAATCATATAGAACTAGTAGAATTTGACATCAAAAAAAGCTCAAATGGGCATGCTCTAGTTTCCATGTCGACAGGCTTCAAAAATTCTTTCCATTGATATGTTATGGCTCCGATAACTCCTCCAAAATCAAAAGTTATGGCCAGTTAATGATGGTTCACCCATTTCAGTGCAAGGTGCGTCTGTTCGAGAAGTTAAAAGCTCAAGGATCAAGACAACCTAGAATGATTTGACGAATTTAAAAGTTTTAAAGGAGTTAAAATGATGATCAAGGTAGCCTAGAATGTATCAAGAAAGTTTCAGCACAAATTGGGGTAAAACGAGACAAAATCATGCAAAACTACGCATAAAGCAAAGCACTCCAGAGTTCCACACAATTTGAACAAAGTAGATGTGGGTGCCACATAGTTCAAACCATGTGGGCCTCTTGTTGTGCAATTTCGAGCACAATTTGAACTCTGTGCGCAAGGGGCGATAAGATCTCTATATAAACACCTCCAAGGAACGTCTCAAAGCATCCGAGAACATCCCCAGATTGAGGTTTGAAGAGCGAAAGAAGGTATAAAGTACGAGGTAAGTGGTGAGGCAGTGAGTTTCTTAAGGCGGTCGAAACACCACTGGGGCTTCCAATTAATAAACTTTCTTTTTCTTCTTTTCTTTGAATTAGTTGTCTTTTTTGTGATGGACTTTAAATATAATATTATTTTATTTTTTATTTTTATTATAAACATGCTATGCTAAACCCTTAATCTAGGATTTAGGATGTAGCATATATACAATGTAACTAATATTGTGGTTTTAATTTATTTATGAATGATATTGTATGTGATATCTTACGATTTAATGTTTGCTGTGTGAAGGTCTACACTTTAGTAATAATTTCTATATATTAGGTGATGGAATCAAAAGGCGGAAGTCTAATATACGATAATCAAGATATTAAACATGAAATCTAAGACTATGAAAATATGCATAATAACTTTGAAGAATCCCATGAACGGTCACAAAACTTTATGAATCCTAATTGACTTAATCTATGAAAATAGGTAGTTAAGAATACATTAAGGTTATGCCTTACAGGTTTCAACAGAAGGTGCAAGAATAATTTAGGGTTTCTTCTCCTTTAATTCATAATATACAGATTAAATATGCATTTCATGCATCTGTTGCATAAGACGAATATGAAACCCTAAATCCTAGGTGCTCTCAATCCTATGATTTCTAATCCCTATTCTACATCCTACAAATCAACTTTTCTTTTTATTATTCTTTCTTCTTCTTATTTTATTTTCTTGATTGTAGTTATAAAGTGTTTAAATCCAATGTCTTAAGTCTCAAATTCTCTGTGGATTGATAACTTATATACTACAATCTATAATTTGTATACTTCAGATAAGATTGCAAACATCTAATTATTAAGTTGCCCTAGACTTATACTTTTTTATATTGATATTTTTAGATGACAAGACTGAGGTCGGAGTCCTATGTGGTGTTGGTAATCAGGTAGGATTGAGAGACCCCATCAAGTATACATAAGTTAGCCTTCTAATTAGTAGAAAAAAATTAAACTTTGGGCATGTTTCAAGGCATACAAGATTCTTAGATTTAATTTGCATCACCATTACCAAGACAGTTTTCCAATTTCCAAGATAGCTTTTTCGATTTTCAATACAACTTTACGCATTTCCAATACAACTTTACTTATTTCCAATATATATTATTACTTTCTCATCTTAGATTCAGATTCGATTCAAGAATTTTGTATGGTTTAGAACACGTCCTTAACATTTTATTTGATGTACAGATGAATGACGTAGTGAAGACTTCTTTTGCAAAAGTAATTTTATTATGAAGTTGACATATAGTTGATGATGATGGTGTATTAGAAGAGATTTGGATGGTTCATTTTATTTAGCTTTCATATTTCTATGTTATGTGTTATAATAAATAATATGATGTGAGTATCTTTATACATAGCAATTTCAGGTAATCTCTCTATTTCATGGTTCTGAAGAGATACTACAGAATTTTCAAGCGAAATATGACAATCATTAGCTGAGCATTGATCCAAAATGGGTGATATCACATAAGTATTTCCCTTCAAATACCGATGCAATTCCATTTATAATTCAAAGGAACAAAGAGGATTATACTAAAATATATTTTATTAAATTGGTATAAAATAATATCATATTCTATTATAATAAAATCACAAACCAATAGTGTAATTGGAACTCACATTGTTTGTGCGGTTACAAAGTTATGCAATGAATATTGGTTTAATTATAGTGTACTTTTGTTTTTCATATATGTATATATATTCATAAAACCAATGACTTACTAAATTATATTAAATTCGGAATTAAAATTTTCATCATCACCTATAGTTTTTCCTTTCAAAAATATGCATAATTATATCGTTTGTAATATTTGGGTGAAATAAGTTAGTTTTGATACAAGAGAAAATATATCTTAGTTCATTGCCATTGAATTCATAGAATGCCACATTGTCACTACGATCATCAAGAGTGAAAACATGAGCTACATGAGATTATACAAGTGCATGGCTTTTCTCTGTACTTCTTCTTATGATACCAATAGTAGACATAAACTATGTTTTTTTCATGAAAGAAAGGTACTTAGACTCCTCTCTATATAAAGCTTTTCCATCATGATTCTTGTTTAAAAAAATTCATTTTCATCTTATAAGAATTGCATATATGTCTTTATACCATTTGAATTTTTTATCTTAAATTCAAATGACTTTTTATTTAGGTCATCTTACAAGATTAATTATAACAGTCGCTTACTTTACTCATATAAAATAATTCATAAAAATTCATAAAAATTATGATCATTGGATTATCATTTCAAAATTTACTTGAAGAGTGTACTCAATTTTGAAAATATGCTCAATGAGTATGCCTTTAATTCTACCTTCATGTTTAGATTAAGAAAATTTGTTGAAATAGATTATAGTTGTCATATGCAATATATAACACGCTTTCTTTTACATAACATAATATCAACAACTTTATTTAGCTAAATCTTTAACAATGAGGAATCAATCGTGTCTCATGTTAATATCGTAACTGCTTCTTTCAAGCACATATAACTATTAACAAAATATAACAACTACATAGATGAAAATTGATCATTCAATTATTATAAGATCTCAAGAGTGTCAATTACACCATCAATTATCACATGTAAAAATACTCATATTCTTTGTATATATTTAGAAAATTTTAAGCACTAAAGCCTTGATGATAGGATCAAATCATTTCAACACTACGAACAAAACTAATTTGTACAATATAATTATTTATTCATTTTTACAATGACATATACTTACTATTATTGTACTTATTCTCACTAATAATTTTGATATAATGAGAAGAAAATAATAAAAATATCATAATAAATTTTTAAGAATTTGAGAATAGAAATGAAAATTTTAAGCTTTGAAATAAATTTTCTTAGCAATAATGTATATGAGGATATTTCATTAGTCAATAAATTTGACTTTTATAGTATAGTCCACTGCATGATGTTTTCTGCCGCTCTTCTATGAAACCTCTCCACTAGCAAATAAAAAATATATTTTAATATAAATCTTCTAATGTTTAAATAAATCTAAAAATCTATATAATCGACCATCTCTAAGTAGTCATTTTCGTTAAATGTGATTTTATAGTCAATTCTTATAGATATTACCTTTTTCTATCTCACAGTGTTTTATTTCTTGGTTATTTTTCTTCTTGTTTGGATGTTAAAAGTTTAGGACATTTTTCTCTGATAGAAAACTTTATGCATCAGCAGTGCTACCTGAAAGCAGTAGCATTAATTGTGTACTTTGGCATACTCATTAAATGCGCTCACATCAGTTCAGCCACATTAATTGTGTCCACATCAATTCGTGCATGCTAGCTATTGCATGGGTGCTGACTAAGAGCAGTTGCTAACAAACGACTATAGTAAATGAAGCCCTTTTATTTTTTTTACATGCCATTTGGTTCAAATGACAAATCTCCACAAGTGAGTATGGACTTTTGAAAAGCTTTACAAATATTAGGTTGTTTTCATGTTTGCCAAACAACCCTCAATTTTGTTGTATTACGAATATTAAGATGAGTGCATACATAAGCATACACCATGCTCTTTAAGATTGAAACATATGTGATAAACTTCATTTTCTACTTCCCAATCTTATTATGCAAACATTAATATAAACTAAATTTATTACTTTTAAAGATTGACATATCACTTGATGAGTAGTTTGACATGTTAAATCTTTTTGAGGCCTTAAAGATATAAGTTCTTTGAAACAACTAAAGCGATTTTTTTAGATTATTTTGATGGACCTCTATTCGTATAACACCTGATATAGTACCTCATATTTTTATATTAAAATGATTGCAAAAGAAACCTATAATATTATATAACAAGCAGAAATTATTAGTAGCAAGCAATAGATTATCCATACATAAAAATAATAATTAAATTTTCCTACTTATATTTAGATGTATGCAATGATTAATAATATTTTACAGATCTAAAAAATGTGATAGCTTTATTAAACTTCAAGTACTATTGTTAAAAAAAAATTCGAGTGTTCATTGTTGAAAAGCTTATTAAGTTCCTCTATGAATTCATTAATTTGCATATCAATATTTCTTTCCTTTTATTTTAAGTCTTCTATTGCATTATATATCTCTTCTTCTATATTCCAATTGGAGAAAGTTTGCTTTACATTTGCCTTATGTTAACTCTGATTCAGAGTAGTCTCTTTTTTGATAAATGATTTAAAGTAGACTCTTAATCATAATAAGAACCGAGTATTTTTGAGAAAAGAGAGTAAATGTGTTCTTATAATCAATGTTTAAAATGGGAGTAAATGTGTTCTTAAAATCAATGTTTAAGTAAGTCCTTTAGTATTTGTTCTCATAAAAAACAAGTCCTTTGGGAATAATCCATAAAAAAGTCCTCTAGGAATAAGTCTAGGATCATATCATTCTATATTGCCTTTAGGAACTTATTTGGATGTAAGAGTGTGTAGAAATGATTTTAAAAAGATAATTATATGAAAATATGTGTTAAAAATAATTGAGAAGTAAGATAGTTGTGTCAAAAATTTCTAGAGGAAAAAATTTGTGTGTTTACCAAATGCACCCTAAATATCATCCTAGATTAATATTGATTCAATATTAACATCTTTAGTAAATAGTACTGCATTATCTAAGTGTTGATCTATCATATTATGAATTATAAGCTCAAGTCCAATGAAAGGATTACTAATCCCGTTAAACTTTAGAATTTTTGGAATTATTTCCCACTATAATTATTATTCTTAATGAACTAGGCAATTTTATTTTTGATAATTTTAGTACTATTTGGGCTATAAATCTATACTCTTTAGATCATGCAAGATATCAAATAAAGAAATAACTAAATATTCTTGGGCGCAGTTTTTCTTATGGATTATAAAGCCTATTTTTTGCTCTTTAATTTAAAGGCTCAACTTTTTTTAGCTAGAAGAATAAGTTTTATCTGAATAGAATATATGTATGGGCCACATTTTCTCAAAAATAGGTATATTCATGTGTAAGTTAGGAAAATGCTTAAATCCATTTACATTTGTACTAAAATATAATAATACTTTATATAATCGTTTATCTACATAATAGTGATATTTTAGATGGTTTAACTATTGAAATACTACTTAAATTTGATATTTAGTATTAAATTATTTTATTATGTTGATTTTACATGTTTGTAGATTGGACCATATACATTGATACTAAACAAATGGAAGGATTTTCATGATAATATAAGTGATATTAATTACAATAGATGAGTAAATTCTTCATTGACCATCAAGAGATTGAAATGAAGGCAGTTACATGGAAGAAGGATTTCATAAAAGCATCCCTGTAATTTAAATATGCATATGTCTCTGAACTATATTTCATACTTATCCATAAATCAAATGAAGCGTCAAAAACAACCTTATTGTGAACTTTGTTTATAGCAATTTTTAGGCTTCACTCCAAATGAATAAATTACAAATTATATTTTTCATCATATCCATGAAAATATGATTTCACCTTTCAGTTAACTATTCTATTAGAGAGTTTCTGACCCTATGCAATGAGATTTAATATCATTTTCTTCTAAAAATCTTGTAAAAGGTCTAGGATGTGGCTTAATTGAATACACTTACCGTGAAATTTTTCACCTTTATCAAATCTCATAACTTTAATTTTTTATTCTATCTTGTTGGGATAAAGCCAAAATAAGCCTAATGAACAAATAGGAAAAGGTTCAGCATGCCCCCTTTTTAAGGAAGGGTGATAATTGTTAAATTACTAATATATTTGTGGATATTTTTATATCAATTTGGTGGGTAATAATTTGAGTATAATGTGAAATTTGCTTTAAAATGTGATTTTGCAATAATTGGGTATTAAATATTAGTTTCAAGTTATTTAAATAATTTTTGTAATCTTTTGCCTTGAAATTACATTTTATTTGTTGTCATAAAATTTAAATGGGCTTGAAATATTTTTTTAATAACCAGTTGATGGATTTGATGAATTAACAATTTGATTACATTTTATGCAGATTTGCAAATTCAAACAGTGGGACTCATAAGAAATTAACACGGCTAGAAATCCAAGTTGTCCAGGAATTTTAACGGTGGTGACTAGTGGCACATCAGATATTAATGCCCAGAAATTAAATGGTCCAGATGATGCAGGTCCACACAGCGTCAATTCCAAGCAATCAACCTGCCCATGAATAATCTGGGCCGTCCATTTTTAACACTTCAGATGCGTCGAAAAATCCAGGTCGTTGATCCAAGACCAGGCCATGCATTTAATCAAACAACCACCATCCGAGATATATGATCTACACTGCCATCTGTCTGGCACATCCAAGCCATCCATTCGGTTGCCCATATAAATCCTATCTAAGCTTTAGCCGTCCATTATTTATCCATCAAAGCTATGCAACGTTCGGCCACCATCTAAGTGACGCACTGCATGCTCTTAGGTGCATACACCTATTTTTTTTATTTTTTTTGAAAATTTTTTCATAAACTTGTTAGCCCAAGTGTATTTAACTTATGTATCAATTTTTACCATTTTTGAAGATTTTTATATATTTATTTTTTATTTTTGAAAATCAGTGGCATTTTAGTAATTTAAAATTACCTAAAATGCCACTGATTTTCAAAAATCAAAAATAAATATCTAAAATACTCTGAAAATGGTAAAAATTTACACACACATTAAATACACTTGGGCTAACAAGTTTATAAAAAAAATTTCAAAAAAAATTAAAAAAATAGGTGTATGCGCCCGGGAGCATCAGATCAGACTCCAAACTTAGCTATTAAAGTGTTATGCAGCCGCACTTTTGATATTAGGGACAGAGAAGAATTAACGACCTAAAATTTCTAATGCATAAAGCCGCACACACTTTCAAATAATCCAAGTTCAAGCGGCCAGAAGTTAGGCTACGCAATCCTCATTTAACAGCAAATTATGTACAAAGTGCGCAGCTAATATTTTAGCCTTCAAACCATTATAAAAAGGGCTAGACGAGGGGAAAAGGGAAGAAGATTAGAGTACACAGCAGAAATTCCGAAAGAAAATTGAGAGAGATAGCAAGGGATGAAGAGAAGGCAAAAAGCACGGAAAAGAGGCGGACCGGCGAGTTGAGTAGAGTGGTCAACACACCATCGGGGCTTCCAACCAATAAGCTTTTCTATCTCTTTTTCTTTTTAATTTTAATTGCCTTGTTTAAGATGAGTTTGAATTTTAATTTTATTTTGGACTTAAACATGTTTAGCTAAGCCCTAAATCTAGGGTTTAGGATTTAGCATGCAATGTGGTTTGTGGTTTTAATTTATTTATGATGAATATTGTTGTCAATTTAATATGTTATAATTTTAATGTTTACTTTGTACATAAGCCCATATTTTAGCATGATTTCATATATTAGGTGATAGAATCGAAATTTGAAAATATAATATATGATAATCAAGATATTAAACCTGAAAATATAAGACCATGAGAATAGGCATGATGATCTTGAAGAATTCCATGAACAACTATAGAACTTAATAGATTCTAATTAACTTAATCTAATGAGAAAATATGGTTAAGAAGATTAGGGTACTCCTTGTACGTTTCAAGAGAATGTGCAAGGATAAATTAGGGTTTGTTCTCCTTTAACAAACAATATCCAGATTATACAATTATATCACTACTAGTTGCAAAAGACTCATGTGAAACTCTAGACCCTAGGTACTCACATCCTTATTTTCTACTAACTATTCTAGTTTTTAATTTAATTTTCTTTTCTCACATTTCTATTTTTTTATTCTATTTTATTTATTTTATTCTCTTTATATTCGATATGAAAGCGTTTAAAAGCAAAGTTTATAGTCCAAAATTCCCTATGGATCGATATTTTATATATTACAATCTACGACCGATGCACTTGCGGTGAGATTGTGAACAAAGGGCTTGCCAAAGTGAAACTTTCTCAAGAGGAGCATAGGAAAAGGCTCTTTAGGGAGCGAGAGCTCGCAATGTCACAAGGGATGACTTACCAAGCTCTCACTTTGGGCTGACGAGACGTCACTGACAAGACAAAGAATGAGAGTACTAGCCCTCAAGTTGAGCAATGCTGACCTAAATTAATGAAGAATCAATGTCTCCATCGACCCAAGGGTATCTGGCCATATTGAGCTAATTACAAAAGTAAACAACCTCCTAGACCAACTAATTACAAAAAAGCACATCAACCAAAGAAAATTTTTGAAGAATGATCATCAAATATCTTTAGCTGATATAAGACACATCATATTGAAATCAAACCTTGTATGAATATCCACAAAAGCTCCACTAAGATAAAGGAAGAGGAGGGGAGGAAGAAGATATCTCAAAAAGATCTTCCCTTTGTGTTTCAGCGAGTAACGTCCCTTAGAAATAATTTTCGTGATAAGAGGCAGACCCTCTAAAGGAGGTGAAGAGGTTTGTCAATTTTGAAATAAGTTAACACATACCTTCCTTGCTTATAAGAAGCATAAATAATCCAATAAGAAGATCTCCAGTGGCTCAAACCCTACTTCCATGATTTTCTTGAGTTGAGCTGATCATTAGGTTGACTCTTTACCATGCAAACCTTATATCTAAGACCTATCCACGTAATGAAATTATAATCTAGACATCAATTTAACTATGACGGATGCTTGACCAAATTGGCCTCTATCAAATCCGTTTTTTGTTAATTCTTCGAAAGCTCTAAACATGTCCAAGTACTCAAGTTTCTTATAACATAGGGAAAAAATGTAATAGAAAAAGTCATTAATACATATGCTAAACATTTTTTACTTTATATACAAGTAGAAAAATTATAGATGTTAGTGTGGGTTAGTTGTAGAAGTCTCTCACTTTTCATGATATATTTAAGGAGACTTTGGTAAGAAGGAAATTAAAATTTTCCATATAAATAATTTTCCTCCACTTTTCATGATTTATTTTTTTGAGATGATGAACCTCCCATAGTTGTTTTATTGGATAACTTGAATCGTAGACAACAAGGTAAATGACGGCAGCATGGGAGACGTTTGGGAAAGTGATGGATTAAATTCTGTGTTCTATGATGTAATGACTCATTCCCTAGACATCTCTAATGGCTAGTCAACGAGTACTACTTAATCTATGAAAAATTTTGCAGCATCTCCTCATAACTACAAGGGTTGATGTGGAATACATAACTTGTATTTCATAAACATCTCAATTTCTAACCTAAACTATAATATTTAACTTTAAGTTCATACATTTGCATTCTCATACTATAAAGACATTCATATAGTAAGTAAAAACTCACACACCATCATCATATAAAAAGCATCCCAAAGATTATCTACATAATCAATATATTATCATCAAGTTTGAAATATTTAATTTAAGAGGTTTAACACGATTGGAATCAACTAAATAAGCATCAGTATTACTAGTATTAACAAAAGTAGAAGTCCATAATAATAAAAAATAAGCTCTAGTCTACTGGTTCAAGCCCCAAGGGTTGTGTTCTCCTTTTGCTCCATCCTGAGGTGCCTCACCTGGTCTGTAATCTAGTGGCGAACAACAAATCATGTCAATCTAATAGACTCAATAAGTAGATAGCAGTTAGTACAAAATAGATTTAAATGAGACTCTTGATACACATGCCATGACATGGGTGCAATAAGACAATTCACAAATGATTGTGCAAGACATAAGAGACCAAAACCTACACCCGAGAACGTATATATATAACCACATGTGTTTAACAAACCATGCACAACTCTCTCCTCATGTCAACCAACGGCTATGAACAACTCTTTTTTTCTCATGCCAATCAAGGGCTGTAAACAACCCCTTTTAACTAAACAACTGATCCATATACCCAATTACATCAAACGTTATGTGATGCAATATACCCATGATTATATACATGCATTAAATTGCCAATTATAGCTACTTATCTCGAATGATACATCATCTAATACACATAAGAGCAAGTAGCACAAACCATGCAGATAGTATTGTCACACATAAGCATTTTACCAAACACGTGACAAGCATAGGAGAAAAACCTCTAGTTGAACCCCCTAGACAATATCATCAGTAAGCGAGGAAGAACTCAAACTCATCATCTATTTCAAAAAACTCTCTCAGTGATATTGGATTCCTGCAATTCCTGGTACCCCTAAATCGTTAGGGACCCTAAATTCCCAAGTCACGGAGTTATTAGACATTTTTCCTTTTCCTACCAATCTTATGCCACGTTAAGATAAGATTCTGTCAGTAATCGAGACAAAGGAAACATCCACTTACCTAAATTGTGATTTCCCCCAAACCAGCGGCCTTAGACTCAAACTTTTGAGATTTTTGAGCTTCCTTGATATGAACCAACAGCCTTCGATGCAGTATGGCTAAATTTCGAGGAGGGTTAGGGCCGAATTAGTGGCTAGATAGGAGAGGAGAAGAAAGGCAAAAGGAGCGAAAATGAGAGAAAAAAGAAGAAAATAGGAAAATTGCGCACGCTCTAATCTTGAAAGGGCCTTTGCTAACACAAGTTAGGCCCAATTATTATGCCACCAATTTTCTACTCAGGCCACTTAATCAATTAAAAATTTCTCTAAGGGTGCTGCCCCCTTGACCGCCGTAACTTGACCAGGCAGGTCAAACCCGTACCTACTGTGTGAAGGTTCACAGTAATTATAGTGTCTCAAACAACACATCAATCATACACCTCGAAATGAGTGTCCAACAAATCATACTATACCCAAGCAATGCAACCACCAAACATGTTAATGCACAACTTATACTTATTCTAATATGCTTGTGAATGATGCCCTATACAACCCAACATGCTAAAATTATAATATGTGCATGCATACACTACACGTCTCCCAGGTATATTCACAAATTATCTCATGTCAAAAGAAAGATTGTATATAAAAAATATTTGGTCCTCACATATGATGCACTAAAATTTGTTTACATGAAACAATATTTGCATACTTCAGTTTCTTAAAATATTTGTATTTTTCACTAATAAGGATGAGTATATCTAAATTATTTTGAGCTTATTTTATTTACTTTATTTTATTTTAAAATTAATGAAACCATACTATTTTATATCTCAAAAATAATATATTATCTTAAAATACCCATGTTAATATTTCAAATTCAATAAATATAATAGTTTTACTAAATTAAAATTTTTAAAAATTTCATATACAAAACCTTTATTTAATTAGAAATTTTATTTATTTAAAAACATATAAATAATTTAAATTATATAGGGTCCATTTAGGAAAGGCTAAAACTAGTTTTAGTTTGTAAAACTTTTCAATGAATGGGGTTGCAGGTGAAAAGATGTCATTTGAAGCCTGACATATGAAAACATATTTTTTCTCCAATCCAGCAATTCGCACGTGTAGATGCATTTAATATGCACACAAGCATTCCACATTTAATGCATCAGCTTAAAGTTAGCGTCATTAATGTTAAATATTTCTCGAGCCACCCCAAAAAAAAGATGTCTTAAAGTTTTAACCACATCCAAATAGCCCTATAAAATATGTTAACAATCAGTTGATAACCATTCGCCTTTTGATAAAAACGAATAAGTGATTGACTAAGAGAAATGGCTAAACATATGTTAAGCCATTTTCATACTATATATTTAGAATAATAATTGGATTAGAATATGAGTGATTGAGATTATTTGAGTTGAATATTGATTGATTTATCTTATTTATGTGAAAACACTCACCATTTGATCAATTCGAAAGTGTATGCAATTTTGGGGCCCCAAATCATAAAAAAATAGTCAATTCTAATACAAAAATGAGCTCAACTAGGCTTGCCTGAGTTGCACATTAGTGAGCTCGAAAAATTCTATCTGTTGATATGTTATGGCTCCCATAACTCCTCCCGAATCAAAAGTTATAACCAGTTGAAGTTGGATCACTCATTTTGGCTCAACTTGTGTTTGTTTTGAGAAATTCAAAACTTGAGGACCAAGACCACATTTCATTTGATGATTTTGAAGAAGTTAAAGAAGTTAAAATGGTGATCAAGGTTGTTTAAAATGTGTCGGAGAAGATTTAACACAAATCAGGACGAAACGAGCAACAAAACTTCAAAATTTCAGAGCAAGACAAGCACTCTAGAGTACTACACGGTTTAAACCATGTGGATTTGGGTGCCACAAGGTTTAAACTATGTGGGACCTGGTTACACAAATTTTTGCACAAATCAAACTCTATGCGAAAGTACTCACTTGATTCCTACACTCTAGAGTACTACACCTCTTGAGGATGTCACAAAGCATCCTAGAATGTCCTTGGAGCTTGAGGTAAGGTCCGAAAGCATGAGAAGGTGAAGAGCATGAGGCAAGAAGTGAGACACGAGTTGCTTAAGGTGGTCGAGACACTATCGGGACTTTCAATCAATAAGATTTTCTTTTCTTCTTTTTTTTTTAAGTTTAATTAATGTGTTTGAGATGAACTTTGAATACGATATTATTTTGTATTTGTATTTTATCATAAACATGCTAAGCTAAACCCTTAATTTAAGGTTCAGGATGTAGCATGCGTACAATGTAATGAATAATATGGTTTTAATTTATTTATGAAAGATATTAGTTATTAATTTAATATCTTGTGCTTTAATGCTTGCCTAGTGTTTGAGCTCCCACTTTGGCAATGATTCCCATATATTAGATGATTAAACTGAAAGGTGGAAGTCTAATATACGATAACGAAGATATTAAACCTAAAAATCTAAGATCATGAAAATAGGCATGATGATCTTGAGGAATTTCATGAATAGCTACGAAACATAATGAATCCTAGTTAACTTAATTTTATGAAAATAAGTGGTTTAGAATATATTAGGGTTATGACTTATAGGTTTCGAAAAAGGTGCAACGATAATTTAGGGTTTGTTTTCCTTTAACATATAATATTCGGATTAAATAAACACTCAACGTATCCGTTTCAGAAAATATATGTGAAAACTTGGACTTTAGATACTCTCATTCTATGATTTTTAATTCCCTGATTTGTGTTCTTAAGATCAATCTTTCTCTTTTGTTATTTCTTTCCTTTCGCTCAAATCCTCTGTGTTTGATGTAACTGTTTAAAAACAACATCTTAGGTCTTGAATTCTCTATGGATTGATATTTTATATACTATGATCTACGATCCATGCACTTACGGAGTGATTGAAAACAATATAATAATCAAAAATTGAACCCGTATCGAAGAGAGGATAGAGTTCTTAAGGATTATAATTGGGATCTAGTTCTAATTAGGCATGGTACGACGTGTTTTAAAATCAGCGGCTGAGCTACTAAGACAAAATGGGCAATATCGTACTATAAGGCCCATAACTCCTAACTAAGGACAAGTTTTCTACATCTAAGCTTTACGAAATGGCATCAAAGCATTCCCCCTCTGGTAGATGTGGGGTTGAGGCCCATAATTGAATTGAGTTATAGTTTAAGGATGAACCAGATGTAGGGGTGAAAGCTGTTGAATCTGTAACAACCCAAAATTGAATTTCAAATTGAAAAGGAGATAAAGTTCATGAGGGTTTATAAGTGGGTCTTAGCTTAAACTAGTATAAAATGTTTTAAAACCATGTAGCTGCATTGCCAAGCTAAAGTAAACAATATTATACTCTAAGGCCAACAACCCATGTACCCAGAACAAGTTTCTTAAGTTTGGGCATTGCACTAAATTACCATGGAATTAGATTTGGAGATTCTATGCAAGTAATCATAAATATCTAAGGGCGTTTTAGATATTTCAAATGAGTTGACTATGGTTATTAACATCCTTAAGGTCGAGGGGCTAGAATGCAATGGAATCAAATGTTTCAGGATTTGCAATGCGAATACAAACTTCAGAATTTAGAATGCAAATATACAAAATTAGAGGGTTTAAAAAATGTAAAATTCTTCATTTCTTCATATTCTATATACAACTACTGTACTTTTAACCCAAACTCTTCCAACAACTATACTTATATGATGCATCCTTTGATAATCATCACAAAACAAGATAAAATGATTACATAAGCAATTGTGGAAATTCTTCCACACACGTGTCGTATCTTATGCTGGTGGTAGATTAACAAAAAAATTTAGCGAAGAAGTTATCTCATATCAGCCAAAAGCAATCAACCTTCAAGGTTACTTGGAATCAATTTTTACTTGATTCAAAGAGTATAATGGAGTATGAGAGTTTTTGGACAAAATTTACAGATAAATTCAAACTGCATGACAACTGATGATTGCACCACACGTATGACATCCAACATATGTGGGTTCTCACTTTCACTAAATTTCGATTTATCGCTAGGATAAGAATCGCAAATACAGGTGAAAGTTTTAATATAATATTTGATGATTTTGCAAATCATAAAAATATCTTACTTGATTTGGTAAATGGATATAAAAAACAATTCAAAGGAGATGTAAGGATGACAATAATGAAAATTTTAAAATTTGAAATGAGAAACACATGCTGAAAACAAAATGGAGTACTAGAGCCGAGATAAAACTTTGTATACTCCAAAATCAAAAAAAAAATCTTAAAGGATGATTTCTTTTTAAATATCCTCATTATAAGGAGAGCTAAGTTTTCATGATTACTTCATGATTGACATCTATTTTAAAAGCAACATATTCTACTGTCATGTTATAGTTCCTTAAGTAAGATGCTTCTCAGGTTTACAACTTTTTTTGTGAAAAAATTAACCATAAATTATAACATCTAATGAAGTCACTGTACTAAGTTTGTACATGTATGAAGTTATGGATAAGGACTTTGAAAATTTACTAAGTTGTATTAGTTAGTTGAAGAAAATTCATGCTATTAACATATATCACCTAAAGAAGATGCACATTACCAAAATTCGTAAATTGAAAAAAAGGAATTGGAGGAATGAGCAAGGATAACCAATGTGAAGAGAGCAAAATATAAGTTCAGTTTTCCATTTTTTTGTGTGTTATAAGACACTTTCACTAGGCTTTCATGTACATAGATTGAATTGATTATATTATCTATAAACATGGACATCATGTTGATGTTTTTATATCTTTTAATTATATTATTTTCTATACTAGGTTTAGGGTAGGTTTTTAACCACTTTATTTGAAATGTCACTTTTGTATGTTATTTTAGCTTAGTATTATTCAGGGAAAAAACTATTTTCACATTTCAAACTGAGTTCGCAAGGTATTTTCATCTTATTTTAGATGAAGTTTGCAACTAGGTTTAGATTATTTCAATCGTGATCAATAGAGAAATTTTTTTATGTTACTTTAGATTATTTCACCTTATTTTAGATTACTTTAGCAAATTGCAGATTCTTCCAGCTTATGTCTAGCTTACTTCTAGCTTGTCTAAATGATGTTTCGTGGCCTATATCCGACTTGCTTCATGTAGCTTGTTAGGATGCTATAATAAATTTGATGAGCTTAACAAATAATTTGTGACTACCATAATTACTTGGAATGCTAACATTGGTGTTTTGATTCATTCAACACAAGTATTGAATTTATTCATAAAGATACTTGGAATGCTAACATTGGTGTTTTGATTCATTCAACACAAGGATTGAATTTATTCACAAATTTTTTATCTCCTTCATACGAGACAATATAGACTTAGCTAAAAGCATAAAAGTAAGCTAAATTATCCTGGTAAAAACGATAGCATTCCCAAACATTACCAAGCATCAACACTATTATCCGAACACCACCTAAGTCATTAAGATGAACCATCAACATAATACCTACTAGAAACAATCTGAATACTTGGCATGAATAACTTTCGAATGGAGCCCAAACTACCAAAGCAAGAATGATATCAATTAAATGCGAGTGACACTTTTTACATAGTGTAAGGACCAGGTATTTTATTTTATTTTATTTTCATTATAACCCTTCTCTATTTATGAGGTAACTTATGAACATGTCACTAGGAGTTTATGATATTAATGGATGCATAACATATATGAATATGACATCTAGGGGACATATAGTGCATATATGCATGTATTATAATCTTAGCACATTGAGTATAAATTTAAATGTGTATGATTAGTATGTCATTGTTGAGCACTATAACTATTTTTTTCCTTCGCAGAGTAGGTACGGGGTTCGACCTGACTGGTCAAGTCGCGGGGGTCAAGGGGGCAGCGCCCCTTGCAGGGGTGAAAGGGGCAGCGCCCCCAGAGAATTTTTTAATTATTAAGTTGTAGGAGCGGGAAATTAAATTACTAATTGCGACTAGACCCGACCCATGCCCCGGCCCGACTCAATGGGTTCAGTTAACATGGGCGACCCGCACTCTATTGCTTCATTTTTTCATTTTGCGCTCGACTGTCCTTCCTTCTTCTCCTCTTCTTGTTCTTCGCTCCTCCTCTTCTTTCTCTTCCACTCAGTTCGAACCACCCGTGGATCTCTTAAGGAAAACTATACCGACTGCCTTGAAGGTTATAGATCCTAGTCCAGGAAGCTCCGAAGCTCCGAATCTCTGCAATCCAAATCTAGGGTCGCTGTTTTGGGTGAAATCACGGTCAAGGTAAGTAAATGTCGCCCCTTCTTGATTTAGTGATGAAATTTTATGTTAAACGTGATGTGAGACTGGTGGGAATGTGTAGCGCCTAGCAACTTCATGGTGTGAGGCGTTGGGTTCGTAACAGTTAGGGTTCATGGAGAATTTACTTTGAATGTGCAATTTCTATGATGTAAAAGACTTCTTAGCAGTTTTCATATTGTTGAAATGTGATGTGAATTGATTCGCCTCAAACAAGAGTATGAATTGAAAGTTCTTTCATTTCGCACCTATCATGTGTTTGATAAAATGCTTGTGTGACAGATTTATATGTTGAATTTAAATTTTGTTGATATTATATGTGCAGTTTGCGACATGTTTCCTTGAATGTTATGTATGATGTGTTATTTAAAATGGTTGGTTGTAAAAGGGTTGTTCATGGCCCCTGATTGACTGAGGAGAGGGTTGTTCATGGCCCTTGATAGACATGAGTCAATGATTGGTTATGTTATTCTATTTATACGTGGTTATATGCATACGATCTTGGGAGTGGGTATTGGACCCATATGTGTTAGCTTGATCACTACATGTGCATCCATCATTTTATTTATTTCCACTTTGTGCTAACCACTATCTACTTGCTAGGTCTATTTAGACTCATATCGTTTATTATTGTGCCTTTAGATCACAGGCCAAGTGGGAAACTTCAAGATTGGACAAGTTGAAGATCAAATCTAAGAGACCATAACATAATATTTTAATTTCAGTTCTTTTAAATTTGTGCTCTGTTGATAATCATATATGTAGACAATTATTGAGGCAGATTCAGTTTGACAATTATATTGTATTTGGTATTTCGGATTGGATCTGTTGATGCACATATGCATGATCATTATATTTGCTTGATTTGTAAGGGTAATATTTAATGATTTTCCTTCTATATGAATGTCCTTATTATATGAAGATGCAAGTATATAAATATAGGATTGAATGTTACAGATTGAAATATTTATGAATATTAGGTCAAGTATTCCATATTACCCCTTGTATATTATGGGGAGATGTTGCCGAATTTTTCTTAGGTTTTGTAGCACCCATTGACTAGTTATTGAGTATTTCTAGGAATGGGGCGTTACACATAGCATCCTTTAATTTTCCTTTATCAAAGTACTCACAATAACTTAATTTTATGGCTTGTAAATTGATCAAAAAGACCATAACCTCAACTTTATTTATAAGCGCATGCGGTCTAGTCTACATATACTTCAATCACGTATGGATTCCATGCATAATATGGAATGTGTTTGAATATGGATTACGCAACTGTTGAAATTTTTGCATTTACACGACTCAATTTGCAAGTAAATGAGATTGCACAACAAAGCCATGCCAAATTTGATTCAAATTCCATAATTATTAGAGTGCTTTGATATAGCTACTTCAAAACATGCCTTAGAGAAATAAAAAAGAAAACTCAAAATCATAACGTCAGTGGTGAGTATTGAACCTAACACTTAGTTTTAGAAACCAAAACATGTAACTACCATGGCAATTGAAAATCGTCTGAAAAACTTGATTAAATTTTGAAAATATCAAACATGAACCCACCATTCTCAAACTAAAATTAACTTCATTCATAACCAATGAAATCTTATATGTAATTAAATATATCTCTTCAATTTAAACCTTTATTTAGTGAAAATACATCAAGACCTACTGAGGTAGAATAGTAGTTATGGCTTTGAATTGATAATCCCATCTGATAAATCAGATATATCCCACATACAAGATTTCAAAGGGTATCAAAGTGCTTTTTTAGGCTAATATATTAATGGTGATGTGTCTATATCTCAATTCCATGAACACCTCCAAGTGAAAACTTACACACTCTATAAACATAAGTGATCTCACTTCCAACACTCATATAGATAGATCTATTTTTAGTATCTTGTAAACAAATACCATAACACTCAATCTCATTGAATGCTTTATAGGATCTAAGCACCACTTAAGGGATAAAATTAGTACTTGCAAGTTGCTAGCTAACAAACTTTGCTCATTGAACTCTTAAACTTAGGCTATAAAAATAGAGTTGAATTTTTGCAGTGTTACTCCTCAATTATGAATTAATTTTCAGTCTCATCCCTCTAGCTATTTTCCAAACCACTTTCCTAATAAAGCCTTTTGTAAGAAGGCTTGACAAATTCCTATTTGATATTACAAAGTTAATATTTACCACTCCATTTTGGAGCAGCTGTCTTATATAATTATAAATATGCTTAGATTTACCATTATTATAATATTATATACTCTTGACAATGTTATTATGTTGTCACAAGGCAAATAGATAGAAGGCACAAGCTTAGGCAAAATAGGAATTTTCAATAATAAGTTTCTAAGCAACTCTGCCTCTTTCCCTATAGACGCCAAAATAAGAAATTTGAATTTTGTAGTTGAATTTGTAATGTAGATTTGCTTCTTAGAAGCTTAAGAAATAGTAGATCCCTTAAAAGGTAGACAAGAATTCCTTCATGTCTGAAAAATAACTTGCATCACCGTATTTTTCCAATATAGTAGGCTCAGAATTAAAATGCAATCCATAATCCACAATCCTTTTAAAATATTTCAATACACCTGCAGCGAAAGTAATACATGATTATTTCGGCCTCAATTTCGGGTTGTCTCATTTGTGTTGGTGGTTTTAGAAAATAAACACTCAATTAATTTCTTTAATAAAATTTTAAAGCATTAAATTCCTTTAACTGAGTTCAAAAAGTATATCGCAAAAGTATTTTGTATTGTGTTTCATACTCTGATTTTATGTCTCTAATGAGAAAACTCTTGATTAAAAAAGTTGAATATAATAGTTCATCAAAAATAATGATTTCATTGAAATGATAATTAAATGTGTAGAAAGTCTATCTACGATTTTGCAAATGCACGAAAAATCATGTCTGATGAAAATACAAATATTATGAGTATACGTCGCCTCACATCATGACTCAGAAATGGCGCCACACAACATGACTAACAAAAATAAACATACATCACTTCACCACTCGCTGTGACTTAAAAAGGATGAGTATAGTATGCCATGCACCCGAATCAAGGAGGAATCACATGACACCACATGTCATGACTCAAAGTGTGTTTATGCTTAGCCCGTCGATAAGCAATAACTCAGTTTAGGACTAGTGAGAGGCCCATTGACTACACTAATAACCCTACATAGCAAGCTGAGTATGCGCTCGACTTCTGAATTTACATAGCAGACTAGCGTGTCACGCTTTTAGCTTTTATGCTTGTATAGGAAATCAGCACCTCCCACATTCACTCCCTGAATTTATATAACAGTCCAGTGTGTTCTGCATTCGACCTCTAGATTGGGTGGTTTTACCAAGAAATCTAAGTTTAACCGAATTTTTGAAAATATGTTTAGGTCAACTTGGGCCAACTAAAAAGGTCTAGGCCCAACTAGTCTTGTTGAAAAGAGTTTGGACCTAATTGGGCTTAACTCAATAATTTTGGGCCCGAGTGGGCTTATTATTAGAGTTTTAAGCTCAAATAAGTTTATTAGCAAATTTTAGGTCAATTTGGGTTTTCTAGAGAATTTTGGACTCAAATGGATTTTAGCAAGCCTAATGGACCCAATGGAGTACTAGGCCCAAGTAGGTTCATTAGAAATTTTTAGCCAATCTGGGTTGTTTAGAGGTTTTTAGGCCCACTCTGAGTGTTTAAGAGTTGTTGGGTCAAAATAGGTTCATCAAAAAGTTTTTTTTGGCCCATTTGGGTTGTTTAGAGAGTTCTTAGCCTAACCAAACTTGCTGAGGGATTTCGGGCCTAAGTGAAGTGTTTTAGGTCCAAATAAATTGAAATGGGCTGAAATGGAGTATTCTAGGCCCAAAAAGGTTCATTAGGAGGTTTTGGCTTACTCTAGTTTATTTGGGGAGTTCTAAACACAAATGGGCCTAGTGCAACATATTGGGCCCAATTGGGCCTGTCAAAAATTTTAGGCCCAATTATGTCAATTTAGGGGTTTTAGACTCGAGTAGGGTGTCTTATACACAAATGAACTGAAATTGGCCTAAATAAGGTTGAGTATCAAAAGGTTTCAGGCCCAATTATGTCAATTGAGGGGTTTTAGGCCCGAGTAGGGTGTCTTGTACGCAAACGAACTAAAATGGGCCTAAATAAAGTTTATTTGGGGAGTTCTTGGCCCAAATGGGCTTAGTGCAAGATTTTGGGCCCAATTGGGCCTATCAAAAAGTTTTGAGCCAATTATGTCAATTAGGGGCTTTTAGGCCCGAGTAGGGTGTCTTATGCACAAATGAACCAAAATGGGCCTAAATAAGGTTGACTAGGCCTAATGAAGAGACACGGGTAGAAGTTACAAGCCTAACTTCTAGATGTGAGCTATGTAAAATTTATATGTATAAAGATCACAATAGATCTATAAGTTCTTAATCCTGCTTTGGAAGAGAGTTTTCATAGATTCTCAATGCAAAATATTTTTACCCTCTTTTGAATTTGCATGTCTATAAGTCACTACCACCAGCAGGTCTCGCAGATCACGTGTATTTTCCATATGAGGGCAAAGTGCTAACAATAAGTCTATTATAAAAACCTCTTGCTAAAGCAAGAATAGGATTTATGTAGATCCACCATGATTTAATTACTCAGACCATGAAAATTAGGTGGAGTTTGATAATTTCGTCCTCATCTTTATTTTGAGAAGAGGACGTAGACTTATCTGAGCCTTGTGTTGTTTTCAATGTCATAGCTCTCTTGTACTTATGGTGTTCCTCATTCTTTTTCTTTATCAACTCATGAGACATGAATGAGCTAATAAAGTTTTCTAGCTTTAATGTGTTTAGACCTTTTGCTTCTTTAATGATAGTAATCTTTGGAGTCCATGACTCGGGTAAAGCTCTTAAGATCTTCATAACCTATTCTGGTTCATAAATTGCTTTTCCAAGACCTTTTAGTGCATTAGTAATCTTAAAAAATCTTGCAAATATTTCAAATATATTTTCAGTTTCTAGCATTTTAAAACTTTTCAATTCTCCAATCAAAATATTCCTTCTAGTCCATTGGACTTGAGAAGTGCTCTCATATATTGAGGTTAAAGTATCCTATATCTCGTTGGCAGTTAAATAAGATGATGTCATATCATATTCAGCTGCATTTAAGCATAAAACAGGAAGTTCATTGCCTTGGCATTACTTTTTACCAATCTGACTTCCTCCTCAGTCCATTCAAAGACTTTCTCACATTTAGGTAATGTAACACCGTCTTGAATAGCAATCCAAGAATCCATGTCCGTAGCCATGACTAGTTATTTCATTCTCAATTTCTTGTAATCGAAATTACTACTGTCGAATAGAGGTGGCCTAGTGAATGATTGGCCTTCAGCAAAAGATGGTGTGGAAGTTGATGGGGATGTCATTTAAGAAAGATCTCTTTAATATAAACTCAAAGACCTACTCTGATACCACTTGTTGGTGCTGAATTCATGGCAAAATCTAAGAGGGGAGGAGTAAATTGGGTTCTTTAAAATTTCTTTCAGTGTATTTGATATAACCCCTTTTGAAATAAATCCTCTTGAATGAAAAACATGGAGAATGGAAATGCAAATAGAGCAAAGATATCAATACAAAAATTATAATAATTCGAGACAACTCTCCCTACTTCACTCTTCCAAGAACACACCCTTGTGTCTTAGGTTCTATAATGTCAATAAGTATACGCTTAGAGCCCTTACTCTCTTCTAGATTCCAGCTATAAGAGGCCTTTACAAATTTTGCATAAGTAGGTGGCGAGTCACATTCCAACTACACACTACTTTGCCTTCACTTGGTATTGGCCTCCAACACCAAACCAAGTGAAATCACAAGCAAGGAATGAAAAGCAAGAATCTACACTATACAAATATGTAAGCAGATTTTCAACTCATAGAAGAACTTGTAAAGTGAGTGAAATCAGCTCATAGAAAAACTTGTAAAGTGAGTGAATAGATGAACCCTTGAGCACTTACAGTCAAATAACACAATTCTTCTTCTACATCTCCTTAATGAGCACTTGAATACTAGAAAGTTAGAAGTGAAGCTTAATCAATGAACTATCTAACCATCTTCCTTTGATTAAATGTGTATTAAATAGAAGATGAGTAAATTCAAACATTTAGTGGTAGGTGGCGCGCATTCAACGTGCCAAGTTTAAATTTTTTTCGACCATCACGACTCAAGTCGCACTTGGATTCGACTTCGGGCGCAACTTCGCCTAAGTCGCAAACTGGAGTCGACTTAGGTTGCAATTTCGGTCTTCACTCTTCAGCTTCAAGTTCCACTCTAGGTTAACTTGGCCTCGGACTTGACCCAAGTCACAAGTAAAGTCGACTTGGGTTGCGACTTCACTCTCCACTTAGCTCATTTGAATTTTTTGCTTCATGATCTGTCTTTTAGCTTGTATATGCTCGTATCTTGTCAATTTAGCTTTAATAGACTTTATTTTTGCATGTGGGCCACTAGTCTTCTTGTATATAGGGCTTGATCATATCAATTGAAAGAAGTCTTAGTTAGACTTATGTCTTGGACCGTGAATCATTTTGGAGTGAATATGTTTGAGCCAATCTAATCACCCTTGAGCTTGAACCAATGTGATTTTAGTCTTCTTATACTCAAGTTTAATGTTGTGATCGACTTGGTTTGCAACATCACCCACGTCACATGTTTGAGTTGGCTTCATGTGCGACTTCACTTAAGTCGCATGTAAGAGTCGATTTTAGTTGCGACTTGACTTTGTCAGATTCAACTTTAGACCCCTGAAGATAACCCCAAGTTGCGAACGGAGTCGACTTGGGTTGCAACTTGACCCAAGTCGCATGCGAAGTCAACTTCGGATGCGACTTCGCCTGGTCATGCGTCTACAATTTCATCGCGGTCTAAAAATAGCCACTTGAAGTTGATACTAAAGTCAACTTGGGTATCTACTTGACCTTAGTTGATGCCTCATTCGACTTGGCCCGCGACTTAGCTTTCCATGCTTTGAATCTTGAACTCTTTAAGTCTTAAATCATTTCAACATACATGTTAGCACCTAATACCTCTCAAATTAGATTGTTGATCATCAAAACATAGATTGTGCTTGATTTGCCATTCGTTTACAATAATTATGATTAAACATATGCTACTTTAAATCTCAATTATCTTAAGTGATTTTGTAATTAAATGGAATTTATATTTAAAGGACTAAATTAAACTTAATTAATTGAAATAGAGAATAACCAAAAATGGGGTGGCTACTAATGAGTTTGCCTTGAGATGATTAAGATGGATGAGAGTATGAATTTCCTGACTCATAGTTATATTAAATTGGTTCCTTTTTAAATTAGTTATGCAAAGATTGCTAATTTAGGTTCATTTATGTTCATTTATGCTTTTCAACACATACAATTCTAACAATGTTTTAGTTCTTTGCTATATTTTCATAAATCTAAGTAAAATATGGTCGATAACCACATAACCTAATCAAGATTACACAGGATTAATAGATATATCTCTATCCATATTAGCATCCAAAACTACAAGAGCAGAAAACCTATGCCTTATATATAGATCTTATCAAAAACACACTCTTCCAAGCATAGATTTGGATATTAAATCAATCTATAAGGTTACAAAGCTTGCAAACACATTAAGCACAATATATAAGGGTAATCCCATCAACACAGATTACAACACAACTGTATTTTCATTCAAGCACAACAAAACCAACATAACATAGTCTATGATATTAATTTATCCATATCTCCCACCGCAAGGAGATTCAGCTCATAAACATGATTTCAACTTCCATAAAAGTCAAGTACACAATTATCACAAGGGAGGAGAATAAACAGAATGAGAAGAGAAAGAAGAAGAACAGATGAAACTCTATGGATTTGCAGTGGACTGCATGATCTCCTCTTGCTCTTCTCTCATTCTTGAAACCCTTGCTTTTCTCTCCCTTTCTCAACATCCACAAGCCCTCTAAATTATGCTCTTCAAACCCTAAGAGAAGTATTTAAACCCCCAAGAAAATGGAGTGTAACATGTGCGAGTTTTTCACATAGGCACATCTGGCGCTGCGATGCCAATCTATCTGGACATTTGAATGGATGTTGATTTCTGAAAAATTTTGCTTTGGTAGTGCTGAGGCTAGGATGCCAACCTAAGCATATTGATATTATGCATCGTTTTATTAGAGAACATGCTAAAAACCATGAATATGCCTAGAATGTGTTATCATGGATGATCAAATAATTAATTTTTTCACTAAACAACTTTCTATAGAAATATTTTATGAGATTAGAAGACAAATGGTTATGATTTATCAAAATAACCATGATCATACATCATCACATGATGAATACATATTTTTTTATATACTGTGTCAAATACGAAATGAATGGCTGACATACATTTATCAAATTGTTACTACGATGTAAATAAAAATCAACTTTGTGCATTAGATTAAAATTATGTGAGTGAAATTTGCATCATTTTGGTTCATATTATTGAGTAGACCAATTATTTTTGAATATAGGCAAGGTTGACTTGACTTTTCTCAGGTCAACCTGAGATAGCAACTTAGGGTTTGAGTTGACTCTTCCCTAAGCTAAATCACCATTCTCTTCTATTCCTCTCATCCTCTTTCCGATTTTGATGATTTTGAAGGCTTACATTATTTCCATTTACTTCCCCTTGCATTACTTAAAGTATTACATCATCAATTTTAACATTCCGCTCCTTTCGTTATGGTACCTCTAAAAAAGCCATGAGCAAGCTTAACAAGAAAAGACAAGTTCCCTCCTCTTCTTCAAGTCCATCTCAAGCCACAAAATCCACGCTGTCTCAAAGGATTGATAAAAGGCCTCAAGTTGACAAAGAAGAACGTACCGCATCATGACCCACATCAGAAGCGTGCACTTTGAGGAATGTAATTACCTCCTTCTCATGTACAAAATGAAGAAAATGGAAGTAACGATGAGGAAGTAGTCACCAGTAAGAAAAGGGGAGGCCAAAATACACTCAAGAAAAATGTTATAGAATGTTGATTGAGTACTTTAGAAATTCCACACAATGAAGATCATTTTACAAATTTTTCTATGCAAAAGTAGTATTTGTTCTAAAGAAAATTGACTTCAAATTTTTCAAAGAGTATGAATTTAGCATGTTAGGTATCTCTCTTCCAATTCATGGGTCGTAAATTATAATATTTAATAAGATCAGTCCAATAGGGAATCTGAGAAATCCAGACTTCATGATTTAAATACTTGGGATTGAATATGAGAGAGATGAAATCAAAAGAGCAAAATAAAAACATTAATGAATCTTAAGACAGATGATTAGGATTAAAGATCAATATATAAGAGTTCTAAGATCTAGGGTTTCACATCTAACGTTCTGTGATAGATAATTAGTCTGCTCGTTTAATTCAGTTAATGTGTAATAAAGGAGAACAAACCCTAATTTAATCATACACCCTCTCTCGAGGCATAAAACATATTGTCCACAATCTCACCGCAAATGCACGAATCGTAGATTGTAGTCTATAAAATATCAATCAACAAGAAATGCAGGACTATAAACTTTTCTTTTAAACTCTTTCGTATGTAAAGAGAGTAAAGTGAATAAAATAGAATAGAAAATAGAAAGTAGAAAGAGAAAATAAAATTTAGAACGTATAACAAATATTAGAAAGTAGGGATGCGAATGCATAGGATCTAGGATTTCATATGAGACTTTTGCAACAGATAAGTGGTGTGATTATTTAATCTGGATATTGTTTATTAAAGGAGAATAAACTCTAATTTATCCTTGTACTTTCTCTCGAAACCTGTAAGCCATAACCCTAATCTATTCTTTACCACCTATTCTCATGAAATTAAGTCAATTAGGATTTATTAAGTTCTTTGGCCGTTTGTGGATTCCTCAAGGTCATCATGTCTATTTCATGGTCTTAGATTTTCAAATTTAATATCTTGATTGTCGTATATTAAATTTTCGTCTCTCGGTTCCATCACCTAATATAAAAAAATCATTGCCAAAGTGGGAGCTCAAACACTAGATAATCATTAAATCGCAAAATATTAAATTAACAATAATATCTATCATAAATAAATCAAAATCCTACACTACGTAGCATTGTACGCATGTTATATCCTAAATCCTAGATTTAGGGCTTAGCCGAGCATGTTTAAGTTCAAAATAAAATTCAAATTCAAATTCATTTTATGCAAAATAAATAAAAATAAAAATGATAGAAGAAGGAAAAGCGTATTTGTTAGAAGCCTCGACGGCGTATCAACCGCTCCACGCAACTTGCTATCGTGCCTCCTGCCCCATGTTCTTTCTCTTCTCTCCAACCCTTGCTGTCTAATTCTCTATACTTTCTGTGTAAATTTTCTCTAAAATTTCTACCCCCTAAATTTTTTGGTCCCTCAATTTTCTGTATCCTGGACTACATGAGGCAACCCTTTTTCTAAGTGCTAATTGCATAAAACTGAAAGAACATGCACCTTAATTACGCTGTTGGTCTCTTACGCTTTCCAACCATGCTTGCATGTGGATTATTGATTCCGCATACGTATTTACTATTTGAGAATGATTGAAGTTGCCTACATGGTTTGGACTACTTGATTTTTTATGCAGCATCAATTCAGCACCACCTAAGAGCCATCCAAATCAACGGCTTGGAATTTTTCTAAAATAATGGACGGTTGAGATTTAATAATGTTGAAGATTTGGACAATCAAATTTTTATGACATGGACAGTTGGGCTTTAAAATCTGGACGGTGAAGATTGCTTAGGATCATCAATCCAATCTGATCAAATGGACCGTGCTAATTTCTGGACACTTGGACGCAATATTCTTGCTAGAAACAACTTCTAGATGTATGTGTATATATATATATAGAGAGAGAGCTGTTCCGGTGCAGCGTCACTGCACCGGAAAAGCAGTGCAGTTGCCCAAAAATGGGATCCATATGATCATAAAATCATGATCTACTCCACCCATTGTATTTAGAATAATGTATTCTATTACCATACCAATTTTCAGATACGGTTGGTAGAATTTTTCTAGATGGCTTAATGCAGAATATTGGACGGTGGAATTAGCTTGGTATAAATTAGACGGTGCTCATTTTCTAAGAGTGGTGCTAAATAGAATTTTCTAGATGTTGATTTGCATGGTGGACAGCTGATCTCAAAATAAACAGCTTGATCTGCTAATTTGTGGAATGTACTTTCATGAACGGTGCTGATCTGGCTCGATAAAATCCGGACGCTGGAGATTAGATGTTGTTTTACTTTTGGACGGTTTAGATTTTCTGGTTGAGACTAATTGCATGTGCGGACGTGAATTGTACGATCATGGCTGTTGACTTGGGCTTCGGCCGTGGATTTTTCTTGTTTATCAGAATTTGGTTGGTGCATGGATAGCGTGCATGTAATTGCTAGATGCAAATTTCTGAATATGTGAATGGCTTGGATAATTAATTTAGACGATCAGCTTGGCTATTTCATTTAATCCGTTGATTTGAAATGGGCCCCACGGCCAGAATAAATGCATCTACTACATAAAAATTATTCTAATATTAATTCCTCAAATTAATAACTAACTGGTCAATAATTCGAAACTCCATTATTGTAGCAATTATTTATAGCAAACACATTTAATTTCATGGCAACAAATAAAAATATAATTTCAAGCCAAAAGATCACAAAAATTATTTAAATAACTTGAAATTAATATTTAATACCCAAATGTTGCCAAAACTTATTTTAAAACAAATTTCACGTTAAACTCAAATAATTACCCACCAAATTAATATAAAATATCCCAAAAATAAAATAATATTTAACAATTATCACATACCCTAACCTTCTAAACTAACATATTCTCATAGGATTAAGTCAATTATAATCTATTAAGTTCTGTGACAGTTTATGAAATTCTTCAAGGTCATCACGCTTATTCTCATAGTCTAGACTTCCAGGTTTGATACCTTGATTTAGTATATTAAATTTTCACCTCTCGGTTCTATCACCTAATATATAAAATTATGATAAAGTGCAAACACATACATCAAGCAAGCAATGAATCCATTGATGATTGAAAATTAATAATATATTTTGTGGGCATTTTATACCAATTTGGTGGGTAATTAATTGAGTTTAATGTGAAATTTGTTCTAAAATGTGATTTTGCAATATTTTGGTATTAAATATCAATTTCGAGTTATTTAAATAATTTTCGTAATCTTTTAACTTGAAATTATATTTATTTACTTATTTATTTATTTGTTGCCACAAAAGTCAAATGCACTTGATATATTTTATTAGAGTGTTGCAACAATTGGAATTTAAATATTTTTTTATTTGTTGGGCAAATAGTTTGGTTTAAATATTTTTTTATGCAGATTTGCGAATTTTCAAGTGGGCCCAACAAAGATCACGTCCAGCAGCAAATCTCCACCGTCTAGCAACCAGAAATCCAGCAACCGTTGCAAATATAGCAGCCCACCACGAAAATATGATCACGTCCAAAAAATAAGCAAATCCAAGCAGAAGCAATCTATGCAAGATCTGCCGTCCATCCATACGCACCACCTCAGATTCACCGTCCAGGGCAGAAATTATGCACCATCCAGATTAGAGAAACTCCTAGCCATTTGAATTCCAAGCCTCCACCGAACAACAAATTTGAACCGTCCATTTAATATACTGTTGAAAAATGACGTCCAGATTAGTAGTTTCCATCCATGCAATGTCGAAATTTTTCAACAAATCTCAGCCGTTGAATTATTCATGCAGATCATGTCTAATCCATACACAAATCAATGGTCAGCAAAACAAATCCAAACTGTCCAGAAATTTGCATGTGTGGCCCACCAGAAATCAATGGCCAAAAATCAGCATGTCCAGATTTTTATCCACCATCCAGCAGTACGATATTTCTGATGTTAAATCAAATAAATCTCAGCTGTCCAAAATGATATTTTCAACGGCTGAAAATTCTACAAGCTAACGTATCCAGAAATTAATCAAAATCCCAGCCGTCCAATGTCCACTATTCAAATCCAGGCCGTCCATTTATGTCAGCAAAACCTTCCAGAATTTCAATTAATTCCAGAAAATCCAAGCATCCACCAGCTGTCCATACATCCATATGCATTTTTTTAATTCATCCAGCATGCTTCATAACGCAGTTCAAATTGCGTTGAATATCAAGTGGGACCCACCTTGATGTCCATCCCAAACAAAAATTACAGCTGATCTCCTCCGCCCAATCAAAATCGATGGAGCAGAATGCGCAAATTCTATGGTGTGGCTGCTGGGATTTTATGCGCAAATTCAATTGATCATAACCATCCAACTTACTCAATTTGCTTGGCAGGGCAATTGCGTAGATTTTTCTCACGCAATTTTCAACCATATAAAAAGGGAGTGAGCAGAAATTCTGGGAGGATTCCAGATAGAAAATTCCCGCAGAAAAGTTAGGAGAGCAGAGAATTGACGAGCAGAATTTTGAGAGGGAAATTCCAGCGGGAGCAATTTTTAGGCAGAAAATTTGCAGAATGGGCAAAAGGTGTACCGGCGAGTTATATGGAGCGGCCGACATACCATCGAGAGCTTCAAACCAATAAGCCTTCCTGGTTTTTCCCTTTTGAATTTTAATTGTCTTGTTTAAGATTAATTTTATTTTTATTTTTATTTTTATTTTGGACTTAAACATGCTCGGCTAAGCTCTAAATCTAGGGTTTATGATGTAGCATGCGTACAATGTAGCGTGGTGTGGGTTTTTAATTTATTTATGATGGATATTATTGTTAATTTAATATCTTGTGATTTTTATGCTTGCTTTGTACATGGGCCCATACTTTGGCATGATTTCATATATTAGGTGATGAAACCGAGAGGTGGAAATCTAATATACGACAATCAAGATATTAAACCTGGAAATCTAAGACCATGAGAATAGGCATGATGACCTTAAGGAATTTCATGGACAAACCACAGAACTTAATGGATTCTAATTAATTTAATCCCATGAGAATAAGTGGTTAAGAAAATTAGGGTACGCCTTGTAGGTTTAGAGAGAAGGTGCAAGGATAAATTAGGATTTGTTCTCCTTTAACAAACAATATCTAGATTAAATAATTATACCACTATCCGTTGCAAAAGACGTATGTAAAATTCTCGACCCTAGGTATTCGCACTCTCGTTCTCTATTCGTTCTAGTTTTCAATCTTCTCTTCCCATTTTTTTATTTTTTTTCATTCTATATTCTTCTCATATCCAACATGAAAGCATTTAAAAGTAAAGTTTATAGTCCTGAATTCCCTGTGGATCAATAATTTATATACTACAATCTACGACCCGTGCACTTGCGGTGAGATTGCGAACATCCATACATAATATTCTTCATAAACCTATCAGAAATTAATCATCCATGCATAGTATCACATGTTATATCCTAAACCTTAGATTATGGGTTTGGTCAGACATGTTTTCAATGAATCTAAATGACAAAACAAGCTTATTAAAATTATCCATCAAAACAAGACAAATTGAAATAAAAAAATAAAAAAGAAAACTTATGGATCGGAGTTCTCTAATGATGTATTGAATTGCTCCTTCCAACTCGTTCCTTTGCTTCTCCCCTTGGCTCTATGATTTCTCTCAACCCTAGCTCTCATTCATTGCTCAAAAATACGTCCAAAAATGCCCTAAGTGGAGCTTAGCAAGTATTTATATAGAGCTGTCCAAGGAACTTGTCCAAAGTGAGTTTGAGGCGAATTATATCTGCAACATTCACCATGAACATGGTTTTGGATGTGTTACACTCTAGTTGATGAATTCTTACTCTGAATTTTGAATTTTTATTGCTCGACACGCCACGAACCATGTTGGAACTTCATTGAAACGTTCTAAGCCTCTTTTTCACTGTTTTGTCCCTTTTTTGGCTCTCTATTTTTATCCAAATAATCGCATCTCAATTCTTGAACTTTTATTCTTCATGACTTACTCACATTTAATCCTAAAATAGCCTACATTTATGCACATTGGTCAAATATAAGTATCTTTCACTAAGCGAAGCACAGTTGATTATTCGATCTCACAAAGTCATATTTGAACCAATGATTTCATCATTAAATCGTCTAACTTGTGAGGTATAATCTTGACATGACATAGCATAAAAGCTTGGATTTTTAATGATGGAATAGAACTTTTGAAATAAGAAGACAACATCCATTAGGATCCTATACTTCAATTTTATTATATTTGTGTTAGGCTCTCCACAAGTGCATGGGTTGTAGCCTACAGCATATAAATATCGATTTCATTAGAAATTTGAAAACTAAAAAATACTTTAACATAAGTACTTTAAAATTAGCAAAAGAAATAAAAAAGAGAATAAGAAGACTAAAAGAGAACTAATCTAACCACATGAAAGTGGTTTAGAATAAAGGGTTATGAGATATCTAGGATCTACAGTTTTACATGTGACTTTTCTAAAATGATGATTAACTTACCTGTTTAATCTGGATAATTCGTATTAAATGAGAATGAACCTTAAGGTAATTCAACATCTTCTCTCAAGGCATGAACGACATACCCTAATCTTCATAACCACTTTTTTATAAAATTATGTTAATTACATTCATTAAGTTTTGTAGTAGTTTACAAACTTTCGCAAAGATATAATGTCTATTTTCATTGTTTAGATTTGTGAGTTTAATATCTTAATTATCCTATATTAAATTTTCACTTTTTAGTTCTTTCACCTAATATATAAAATCATGATGAAGTGTGAGCTCAAACACTAAATAATCATTAAAACCATAAGATATTAAGTTAATATAGATTATCCTTCAAAAATAAGTAAAACTCAATAATTCATGCATATTATCACATTTTAAATGATGAAACAATTTCAAATATTTTTTATTTAAACTTTCAATAGTTCCTTTGTTGCTTGTGCGCGCTCCTATCAAGTTAATTAAAGTTCCTTTAGTTGTTTCTCGTCAATTATGTCAATCAGCATTTGTTTAGTTCTCTCCACAAGTGCATTGTATGTAGATTGCAGTATTTAATAAAGATCAATCTCATAGAGAACTCAAGACTTAAGATATTAATTTTAAACACTTATATCAAACATTGAGAAGAGAATAAGGGTAAAAAAGGAATAGCAAAGAAGAAGAGCGAAACTTAAGAATGTGAAATGGGATTAGAAATCAAGATATGAGAGTACTTAGGATCTAGGATTTCACATACAACACGAATACGTGGTATACTAATTTAATCCGAATATTACGTATTAAGGGAGAACAAACCCTAAATTTACCTTGTACCCTCTCTCAAAATGTATAAGGTGCATCCGAATCTTGTTAACTATCTATTCTTATGGAATTAAGTCAATTAGAATCCATTAAGTTCTATAGCAGTTCATGGAATTCCTCAAGGTTATCATGCCTATTCTAGAGTACTAGATTTCTAGGTTTAATATCTTAGTTATTGCATATTAGATTTCTACCTTTTGATCTGTCATTTAATATATGAAATTACGTCATAGTGAGGGCCCAAAATACAAAACAAGTATTAAGAATACAAGACATTAAATTAACACACAATTTTCTTTATAAATAAAGAAAAATTATAATATTCTTTATCCACATGCTACACCCAGAATTCTAAATTGTGAATTTAGCCTGGCATGTCTATAATAAAAATAAATACAAAATAATATTGTATTCGAAGTTTATCAAAAAAAAATAATCAAATCAAAACAAAGTTTATCAATATGGAAGCTTCAATGAAGTCTTGAACGCTCCAAGCAATGTGTCGTCTCGCTACTATCTTTGTGCTCTTGAGTTCCTCTTACTCCTCGGCCTCAACTCTGTTGGTCCCGAGTTAATGGCAATTACCCAAGAGGGGAGGGGTGAATTGGGTATTTAAAAATTTTAAATTTAAATAGAAACTTTACCCCAGATTAATCTAGTCACCTTTATGAAGAAACAGAATGGAAAACAATATAGTGTAGAGAGCAGAAATAAACATTAACATACAGGATTTTATAGTGGTTCGGGCAACCTCCTTACTCCACTCTTCCAAGCTCACACCTCTTGTAACTTGGGTTCCACTATGTATTCCGCGAATACAACTAGAGTCTCCACTCTCTTCTAGATTCTAGCTCTAGGGGGCATATACAACCAGAGCCTCCGCTCTCTTCTAGATTATAGCTCTAGGGGGCATCAACAATACACAGCACAAGTAGGTGACGAGTTCCACTCCAATCACACACTACTTTACTTACACTTGTTCTTAGCTACCCAAGTTAAAACAAGTTCAATACAACAATAAGAATAAAAGAAAGTTTCTACACGTTACTGTTGTGTAGAGGCAGTTTTGACGCAGAGAAGAACTTGTACAGCAGTGTTGATGATTCAATAAGAAGCTCTTGCCAGTTTGAACTCGGAGTTCTTCTTCTTTTTGATAGCTTGATCACTTAATGCTCTTGAAGATAGGAGTTATGCACATTCAATGATTCTCAGCTACCCTCCTCGCTCATATTGAATGCCTTTTATAATTGTGGAGGGAATCCGAACGTTTGGAGGTAGGTGGCGCGCATTTAATGCGCCAACATTCGAAAATTTTCCGACCGTTGCGACCCAAGTCGCAGGTGGAGTCGACTTCGGGTGCGACTTTGCCTTTTCGCAACTTCTTCAAGTTTCAGTCTGGGTCGACTTGGTCCTCAACTTGACCCAAGTCGCAGGTGGAGTCGACTTCGGGTGCGACTTCACCTCGGCAGCTTGCTTGACGAACTTGAAATCCTTGGAATGCTTTTCTTGCTTGAGTTTCTTCATGTTTGGTTGTTTCTTCCTTGATTTATATCTCTTTGGACTACTGTGTTATCATTCTAGCTTGATGTTCTTTAGCTCCATGATTTGTAAGCCTTGAGTTCTTGAGTCTTGAATCTCGAAATCGATCTAATCCCCGATTTGGCTTCTGAAGTTTCTGCCCTGTCCAACTGGAGTCGATACTGAAGTCGACTTGGCCTGTGACTTCACCCAAGTCGCATGCGGAGTCGACTTCGTCTCCGACTTCGGCAGCTCTGCTCCTTGATTTCAACTCTGGACAGAAATGACGCCTCCAAGTCGTGACTGGAGTCGACTTGGTCTGCGACTTCACCTTAAGTCGCAAGCGGAGTCGACTTAGGATGCGACTTCGGTAGTTCTCGTTCTCGATTTCAACTCTGGAAGGAAATGACGTTTCGAAGTCGATGCTGGAGTCGACTTGGTCTGCGACTTCACCCAAGTCGCAAGCGGAGTCGACTTGGGATACGACTTCGGCACCTCTCATTCTCGATTTCAACTCTGGAAGGGAATGACGTCTTGAAGTCGCTTCTTGAGTCGACTTGGGGATCGACTTGGCCTAAGTCGAGGCCTGAGTCGACTTGGAAATCGACTTGACTTGCCATGCTTCATATTCTTCAAATTTATAACCTTAAGTCATTTCCACAAACATGTTAGTAACCAAAACTTACTCAAATTAATTTGTTAATCATCAAAACATAAACTTGGCTTATTTTCCACATATTTCCAACAAACTCTACCTCCGAGGACATTCTCAAATGCCCCAAGACATGCACCACAGATGTTTATATAATGCTCTCCCAAGAACTTGCACAAAACTCAGTTTGAAGCTAATTAAGTCCGCAACTAGGTGCCCGCATAGTATGAATCGTGTGGGACATAGATCCACATAGTTCAAATCGTGTGAATCTTTGGTCAATGATTTTTTCTTCGAAAGTTTAAAAACTTTTGCCTCGACACTCTTCAAACTATGTCGTAACTTCTTGCTCATTTTAACGCAAGTATATGTGTCAATCAAAAAATAAAATATAAATAGAGCGTCGATTCCATGAGAAGAAAGAGTTAAATCATAGCACAAGCAATAATTCCACTTGCCAATTATGAATTGTCAAGTTGCATATAAATTTTATGACGTTGATTATTTAAACTTCATTAATGAAAATTAACTAAATGACTAATGATAGGATGACAACTAATGGAGATTTCTAAAGAAAGATTAGATAGATGGGAGTTATGAATCTTTGACTTCAACTATGCTAAATTAGTTCCTTTTTAATTAGTTGTATTGAGAGTTACTAATCTAGGTTCATTTATACTTATGTATATCTTCCAACACATGTAAACCTAACTATATTTTAGTCAATTGCTATGTTCCCATATAACTAAGTAAAACAAGGTTGATTTGCACATAACCTAATCATGATCATATAGGGTTAATAGGTATATTTCTATTTATATTAACATCCAACCACCTCAAGCAGCTAAAAATCTATGCTTTACATATGGATCTTATCTAAAACTCACTCTTTCAAGTATGGATTTGGATATTAAATCAATCTACAAGGTTGCAAAGCTTATAAACACATTAAGCATGATATATAACGGTAATCTCAAGCAACACATGTTACAACACAATCATATAATCATTTAGCACAAAGGAAACTAAACATAGTTTATGATCTCAAATCCTTTCAACATCAAGTTTACAATCATCCCAAAGAAGGAGAATAACAAATATTAGAAGAGAAAGAAGAAGAAATAAAACTCAATGGATCTGCAATTGACAGCTTGGTCTCCTCTTGATCTTTCCTCCTTGCTTTGAAGTCTAAGTTTTTCTCCTTCACCCACAGTAGCCACGAACTCTTAAAGATTATGTTTAGAAAATCCTAAAAGATATATTTATATCTTCAAGGATTGAAGTGCAGCACGTGTAAAGTTTCACACATGAGGTGGTTGGCACCGCAGTGCCAAGATGTTTGGAAGCTTTGCGGACTTAAACTGTCTCAAAATTTTTAGAATGGTGGTTTGGTGGTGTTGAGGTGCCAGAATGTGAGGTCAAGGCGCCAACCTTGTTGGAATGAAAATCATCTTTAACTTGCAATGCCCTTTCTTCTCTCTATTCCTTCACTTGATCATGAAATTCAAGAGCCAAATCACATCTTTTTGTCGACAACAAAAGATAAAACAAGTGAATGCATTCCTAAATGATCTAATGCAATTACTTACAAGTTAAAATGACATGATTTACATGGATTTTAACTCAAAATGCATGAAATCTACACACAATGCATGGAATGCAGAAATAATGAAAACTAATGCAAAACCTATTTAAATTCACATGTTTCTCTTAAACTAGCATTCTAAATGAGTGCAAAGTGAGTCTTGATAACTCTATTTTTATAGAGTAATCAACAGACTTCGCATCAACAAGGAACAATAGTAGACCAAAATAATCCTGATGTGCTATAAGAAGAGCAGCAAAAGACTAGTGGAAAATAATAGCCCACCTAGGAGGATAATCCTCAGAGACCATAATCGTCAAACCCCTAGAGACTTTAGGTCTTGCATTGTAAACCCTAAAATTGGGGTGAGGAACTTCAAACTCAAACCAAGCCTTATCTAGATGGTTCAAGAGGACTAGTTTGCAGGATTCCTTTTTGAGAATCTTAATGTACATATCACTAAGTTATTATCATTGTGCAACACAATCAAGGTACAAGAAATCTTATGAGAAGTCATCCATTTTAACTCTTCCTGTTATCTCTACATGATAGAGCGAGCAAGTGGTTTTTCTCTATGTCACCTAGCTCCTTTATCACATGGGATGAGATATCTACTGCCTTCTTATAGAAATACTTTCTCCTAACCAAAACTAAGAAAATCATGAATGAGATCAACTAGTTTGTTCAAAAAGACGATAAGACTCTATAATGCATGGGTGAAAATTAAAGACTTGCAACAGAAGTACTCTCATCACGGCATCCCACAAGGTGACATTATTGAAATTTTTTTCAATGGGCTCTATCGACCAACCTGAAGCATCGTCAATTTGGTTGCCGATGACCAGTTCATATGACTCACTTATGAGGGGTACTTGAACTCCTTAATGACTTGGCCCTCTATGACTTTCAGTAAGGTAACATTTGAGGCCCTTTTGGATGTGGGGGTGTGTACGAGGTTGAAGCCCTAAATTCGTTTAATGCTAAAATTGATCAAATACTACTGAGTCTCTGCTTGAAGCATCCTTTTCTCTCAAAAGAAAATCGAAGAGGCAGTCTAGCAACAACTCCAATCCTAAGAAAAATAAATTGAGCAATTATAATCTCATACAAAAATTCTTGAAAATTAGATTGCTCGACAAGTCTTAACCTCCTCGCAAAGAAATCAAGGTTCACTCCCAAGTCAACATAAAGTCAATCCAAGAGAAATAGTCATGACAATTACTCTTTGGAGTGGCAAGTAACTTGAGTCAGCATGAAGTAAAGAGAAAGACGTTGACAACAAATCTGAGCAAGAATAGAAGACGTTGACAACAAATCTGAGCAAGAATAGAAGCAAAGCAAGGAGTTGCAATAAGAACCACTGGTGGAGAAGCCTTGTCCCACATCCACCATACTAGCCTCATTTGCCCTTTTCTGCAGTGAATTATGTAGGCCAAATTACAAAAGTAGTTCGAGAAATTCATTTCAACCCTACAAAAACTTATCAATCAATGTTCCATTCATTGATATACTCTCTTAAATGCTGACTTATGCAAAGTTTTTTAAAGAGATTTTACTCAACAAGCCAAAGTCGAGGAGCATGAGATGGTGGACTTTATTAAAGAGTGAAGTGCTATGTTGCAAAATAATTTTCCAAGGCTATGAGTATTAGAATATGAATTATCACAGGGGCGACTGTTGTATTAGTTGTTGATTACATGGTTTTGCTTGTTCATGATTTTTTAGACATAAAAGTTACACTTAGATGTGTAGTGAGATGTCTCATAAGTCTCACAAGAGGCATTATTTGTTAACATTGGACCATGTTCAGGTTTTGCTTATCTTTTTTCTCATAGCAATTGATCCATTTTAGCATTAGATGCATTGAGAGCTTAAGCCTCGTACATGCCCTTACATTGAGAAAGGCCTCAAATGTCATCGTACTAAAAGTCATAGAGAATCAAATTATCGAGAAGTTCGAGTGCGTCTTTGTTAGTAAGTCACACAAATCAGCTGCTAGCAGCTAAAGCGACGAAGCTTCGAGTCAAAAGATCAAGCCTATTAAAAAGTTCTCAATAATATTTCCCTGTGGAATGCCATGATCTGGGCACTTTCACTGCAAGTCTTTCATTTGTTCCCATGCATTGTAGAGAGTTTCAACATTTTTTTACAAATTAGTTAACCTTGTCCTTAATCTTCATGGTTTTTGTGGGAGGAAAGTATTTCTCAAAGAAGGCAATAAATACCTTGTCCCACATGGTAGAGGAGTCAGGTAGCATAAAGAAAAAACACTCATTCGCTCTATCACATAGAAAGAATAGGAAGAGCTAATGGTCAATGACTTCTCACGGGATTCATTGAACTTTGATCGTGTTGCACAGCTACGGGACTTAATGATGTGTACATTAGGATTCATAAAAGAAAGTTTGGCAAACAAGTCTTATTAAACCATCTGGATGAGTCCTGATTTTAGCTCAAAGTTCCTCACTTCAATTTATGGTTCTAAAATGCAAGGCATGAAGCCTCTAAGGTTTGGATAGTCGTAAGAGCTTTGGTTTATCTTCCTTGGTTGGTTATTATTTTTTGCTTAGTCTTCTACATGCTCTTGTTGTGCCAAGTCAGGAATGTTTCAAACCACCATTGTTCCTTGCTAATATGAAGTTTGTCCTTGAGAAGATTGGTATTGTCGGTACTCATGAACTTTCCTCTTGAAAGTTCATTCAATCTCAAAATCTATAGTAAAGAGTTTCTTAGCAATTTTTTTTGCAAAATTCTGAGCATACGGGTGCGTATTATAGTAACAAATCAATGTTGAAATAGAGTACCATAAGCAAATAAAAAGAAGGAATAGAAAAGAGAATAGAAAGAGAATAGAGAGAAAAAGTGTTTAAACATAAAGTTTTTAGAATGTCAAATTCTCCAACGATAGCACTAAAATACTTATTAAATGTCTCTCCACTAGTGCATCAGTCATAGACTATAGTATTTGATAAAATTGATCCCAAAGGGAATTTGAGACTTCGAACTTTGATTTTAAGCACTTTATAACAAATAACGAGAGAATAAGATGAGAAGAGTGAAATAATAAGTTCAATGTTAAAAATGTTGAATGAGTAGTTAAAGGATTAAGAGATAAGAGTACCTAGGGCCGAAGCTTTCACATGTGATGTCTCCAATGGATACGTGGTCTACTTGTTTAATTTGGATATTATGTATTAAAGGGGAATAAACCACTAATTTAATTAAAATTCCTCTCTCAAGGCATGCAAGTTGTACCTTAATTTCCTTAACCATCTATTTTTATGAGATTAAATCAATTAGAATCTATAAGTTTTGTAAAAATTCATTAAATTGCTCAAGGTCATCACGCCTATTCTCATTGTTTAGATTTTCAAGTTTAATATCTAGATTATCATATATTAGAATTTTACCTCTTGGTTCCTTTGCCTAATATATGAAATCATGCCAAAGTGCAAACTCAAATATCTAGCAAGTGCTAAATCTACAATATATCAAATTAACACATAATATTCTTTATAAATAAAGCAAAATTACAATATCTTTTACATAGTTTACGTGCGACATCCTAAATCCTAGTTTATGAGTTTAGTTGGACATGTTTATAATGAAAATCAAATGAAATAATATTGTATTCTAAATCTATCAAAACAAGACAATTAAATAAAAAGAAAGAAGAATGAGAAAGCTCCTTGATTTGAAAGCCCCAATGGTGCCTTGATAGCTCCAAACAATGCACCGTCTCGCTTCGCTCCTCATGCTTTTTGAGTTTCTCTCACCCCTGGACCTCAACCAAAATACGTTCTTAGATGTCCTAAGTCGAGCTTAACAAGTATTTTGTATAAAGGTCTCTTAGAATTTGTGCAAATCACGTCCGACGCGGACTAAATTTGCAACATCAGGGCTCCACACAATTTAAAATATGTGGAATTCAAGTCCACACAATTCAAGCCGTGTGGGCCTTTAGGACTTATTTTTTCTTCAAAATTTTTAGCTATTTTTCCTCGAAACTTTTTAAATTGTGTCATAATTTTTTCAATAATTTTTAAACCATTTTCTACACTCTTTAGATTCAAAATTGCATCTTAATTTTATTCCCAAACTCCTCTTTTCATCTTTTCATCTTGAATCATCATCTTTATCACTAATTTTGTACAAAATTCTCTTGTTTTGTACATATAGCATCCAAGTGTGAGTACTTGCACATAACTAAGCTAGATCAATCAATTTTCGACTTAAACCATTCCATTTATTCAAAAATTGTTCAAAATATAATCCATGAAAATGACACAACAACATTACATGGGCATGAGATGAAAGTTTGAGATTATGTTGCTATAAATGTACAAGGTTATTCATGGCCCTTGGTAGTCATGAGAATAAGGTTATTCATGACCCTTGGTTGACATGAGAATTGAGGTTGCACATGACCCCTAATGACATCGATTTGAGGTGTATTCATTTTGATGGTCATAGCATGTGCATTGAGAATTTAATCTAATTTTCATTTTTCACTAATCATTATCTACTTATTGAGTTACCCAGACTTATATGTTTGCTTATTGTGTTTAAACGATAAGATAATTGGAGTTCGAGATGGGACTAGGAGAGAGAGCTCACCCCTAGAGCTATACCTCATTATACTCTAGGGTTCCCATTTCTTTTAATTCTTTTTAATAACTCATTGATGATGATTCTTTTTTGAAACCTAAGTTGCAAAAATTTAATCTGTGGCTATAATGTACTATTTATGAGATGAACATGGTACAATTATATATCTTTTGACATATATACATACAAGCGAATCTTGTTTGTATAATAGTGATGGAATGGGGTGTAGGATTTATAGTACTTAGGTGTATGTGTATGCATGCTTATAAGGGTGTCCATTTAGTTATTGTGAATGAGAATATGTTAAGCAAAAGAGCAACCAAACCATCTCACTTAGACGGATGTGTATGCATGCTTATCTCGACCAAACTATTCATTTACCCTATGAATTCAAAGGGTTAACTAGAATATTAATTGAGTTGTCACCTTCAAATTTGCAAGCATTAAAGATCATCAAAGAAGTTCTTAGGCTCTTATCTCAAGTGAAGTGAAAAGAAGTTATCTCATCATCTTCCTCTATAAAATTTTGAGCTTGTTGAGTCTATAATTGCCTACATAATTTACGAAGCGTAAAATTTCTTTTAAGCATTATTTTCTTAGATCGATATTAGAAATGAAGTTCAAGAAGAAGTGGAAGTGAATATTAGTTGGAGTGGTACTCACTAATCACTTGCATTGTATGATGCCCGTTATAGCTAAAATCTATAAGAGATGAGGCTTTTTCAGTTATATTATGATATTATAGTAAACTCTAAAATACAAGAAGTGTGTTCTTGAAAGAATTGAGTAAAGGTGTTGTTGCCTAAACCACTATAAAATTTGTTTTCTTTTATGTGATTAATTGTATGCTCTCACTTCATTCAATTTTTTTACATTCATAAGCTCTCTAATTCCTAGCTTTGCAAAGCTTCATTAGTTGGGAGTGATAAAAAAAATAGGGGTGGGCATTTAGAATCAAGTAACTCAATTCATCCCTCCTCTCCTAAGTTTAGTTAACTAATTAGGACCAATACATGAGACCAATTTTAATGAATATTCGGACAAGGGCATGAACCAATATCTTAAAATTAATGTGGAATCAATCCTCCAGGAATGTAGACATCTATGATGGGAGGCAACTGCTTCTATTACCTCTTCTTTTTTGTTCTATTTTTTTTACATGTGTACTCAAACATTGTATTTTTATGATACAAAACACTATATTCTTTTATTCATTAATTCAAAAAGAGTTTTTTACAATCTAAACTTTTTTCGATGAGGCCTAAACCTTAAGTGTAACATTTTTCAAGTGAGATGCATGCTAAGTGCTCAGAACCTTATCTTATCTTGGGGCTATGCGATCTTGTAGGTGTTACGAAAGAAGACTTCCACTATCTAAAAGGGACTTTTCCAATTAAAAGTCATCTTCCCTTTCAAGTTTGATCCCAACACATCTACTTTCCTTCGCACTAAGCCTTCACTCGAAAGGTTCGAGGCTTCACTTTAGCATTGAATATCTAGCTACCTGCTATTGATACCTGAGTGCTTTTTGTCAAGCCCAATCTTGTTGCTCTTCTTTAAGGTTGAGATTAGCTTATGAAAGGAAATCATCGTACTCATCACTAAGCATTTTCATTCTTAAGAAGTCTTGAACACCTGAATAGGGATCATGGCTTTTAACCCATGACTTAAATTGAAAGATGTCTCCCTTATGGAGGATTCAAGGCATAGGGTTAAAGGCACATAGGACTCTCAAGATGTGATTGATCCACTATTTGCCTAATTTCTCTTGTCTCTTCTTTAACATGTCAAATAAAGTCTTGTTAGTGACCTCAACTTATCCATTAGCTTGAGGACATGCCACAAAGACTAATTGCGTTTGATGGCAATCTTATGGCAGAAAATCTCTAATTCTGCTAAAATGAATTGCCAACTATTATTTATGATGAAGACATGAGATAGGCCAAGTCAACAAAGGATGTATGGACATGAAACCCTACAAAGGAGTATGGTCAGGTCACACAAATCTCTCAGAGCCAATGAAACTCCTCAAGCCATGCACAACAAAGGGTCAGGTGCAAATCCCTCCTCGCAAAAGGGATTGATTTGACTCCACTAACATCAACACTAGCTGAGCAACTCAATTGCAATTAATAAAGGCCCCTCAAAGAAAGCACTTGCCCAACTTTGAATCGGAGGAAACCATCTAAACGTTAAATGAGATATCAATAGTTCTAAAGGCTGAAGCCATCCAATTCATTAATGACGGCCAACATCTAACTTTGTCTTACACTCAACCAATCAAAGGACACCCATATAAGAATTCTAGAAAAATGATTGCAAATGTTTCTTAAACACAAGACGTGTGCCATTCCCATACAATACCATGTATAAGAACCTAGAGACGTCCCTGATATTGGGATCAATCTTCATAAAGAAAAAACACAAAAGCCTTGTAATCATAAGCACAATGTACCAAAAAACTCTCAACATTAGAATTTTCATTTAGAGGCTTCATTTTTTTTGGTGATCTTTTATTTATAGATCACTCTTTTTCTATGTAAATCCTGTGTCTTTCATATTTCTTCCATTCCTTTAATGATCTAGCCATTAATCTGGTTTAACCTAACTCTAAACTGATTTTGGATTTATCAATATGACATGTTTTTAAGATTTAGTTATGTTATATATTATTTTTTACTTATGTGATTTATTATTATTGTATATTCATATCCAATTTTAAACTTAGTACACTTCACTCAAATAAAAACTTGTCCACTAGAATTCCAACAGGTTTTTACTAGAATCCAACATGAAACTCAACTCAAGCACGTTTTCACAAATAAGATTAGATTTATAAAAGGTTTAAATTTTACAAACAAAGTTAGGATTAGGGTTGAGACGAACTCGAATTTTATGAGCCCAAGTTTCACCTCTAGTGAGAACGAGCTGGAGAGATGATTAGGGATATTAACCAAATGATATGGAAAAGATGGAGGAGATGTGAGGATAAATTAGATGATGGTCAAGGGTTGTGATAGAGCAATTTGGAGATGATGGAGGAAGACATAACGGAGATTATCGAAGTTCACAACTAGGCAATTTGATGGAGATGGTCAGAGATCTTCTATAGGTTGAAATAATGTGGAACGGTTTGGGTGAATTGGGGGAGATATCATGTTGTGAGTGGAAATCTATCTTTCTTCCTAATCCCATCCTCCAAGCAGGAAGCCCTCTTGATCCTAAGTTGGTTTGAATGTTCAAGCTAAGGATGAGGATGACTCTATTATTTTCCTTTGCTATTTCATAAGATCTTTTAACAAATTTTCAAAGAACCTTTTATCAAATATCTTATTCATTTAATCCAAAAGATAGGTTTAAGTATGCATTTATTCAATAACTGAGGAGAGAGATGCAAGGAATGTAAATTGCATCTAGAACTATATAATTGGATCCCCTTCATTCATAATAATTATGAACATTAGACTAACATACTAGTTGAATTTTCTTAGATATTCATTAAAATCTTGTCATCAAAGGAAGATTTTTTTGGTAGCCTAGAAGTGAGATTGTGTTTGATAATCTCGAAAACATGTTAACCTAAAAAATTTTGTTTTCTACAACTATTCTATTTTTAATCTTTTTTTACATCTTTCTATACAATTATCCTACTTTTCAATCACTTTTCATATCTATCCATAAAACTATCTTATGTATTTTAACTTTATTCTCTTTACTCTCCATTATTGTCTCTAGCATATTAAATCGCTTCTTTTATCTCAAAAATTTTTGCACTAAAAACTTTTCTTTCTAAAGTTAATTATATCCTAAGTTAATTATAGAAGAAAAATATATGGATGCTAGGAATTATTTAACATCATTATTTGATAATATGACGACTCATTATTTTAGGTGTGATGTAAAAAAAGATTAGAATTTCAATCTTCACTTTTAGTAGCATTGGAAGAAAGAAAAATTTTCCACAACCATGGTCAATAAGTTTCATCATTCACCAATTTCTCTTTTATATTAGTCATCAAAAATAAATAAAACGTCCACAAAAATTCGTTTTACCATACTTTTGACCTTTAATTCTTATGAAGATGAAATAAGAAATTAAAAATTAAACTACAAAAATTTTAGTTTTTTTCAACCAAAATTTTCTTCTATGAATTTAAAATTTGGTCCCAATAGTTAGTCATATGTATCATAAAGTAATCATTAAGAAGAAATTTTATCAACCAATAATTCGTAATTTTACACTGAGCAAGAAAAATTTTTCAAAGAAAAAATCTAACTTTATTGTAGTATAATTAGCAGAGAATAATGTAGACTTGGGAGGAGTATCGTGGAGGGGCTAGAGAGGGGGTCGAACAATTAGGGGTGCAACTTGGTCCAGGTAGGTCTGGGTAGGGGTCTACCTACCCTTACCCTATTTTTAAAAACCTCTACCCTATCCTATTTTAGATTGAGTCGACTCAGGATCCGGTTCTAGTTCCAAATTGGTTCCAAAAATAATATGTAATCTGTTCTATCTACTAATAGAAATATGTACCAACATAATATATTACCAGTTGAGTATGAGTCAACAGTTAATCGACACAACCACCCAGCCATGCTATACAATTTGTTACATGCAATGCAACAAGCTGTTGCTATTTGTTCCATGAAATATATTAGAAATTGACATGGAAATTAGTTTAAATAAGTCTATAGAAGAAAGAAAACATACCATTTTGTTGTTCCTAGAATGATATGCATTCGAATCTCCCATGTGAGGTGCTGCAAGGGCTCGACATCTCCGTGAAGCCACTGCTCTAAGTTCCCACTGTCAAGATACTCATAACAAGCATCCTGCATATGGGGAAGATGAAATCTTGAATCTTCAATGTTGCAACAAAGGATGGAGGAGACAAAGAAAGAGAGAGAGAAAGGCTAGAAAAAATTGATCGAAAGAGAGAGACAGAGAGAGAAACAAAAAGAGATCAAGATTGAGAGAAAGACCGAGACAGAGAGACTGATTGACAGAGAGAAAGAGAGATTGAGAGAGAACAAGGGAGAGAGAGAGAGAGAGACAGATAGTGAGAGTGAGAGAGAAGGCGACTTAGGAAGGGAGAGGAGATGGGAAGCAGCTACACCAAAAAGGAAGAGAGAGATGCAATGGCACTAGGGCTTAGGGGAGCCCAGAAAAATTAAGAGGAAAAGGGAGAAGCGCGAGACGGCTCTAGGATTTTGACGATTTGGGATTTCGGTAATGTGATAAGAGACAATTTGGGATTTTGGTGATGTGATAAAGGGGAAGATGACGATAGCCTATTAGATAAGCTAGATGAGATATAACTAATAAGTGCTATAAAATATCATAGGTTATGTGAAATCCGAGTCTGCTCCGAGTGCCTGGCTCCTAGAACTAACCCTACCTGAATTCGAATAGGTATCCAATAAGGGTAACCGAACCGACCCTACCCTAATTAGGGTACTCAACGGGTCAACCCGCGGGAACCCAGCCAAGTTGCACCCCTATGGACGATAAATGCCTAGAAAGACAATCCATGGAAAAATACGGTCAAGGAATCAAAAAGCCAATGGTCAGTTTTATCAAACGAAAATAATAAAAAAGCCAATGGTCAGGGATCAGGATACGCTGTAGCTAGTACTGTTTCTGCATTGTTGTGACCTGTCGGCTGCTGGGGCAGAGGGCATGTGGATTTTCCACACGAACGTAGGCTTCTTGCAAATGCGTATAATTCCCAGCCTAGTCCAACTGAAAAGGATTTGTCCTAAAAAATATTATAACTGCTCGGCTTTATAAAAAAAAAAAAATGCATTTACTCAATTAAAATAAATCAAGATGGAAATAAATTAAGGGTTTGGTTTAGTTAACCCTCTGACTTCTTTTTAAGCTGGCATGTGTCCCACTGTGGGGCCCACATGCCAGCACGTTTGCATGATCTGAACCATCCATTTTTTGTCCTCATGGTGGAAGGTAAGAAGCTGGAAATTGAATGTTGATGGATCGATGCAGCCACTGATATTGTAAGTTGCATGTGGGCAACAGACAAACTTCTTGATTTTCAAAACATGTCATATGAATTAATATTCAGAACGATTCCAATATTATTAATTAGATATATGCTGAAAACGAATAGGATTACCCAACCGTCTGTTGTTAGAGTGTCATGAGGCCATATATGTGCACCAATAAGAGCATGAGACTAGTAAAAGATCCAAGCAAAACCCAAGTCATTAAAATAAGCCAAAGGTGGCTTGACTTCTAAAGTTGTGGCGGTTTGATGATTTCAACGTGCATGTCATAGTCATGTATGAAATGCAGACAGAGAGAGCATCATTTCATGCCTATGAATTCTATATATTATTTTTTAAAAAACATAAGATTATTTAAGAATGGAAAACGAGGGGTTATTTTATTGAGGGAAAGTTACAAGTTTTGATAAACACATATTGAGTATTGAGTATTGCATTTGCCCCTCCCCGGCCACCATTCTCTGGGCTGCACGTGCGGCTAGTGCATCCTAACCACCGGTCATGTGCGGACCCTTTCTGTCAGTGTCTTCTTCAACAAAATTCAAGTATCCATACATGGATGATTTCAAGGAGAATTTTTTTTATTGTTAAGTTGTTGTTGTTGTTATGTATATATAGGATTTCAATCAGCCCCGAATATGGAATAGCATGCTATTTTCCGTACACCAAAGTTTTCAGTTTTCACCTCATTTTGGACCTACCTTGATTATCAAAATAAAAATTCGATCCCCTTATAGTGTTTAAAATTGCTTTTAGTTAGAAACCAACATAATTATACTTGCATGAGCTATATTTGATAAAAGCCATAAAAGGTTAAATCGACATAACAAAATTGTTTGATATATATATATATGAGATCCGATCCTGTGCAGTCCGCTGTAAAATGGACCCCACACATATTAGATTGTAATGAAACTTTATACAATCATTTATCCATATATAAATCATACTTTAGACGGTTTAGATGTTGAAAAAATCACTTTAAACTTGATATTTACATTAAACTATAACAAAATCAACATAACAAAATTGTTTGATATATATATATATATATATATATATATATATATATATATATTTCTAAGTTGTTAATCTAACATCTATATTATCTAAAATATTCTTTAATATAGATGTAATATTCCACTAAATATGTGAATCGTCCTAGTGATTTTCATATTTTACATACGATTTCAATATTTTTAAGTGGGTATAGACCGGTCAATACTTTGATCAAAATGACTTTTTATTCCATGATAAAAAGTGAATTACATTTTTTTATTGGTATACAGCACATCACATCTGAACTTATATTATAATCATGCTTTAAGATAATTCTTACAATTTTCAAAAAAAGAAAACACAAGCTCCCAAATATTAATAGGAAAGATTATAAGATCCAAACCGAAATCCCAAATAAGATTTGAACCATTGAATCCCAGATAAGATTTGAACCATTGAAATCACATACGCCTTTGCCTTATTTGAGGTGTTGTAGCCAACCAAGCAATGCTCAATTGGTGAGTGAATTAGATATTGATCAAATAATCAAAATGAACCAAAATTGAGCAGTAATTTAAAGACTTCAACAGCTTTAACAATCTTAAAGACTTCTCTTTATATAAATCTAAGTCATAAAATATGTTTATTAGTATTTAATAAATTAATATACAAACAATTAACAACTGCGGTATCTTATCTTTTAATCAAACAAATAAATATTAACAAACATATTGGGAGACTTGGATTTATATAAAATGGGCTACAATTTGGTGAAACGTAGGTCCTGACGAAATTTTTTTGGCTAGCATTTCTTGAACGGAACCCACTATGATGATAAAATCAACGGTCAATTAGCCACATTTTTTAACATCATCTATTTTATCACATACCAAAAAGCACTTGAATCAGAGTTTTGAGTGAGTCGTGTATAATTTAATATAAATAATTATGTAGAAATTATAAAAAAGTACTTAGCTGTGTTCATATATACATTATCATAATTTAATAGAATTATAACCCCTATAAATTGCAGTTTATTTGATTCCAACATTAGCGAGTTGAACCATTCAACATCTAAATTCAAAGTTGTTTAGCTTCTAAATTAATTAGACATTTCTTGCAGTGAGTAAGTTGAAAAAGCCTGGTCCCTAAGGATAGACAGAAGCTTATGTAGGTTATCATTGTTTTTGTTACTGAAGTCATAGAAATCACTTTTCAAACCAACCTTCCAAACTCCGAAGCAACATGAGGAACTCATGCTCTCCCAGCCTGCTTTACTTTGGTTTGTGCTCTCGATTTTCAAGGCAGGAGTCATGCTTGAATCACGGGATCATATCGGATGACTTGAAACCATGGCTTTTGTTTCCTTGTAGACAACACCACCAACCGTAAGCATGAATTTAAAAAATTAAGTTGTTAGTTATTAAATTCCATTTTGCCCTATTTGTGAAAATTTCAGCCTAATACTAGGTAATCGTAACACTGTTTGTTAAAACTTCATCAATTGTGGATTTTCTAGAATTTTCATTTGGATGGCAATATAATCAACTTTATTTTCAATAAAAAAAAAATGGAAACGAAATCTTATGCCTCGTATTTCCCTTTTAGCAACCAAATGGTTGCAATTTTGTGGCTCAACAAAATTAGTATGGAAGCATGGCAATCAAACGAAGATTTTTTTTAAGGAAATCAAATAAAGATTTTGGTTCTCCAACAGCTATGACAAAATTTGCATCCAAAACAAAACTTTTTTATGTAGATTTATATTACTTATCAGTTAATTTCAAGCCCAAAGTTTATTTTAGGTTTATGTTAAATTTGATCGCCGATCATTTGAACCTAATCACAAATGGCATCATTTGTAATCGGGTCAAAAACAAATTTTTTCATTTTTTGAAAAAAAATTTATACAATTTTAATTATGTATATTTAGTGTATAAACTAAATTTTGTTAATTTTGTAATATATACATATCTATTTTATTTTTAAATATAGAGATATTTTAGTCGATTGTAATTTAAAATGATAAAAATACCTATATATTTAAAAATAATAAATATATACGTATATATTTTTAAAACTTGATTTATACTTTAAATACATATACTAGTAATTGTATAAAAAAATTTCAAAAAATAAAAATATATTTTTGGCCCATTTGCGACCGGGCATAAATGATCGCTAGACATTAAGTTTTGCAAATCTAAATTTCGTAGTAGATTTAATATTCGAATAGTTTTAGTTATTAAAATTTCTTCTGTTCTTAGTATTTGAAAAAAATGTCGAAAAATTAATTAATATTATTAATTATTGATTCGCACTTAAATGCATACAGAAAATTTTGTTCTGAGAATGAAATGCTTTTAAATTTCGTTGAAATAGAATCGCCACAAGAAAACGTATATGGTTATACAACAATTTTAATTTAAACACAGCAAAACAAATTATATGAACTTTGGCAACTGCTATGGGAGTGATAATGAATAGGAATCATGGCAATGGCTTGCTTTGTCATAACTATAATTGGACGTGGGCCATGCCATGTGAATTATCAGTTTTGCTTCTGTTTGACAAGTTCGACTACAGCTGATTAATTAACTCCTCGAGAACCTACCATGGTGCTTACATAAAGAGCTGAAAATGACCACATTTCATTATCAACACAATCTACTAAACTCCTCATATCAAAACCCACCAGCTTTTTAAGAGTTTCCATCTCATCCACGCCCCAATAGTTTTGTACCAAACCCAGTGCTTAAAAAATACCAATGGGTTTCGCACACGGCGCCATCTTCTTTAATTAATTTACAGTCCACGAATTTGGTTGGTATTTTCTTCTTCTTTTTAAATAATTATTATGGTGCATGATTGAGTTATAGAGCCATATGTCAACATATGATTGGTCCCATGTGTTGGGGGCTTGGGACATGTGGCACCTGTGAAATTCACCTCCCCATTATTGTATCGGCCTTATCCTCATACAATTCAAAAGGGGAAAAAAAAAGAGAAACACAGAATGACCCAGAAAAAGTGAGCATGGAATAATTCAGTTCCATGACTTCAGATTTTTTTTTTTAATTTCATGTCTTAGAAAATAGCTTTGAAAGTGACTTGGGCAGTTTAAGATGGCAGGATGTGATGGGAATGGGATGACGAAATTGGATTTTTAAAAAATATTAGTATGCATATATTAAGATGTGAAAAATTATATCGGCAAGTGAAAAATTTAATATTAAAAATTGAAAAAGTAAGATTATTATACACTAAAAATAAAAAAAATTATGGATGAAAAAAGTTTTAAGTAATCCAATAGTGGAAGAAATATAAGATGACCCACATGATTATTATACAAAATGCCTGTTTGGAAGAATGAAATGTAAATGAGAAGAGAAATTTTGATGAAAAATGTTGTTACTCATTGAAATTTTAAAAAATTATACTGAAAATGAGAAAGTTGTATATGAAATCAAAAAATAGGTTGTTATGTAATCAGAATAAAAAATTTATCTTTTGAAAATGAAAATTTTCTTTATTTCTTCATATTATCCCCATCCCAATCTTCAACAATTTTATTTTGCAGTATTATTATTGATCTGCAATGTGCCAAAGCAGCCAATAAAGAAGGTTAGTTTAATGCATCCGGGTGTATTTCACCCCTTTTTTAAATTTTTTGAACTATTTTCATGATTTTCAAAAAATCAAAAAACTCTAAAAATGGTAAAAAATTGATACATGTGTTAAATACACTTAAATTAACAGTTATGTAAATAAAATTTCAAAAAATTTTAAAAAATAGGTGTATGCACCTGGGTGTATACAACTGCGTCCAACCAATAACTTGGGTAAACTCATAAAAACATGATACATCTTAAAGATAAATAATCATCAAGATCTCTCGTATTGTGATGATGTGGGTCAAATTTTAAGGTGGTGGAGTAGATTAAGTAATTGTTGCTACCAAGGACCATTGGAAACTTGCCACACATGTGACCAAGTGCGGGCACAAATGTTTCACGTTTGTGCCTTAGTACCAGGTTCAAGCACGGTTGGAAGCATTTGACCCCCATTTATTAGGAGAATTGTCTCCTATACGCACAAGTTTAGGCATAATCCAATGAACAAAAATGAAAATTTATTTAGGATATTTGAATTGTGAAAAAAAAGAGATGTTATAAGACAATTACTTGATGGAACAATAAAAAGCACTCTTAAAAAAAATCCAGGCATGCGTGGATTATCGCTTGCAACAGGCATGAATCATGCACTGTTCACACGTTCCATAACTACGTCTCTTAATCAGCTGAATGGAAGATAGGGACTGCCCACATCATTCCTAATCTCGTGGACTATTCAATTATAACAAGGAAAACGAATTGCACAACATCTGTATACTAACTGTTGAAATATATTTCGTCAATCTGATTTTTCCAGCCAATAGTATAATCTAATTGTAGGGCCCCATAGTATTATAGATGGTTCACTTGCAAGAATTGTGGATGTGCAAGGGATCTCATTCTATAACAAAGTAGAAGATATAATAGTAGCCACCCATCTCAAAAGTAATAAGATTTTCGTAATTTTATTCAAAAAATAGTTAATTGATTGTAGATACAGGGTGTGTTTGAGAATGAATAAAACTTTTGATGAAAAGTTGTAGAGAGTAGAAGTTATCAAATGATGTGATATGATAAGGGTAATGATGACGAACAAATAGTATAAAGTTAAAATAGATAGGTTAGTTGTGTTGGTAGTTGTGTAGAAATGATTGAAAAGTAGGGTAGGTGTATAGAAAAATGTGAAGAAATGATTAAAAAAAGGATAGTTGTGGAGAGTGAAAAATTTTAAGGATGTGTTTGGCAATGTGCAGAAAATGTCAAGTTAAAACTTTTCAATTTAAAACTTTTCACTCTCCACAACTATCATATTTTTTAATTATTATTTCACATATTTGTATACAACTACCCTACTTTTCAATTATTTCTACACAACTAACCTATTTATTTTAGCTTTATGTTCTTTACTTCTCATCATTACCCCCATCATATCACATCATTTGACAATTTTTACTCTTCAAAACTATTCATCAAAAGTTTTATCTATTTCCAAACACACTCTAAATTGAAAAGTTTTAACTTAACAACTTTTACTTATTAACAAACACACCTATATATTATTTATATTCTATTGTATTTCTTTCATTAGATTCAAGAATTCTTTTAAAATGTTATGTGAATTTCATCCTTGATAAGGTTAATAATGGCCAATCGTCGTTTACTGGAAATTTGTGAAGTGGAAAATCATTTAATTTAATCATGATCAACGGCCCAGATCTATTTATTACTACCAAAATATAAGAGTTAATGAATGGCGCTTTTACGCACGGAAAATTCTCCGCGACCGCACCGGATGCCCTTTTCAGTCTTCAGACTCTGCGCTTGTTTCACATGCGGAAATTGCCGGCGGCCTGTCTCTGTCCGGGACCAGAGGGCGCACTAGTGGCCGCCATGTGGCCATCCTGACGGGAGGGATCGGACAAACCCCCGGCGCATCCCCCCGATGACCTGGCCGGAGTATGTGGGCCCCACGTGTCTGCCAGGCGGAGGCAGGATGACGCCACCCGGGCCCACCTGTCCCCTCTTCCGCCTACGTTTCCGGCAGCTAAAATGTCTCCTCCCGCCCACGTTCGACGCGCGAGAGTCAGACCACGCCATGGCCTTGCGGGCCCCATCTGACGTGGAAGATGACGTGGAGTCTTTCAAACCAAAGCTCCTCCGGTCTCCGCCGCCTATTTAAGGAGTCCTCCCGTTCTCTCCGGCTGCATTCCCCAAGCTCAAGATCAACCCATTCTCAGAAATAAAAAAATTTTCAGAAAAATAAACCCCCCCTCTCTCTCTCATGGCTCCTATGGCCGCCGCCGTCGAATCTTTTCTGCCAACATCTCTGGGGCCGGCAGCCTGCGAGAAGGACGCAAAGGCGCTGGAATTCATAGAAGAGATGACGGGAAACGCGGACGCCGTTCAAGAGAAGGTGCTCTCAGAGATCCTGACCCAGAACGCCACCACCGAGTACTTGAATCTCTACGGGCTCGGCGGCGCCACCGACCGTGAGAGCTTCAAATCCAAGATCCCTGTGGTCACCTACGAGGATCTGCAGCCCTTCATCCAGCGCATTGCCAATGGGGACCGGTCCCCCATCTTATCCGGCAAACCCATCTCGGAATTCCTCACCAGGTTTGGTTTTTGCTGTTCTAATTTAAATTTGTACGGAAATTATATGTAGATTTGGAGTTTTGCCTGGGTTTTGTTGGGGTGGGCTGAAAATAACTGATGTGGGTTGGGTGGCAGCTCCGGAACTTCGGCTGGGGAGAGGAAGCTGATGCCCACGATAGCCGACGAGCTGGACCGTCGGCAGAAGCTCTACAGCCTTCTCATGCCTGTGATGAATCTGTGAGTCAGTCGTGAATGATAGAATCGAATTCTCTTTTGCTTATTTTTCGTGCATATATCGTCTCACACGAACTTTCTTTCTTTCTTTCTTTTCTTTTTTTTTTTTTTTTGGCGCTTTTGATGGATGAGTGCAGATACGTGCCGGACCTGGACAAAGGCAAGTCCCTGTCCTTCTTATTCGTGAAGGCGGAGAGCAAGACGCCAGGAGGACTGCTGGCACGCCCTGTGCTCACCAGCTACTACAAGAGCGACAAGTTCAAGAACAGGCCGCACGATCCTTACACCGTCTACACGAGCCCTAACGAGGCGGTTCTGTGTTCCGACCCCTTCCAGAGCATGTACGCCCAAATGCTCTGCGGGCTTTACGACAGGCTTCAAGTCCTTCGAATCACCGCAGTCTTCGCCTCTGGCCTCCTCCGAGCTATCCGCTTCCTCCAGCTTCATTGGAAGGAACTCGCCCACGACATCGAGACTGGCACGCTCAGTCCCAACATCACCGACTCCTCCGTCCGAGAAGCCCTCAAGGATCTCGTCAAACCCAATCCCGACCTCGCCCGCCTCATAGCCGACGAATGCTCGGGAGAGAATTGGGAAGGGATCATCAAGAGGATCTGGCCCAACACCAAGTACCTGGACGTTATCGTGACGGGCGCCATGGCTCAGTACATCCCCACCCTCGAGTACTACAGCGACGGCCTCCCCATGCCTTGCACCATGTACGCCTCCTCTGAGTGCTACTTCGGCCTCAACCTCAACCCCATGACCAAACCCTCCGAGACCTCCTACACCATCATGCCCAACATGGGCTATTTCGAATTCCTCCCCCTCGAGTCCTCCCACGGGGAAATGAAGAACCCGCCTCCACGCCTCGTCGATCTCGCTGACGTAGAGGTGGGAAAGGAGTACGAGCTGGTGATCACCACCTACGCAGGGCTCTGCCGCTACCGCGTCGGGGACATCCTCCGCGTCACGGGATTCCACAACGAGGCCCCGCAGTTCAAGTTCATCCGCCGCAAGAACGTCCTCCTCAGCATCGACTCCGACAAGACGGACGAGTCTGAGCTGCAGAAGGCGGTGGAGAGTGCGTCGGAGCTGCTGCGGGAGTTCGACACGAGCGTGGTGGAGTACACGAGCTACGCGGACACGAAGACCATCCCAGGGCACTACGTCATCTACTGGGAATTGCTGATGAAGGAGGCAAGCAAGGGCCCAACGGAGCAAGTGCTGAACGAGTGCTGCTTGGCGATGGAGGAGTGTTTGAACACGGTGTATCGGCAGGGGCGAGTGGCGGACGGATCGATTGGGCCGCTGGAGATTAGGGTGGTGAGTAAGGGTACGTTTGAGGAGCTGATGGACTACGCCATCTCGAGGGGGGCGTCCATCAACCAGTACAAGGTGCCGAGATGTGTGAATTTCTCGCCCATCCTCGAGCTCCTCAATGCCAGGGTGCTCTCTTCCCACTTCAGCCCAGCTTGCCCCAAGTGGACCCCAGAACGGCGCAAGTGACCGATCATCCAAACCATTAATGATATATAAAAATATATAAGCTCGATGTGGGGAATGAATCCTAGCCCTCCATCAGCGCGGTGGGGTTTCTCCCATTAGAATGACTTGCCAGGCGTTCTTCTTGACACTGAATAATAATTAGCTGTACATACAGTATTAGTATATGTCGTATACTGGAATCATTTCCTTTTGTCAGTTGGTGCAAGCCTTACGTAGAAAAAATCAAATAGTTAGATTAATTCTAAGCTGTCTCGCTTTTCTCACTTTATTGCACAATAAAGCTATATGCACTCGTCCATCTCGTCACCTTTTTGAGATTTTTTAACTTTTACCCCGCAAACTAACATTCAGTTTGCAAAATACCTATATAGCACTTAGACATGGTTAAGGCTTCACTTGGCTGGGTGGTATGGTATGCTTGCATCTTAAAACTTTTTAATCTAAAACTTTTCATTTTCCATAACTACTATATTTTTAAATTATTTTTTCATATTTTCTTATACAACTACCCTACTTTCAATCATTTGTACACAATTAACTATATAACTAATTTATCTATTTTAACTTTACTCTCTTTACTCTTCATCATTACCCTTATCATATCACAACAATTGACAAATTTTACTCTCTAAAATTTTTTACGAAAAGTTTTATCTATTTTCAAACATACCCTTAATTTGCTTCTCCTCATGGGGCTTTTCAAGATAACTTCATGCATGTGATTCTACATAGTTACTTATCTATTCAAACACAGATTTTAAAGTACATTTAAAACAGTACTTTTAGACCCTCAACAGTGCAGCCAAATAACGCCTAAGATCATAGAATGATAGATTTAGCTCAAAGATATCTCGCTTGATTTTATTACCGTTGGGTTGATTTTTGTCCAATTCTTTACCATAGCTGATGACAAGCTAAGATATTTTTGCAAATGAAGTTTACAAGTGGAGTGTTTTACAAAATTAGTAGTCATATAAAATTAAAAAATGGAAAGAAGATGGAAAGAAGATGGATGTATAGTCTCTCTAGCTTTTCATATTCCAGCCCAGTCATCCTACTGTTAAACAATGTTGGAAACATCCTCAAGGCCAACAGGCGTGTTTAAATAAAATTTAGTAGATGATGATGCCTGTTTGACAAATAAACTAATATGCGTTAAAGATGCCAACTAACCGCCTTTTACTTTAATGTCAAATTGGCTTTCTTATTGAGGTATCTTAAACTTGTAAGCCACCTGCAACAGAATTTAGAGCCAATGAGTTTCTCACACTCCTCTCTCAGGGTCAAACACAACACGTCATACCGTAACCGGGACTTTAAGCTAAATTTAATTCATTTTATTGGGAAATATGAGACCGCACTATTGAAATAATGAATGAAACAATCAAAAGAGGGAACGATATATAATATTAGAGCAATTAGCGCATTTTCACAAAATAAGTAATCAACCTTGCAAGTTGAATTGGAGGCCTTGAAATCCATTCTTATCCAACCATCAATTCCATGAACGAATTAGCAGGATCACATCTAATTTGATTGTTAATTCATTGAAAAAACAAAAAAGTTAGCTTATACGGCAAACAGATTTGCTGCATGTATTATAAAATTAGGTGCACATTGATACAAGTACCAGACATTTGATTGCCAATTTGCTACATATACATTGTGGTACATAGTTTTTTCTAATAGAATATTTTTTAGTATATACTTAATTAGGTGCAGCAAAAACTGCTCTAATTTTCCGTATACATGAAGGTTAGATGCGACTAAAACCTATATATGAGCTACATAAAATGAAATTCTATGCAGCAAGATTTTATGTTACTGCATAAAATTTGTTGCATATGTGAAAAATTTTTACAGTTTAAGATTATCAATAATCAACAGCATCATCAAGAAATCATCAAGATTAGATAGAAATTAAATAAGTGGATTATTGAACCTACCTTAAGTCCAATTTACACTTAAAACTTTTAAAAATAGTTACCCCTTTCTACATTTCGTTTCTAAATAAAATGGCACTGAAAATACTCATACCAAGTACAACCTTAGCCTTCTTCATTTTTTTGTCATTATTTATATTTTTATTATTCTTTTTTTTCGAATTTTAAAAAATGAATAATCCAAGCCCTAAGCATTCTCACACTCTTACTGAATCATGATCCTTTGGGAAAATGTATCTATTTTACTGATATTAGATAAGGACAAAGGGTAGGTGTATTCTTTCTTACACCCTCTCTATTTTAGCGGTTGCTACCAACGTTCTCTAGTTGCTAGAGCTCCCTCTGCTCCAATTTTTCTAATTGGAGCTAGCATTTGTCAATTTGAGTTTCATGAGCATGTTAAGTTCTAGGGAAAAATAAGCATGAAGAGGCGGCATATTTTAAGTGGAATTTAAGGATATTTTTGTAAACCTCTGGCCTTTCTGGGCTTATCTGGATAAACATTTTCTGGAAATTAATTAGAACATAGAAAAATCCACGTAGAGTAGTTAATTAGATTGAAAAATTAGGCTTGAACAAAGTGCCAACAGACTGACGACACAAGTTCTTTTCATGGGAACGAATAGAAAGAGAGGAAGAGAAGGGGACATAGAATAAGAAAGAATAAAGAATAAACATGTATACTTTGATTTTCTTTGCTAAACGTGCAAGAATCCGCTGGCACACGTTCTCCAGCATCCACGGGCGGCATCTTACCACGCCGTGTTATAAAAATCGTATTTGGACTTGCCCCAATTAAGCTTCCTAATACGTACCGGCTTGCTCTTGTTCGCCGACAATAGATGTCCACTCCGTCCACACCCGCATCCTACGCCGGAATTAATTAGTGGGGCCCATAAAGTTGTATCAAGAAATCCGGACCGTCGTTTGTTGTGTCCTCATCAATTTCAGCCGATATACCGTACTTCCAGTTTCTATGTGAGCTCACAATGATTTGCAGCTTCGATCGAATCTTGGATCGGGCTAATCACCAAGACTAGCTAGCCGGCTTTAGAAAAAATATAAAAAATAGCCAGCCCCATCGAAAGACGTTTGTGCCGTACGTGTTTGAGAAATATATCTACACGTGTGGGCGAGAATTTTTTTTTTTGGTCATGGAGTGCAATAGTACAGGAGTATGGAAAAAGTTATTTGAATCCGAATAAAAATTGTATGGATAATTAAAAAATGAGTGTTATTTTTTTTTTTCATTAGAGAAGTGTTTTCAAAAAATGTAAAAATTACCTCTCATGCCATCCCATTCATGGACAGGATTAACAGTCATTTTTCGTATCTTGCTGAAAGTTCAAATTTTCACGGCTAAAAGTTTATATCTAGCAATAAAGTATATTTTTCATTATTAAATACTTTTGTACTCACTATTTTATATATATATATATATATTGCAATATACTTTCAAGGGCACGTTTGGTAACCTTGAAGGGTGGGAAACCATGATAAAGTGTAAAAGCACATTTTCCGAGACAACTATTTACACTATCAATCATCATATTTTTTTTCATTTTTATCATATTATTTCTTATCAATCACTCAATTTCCAAAATATTTCATTTCACACTTCTCACCCCAATCCACAATTCCACAAAAATATCAATTACCAAACTCCCTAAAAAACTTGAATGGGATGAAGAAATATAATAAAAATGTAAAGATAAATTATCAAAAAAGGATAAAAATTTATATTAAAAATTGAAAATTTTATTTTGAGAATAAAGATACACATTCTATTCAACTATTTCAGACCTTTTGAACACCCCTGCCAATAAATGGGCGACGAATATATATGCAAGAAATTCTAACTTTTAGCGATGATTGCATTTGGTTACTAAATCTTAATAATTTTGTGGTGTAATTTTGTGAAGAATACATTTATAATATATGAAGTGTAATTATTAGTATAAAATATAACCTTAAAGCAGGCGATAAAGGAATTTGTTTTCAAAATATTAATTTAAATATATATAGTATTTTGTCATTTGTTTGTCAGCAATGAAGTCAGCATTAATTCCTTCCCCACGCAAGCTAACCTCCTGGCATTGAAGTCTTCGCTGCGACCAATTTTGGATTGTAGGGGTGATCATGACGTTGCCGGTGGCCGACCCTGATGAGTGCTGACCGGCTTAGCATTGAAGATGGACTGAAGAACGGTTTCATTGATAAGTCAAAGCATGCTGCATGCGTCGTGGCTACGTTGCGGCGGCAGCATACCGAAAAATTAATGGTAGGTTACCTGCACACAAAATTCATTCCGTATACGTACAGAATTAGGTGGAGAAGAATTTCTATACTCTGGACTGCTCTGTTGGATGACTGCATGCGTCGACTTAACCTAAAGCCTCAAGAATTCCGGGCACAGTTTCGTTGCGTAAAGTCAAAACTGAATTGCATCCCATCAAGTGGTTTGATTAATTCACGTGCAATGAAACTTAGGGTGAGTCTGGAAAATTAAAAAAAAAATTGAAATCGAAGAAAATAAAGTTAAAATAAATAAGTTATAAATTAAAAAATAAAATAATTATAAATAATAAAAAATTTTAGATGTAAGTGAACACGCCCTTTACAAACATCACTTGTTTTCAAACGTATCATCGCGCGTTGGGCCTAGGATTATATGAGAGGACGATTCGACAATTGGTTTGGTTGTAGATCAACCACCTATATTACGATTAAATGATTGTAGTGGAAAGTCTTAATTATAATTAATGAATATCATTAGATGATAGCTTATCTAAGATGAAAATGAGAACATGGGATGACGAGTTAGGGTAAACCTCCAACCCGGGTCAAGGCATGAACACGACAAATGCGTTAAATTCTCTTAGATGAGCATGCACCGACTCAGCTAATGACTGAGTGGCGGGTGGTAGGCTCGGCCCGGTTAACTGGCTGGATTAGTGTGGAACTACCTTTCCTGTAGTTTTAATACAATTGGCAGTAAACAGCAGGAATCGTGGTTGTATTTATAGTAAATATTGGATTCCGATCCTGTGCACCTAGGTGCACTTAGCTTTAATGCACCTAGGTGCATTTAACCCATTTTAACTCATTTTTTATTTTTTTAAAAAAAATTTATACAACTATTAATCTAAGTGTATTTAACATGTATATCAATTTTTACTATTTTGGAGTATTTTAGATATTTATTTTTTATTTTTAAAAATTTAAATTACCTAAAATGCCACTGATTTTCAAAAATCAAAAATAAATATCTAAAATACTCCAAAATGGTAAAAATTGACACATATGTTAAATACACTTAAATTAACAGTTGTATAAAAAATTTTAAAAAATAAAAAATAAATTAATACACCCGGGTGCACAAGATTGAGATCCGGAGATATTAGAGTCCAACCCCAACTACTTAATTGGACCAGAGGCTTGGGCCGTTGTTTTCTTTGGAGTTGGGTCATGGTCCAACGCAATTGCACTTCCGAAAAGAAATACCACAGACGAAAAAAATTGAAACAGACGATCTCCAAATGATTTTATAAACAACCAAGTTCTACTAATTCCCACCTTACAAAGTCGAAATCTTGGTTCGATCAAGCTGTTATTAATCCAATCACATGCTAAATCATGCGCACAAGCTCCTGGAGATCACCCTCCTAATACAAATGGAAGGCACACAAGCTCTCCCCAATAAATCAGAGAGAAACACTTCCCTCTTTAGTTTGAATCCGAGTCATCTGCCACAAAAGGTCAAGATACCGTCCAACTGGGCTATACTCCTGTTGACTACGTTTCTACTCTTTAATTGCCTCGTATATGTTAGTATTATAATACTAATTACCAACCTCATCTATTTCTATATTTTTAAATATTTTTCTTCACTTTTATATAGGCCCAACTTTATTTAGTTTATATACCAAATTTCAATATTTTAAATTTTATTATATTTTTTACAAAATTTTACAAATAAAATTCTCACAAAAGTATCAAAAAATAAAACAAATAAATGTCTGATAAGCTAGTCCCATTCGGATGGAAACTGCCTCATCTTAGTAGCCTCGATCAACAAGATAAAAGAAAATGTAAGAAATGATTGTCATAATCACTTCGGTGCATCCCTTACCACCCCATTGTGGGTCCATGAGACGACATTGCTAATGTAATTCACTGCAGTCAAGTGCACTTAGCTTAGCGCATTCGGATGAATAATCTATTTTGAAAATTACTTTTTCGTTTTTAGAAATTCATATGGGCCCAAGCATGAACGTCTCATATATATAGTTTGTATACATTTTTAAATATTTTATTTCAAAATTTTAAAATAAAAAAAGTTATTTCTCATGTGATATTTAAAATTATCAAAACAATGTAAAAACTATATGTATATATATATATAAGATATTTATGCTTGGGCCCACATATGAATTTTAAAAAGTCAAAAAATAACTTTTAAGAAAGAATTATTCTCCCGGGTACACTTACTAAATCCGGGCTCCATATGTATTTGGAGGCTTGATTCCAACGCTGCATGGGAGACCCATTTACTAATTTATTTCTTTATTTTTATAAAAATGTTATTCTAAATCTATTTAATTTATATATGTCAAAATTTACTGTTTTCTTGAAATTTGTATCTATTTTTTATGAATTTCAAACATCTAAGGTGTTTTATTAATTCTAACCTCAAAAAGATTAAAATACCTTTGCGTTTAAAATTAAAAAATACATACAATTTCTAAAAATAAAAAATCTAGAGTACTAAAATTAAATACACATACGATAATAATTTTATAAAAAAATTAAAAAAAGTAAGTGAGAGACTACATGGAGCTCCCGTCCCATGTAGCTGGCTATGTAGAATTGTAGTGCACATATGTGAGTTACCCTACTAAAAAGAAGCTAACATAAAATAAACGTGTCCCATGCATTTTATATTATATAATGAAAACATGTCTCAATATACTAAAATTTGTCATAAAATATCTAAGGGTGTATTTAGCGGTCATGAAAACTTGTTAATTTAAAATTTTTTACTCTCCTCAACTACATGTTTTTTAGTTATTTCTTTACATCTTCTTATATAACTACTATACTTTTTATCATTTTTACACATCTGGTTATCTAACTATGCTATCTATTTTAACTTTATTCTCTTTATTCGTTACCATTATTCATGTCATGTCATATCATATCACTTCTCTCATTTCAAAAAGTTCACAAAATGTCAAATACTACACCAAAAACTTTTCAAACTAAAACTTTTCTCTCCAAAATTATTCTATTTTTTAATTATTTCTTCACATCTTCTTATACAACTACTTTACTTTTCAATCATTTTTATATAAGTACTCATATAATTAACCTATCTGTTTGAACTTTATTCTTATTACTCCTCATAATTATTCCTATTATATCACAATATTTTCTTCCATTTTAAAATTTTTTATATCAAAAACTTTTCACCCAAAAGTTTATCACTTCCTAAGCTTTGGTGTGCCAGTTATCCCTACTCACTCTTGTTACTCTATCATCTCTTGCTTTCGCTCTTACTTGCTTTCACTTGGTATTAAAGTCGTATCCTTCTAAATTTCTCCATTAGGAAAATCATCTACCACATTCCAGTTAAGGTTCGGTTCTTAAATTTTCTAGGGTGGGTGGCGCAAAAGTTTTTTTTATTAATAATCTCTATTGAAAACTTTAGATCAATATATTATGGAGCTATCAAGAAAATTAGATCCTCTGCGTAAGGACATTTAAGTTTTCATTAATTGAACGACCAAATTGTCCATCATCTCTCCAACCATATAGCCATCCAATGACATGAGAAAAGACAGTATGAGGTAATGATAAATCCTTCATTGTGCCTATTGATGTGGTTAGCCCAAGAATTATAGCTTCTCAAAAACTGAGTATCGAATTCTCTGAATATTGAATGTTGGCAGGTGATTTCTGTCTTTCAAACAATGGCGTTACCTACATCCTTCAAAGTCTCTCTTTCTTTTCTTCCTCTTCGCATATCTAGTGCTTCTAAAATAGACTAGCTCTATGAGATCACCCATATTTCTGAAGATTCTATAACTCCTCAATCTCAACTCCCCTTAATCAATCCGTACTTTGTCTTTTCTAAACCACCTTCCAAAATAATTTTTCGTAGGCTTGCCAACTCTTCTAAACAACAACCTATCAAAGAAAATATTCAAGCCTCCAAGTTTAATCCACATTTGATCCTAACAGAGCAAAATAAAACCTTTATAGCACTTCAGATACTAAATGATTTCCCTCTTGCTTCGAAAAAGAAAGGATATATTCACCTCCATTTCAGAGCAGTCTAATGGCCCTTAAAATTGCATGGAAGAAAAGGCCACCCAGTTTCTTCATGGATAGAACTCTTTGATTCCTGATTTTTCAATTATCAACATACATATATTGGTTGCTATAAAAAAAACATACATGTATTGGCACTATGCAGATTACTCTTAATGCTATAATAGTATTCATGACGCTATTCTTGAACTTTAACATGTAGCTCGAAGATCCTTTCCTTCTTAAAGCTCCCAAAGTGCAAGTTTTAGTTGAAGGAGCATGTATGGTTAGCTACTCCGCATATGCAGCCACTTTCCACTATCAGCTTTGTTATCAAGTGCAAAACCATGCAATGAATCTTGTTGTCTCCAGTTTAGATAATTTGGATTTTGTTCAGGCGGAATCTTTTTGGACTTTAGTATGTACCTATGTTTCAAATCAGTGATCACAAGAGTAGTCGATGCAAATTTTATATGAAAAATGGATAACTATTTATGAGCAAATTCAAAGTCCTCCAATAGCTATCATCCAGACAAATCTTACCATCACCCAAAACTGAGACAACCAAGTTGAATTTATTTTTTCAAAGACAAAAGTATCCTCCACTTTCAAGTATATCCCTTTCTAACTTTTTCTTCTTCTCTAAAGCTAAAAGTACCTATAGTCTCTTTCCATAAAGATGGGTCACTTATCTATCAAGGAAAACTTGACAATGGTCATCTCTGGCATGACCCTACAACATGCACTTGTGATGCTTGTCTCTTTAGCTATAGTAAAGATGAAACACTGCTAAGAAGAAACTCCCCAAATGACCTACTTCAGTAAAGGTATTTGGATAAAGACCCCTTGGTGGGTCTTCTTAGCCAGCCTTTTAGAAAATTTGATTATTATGTCACTTATGAGTTGTCGCAAAAGTTGCAACGTGAACTTCTTAGTCACCCTCTTCACAACCGCAAGTGGTACCAAAATTCCATATGCTTAAATCAAAGGAATATGAAAGAGGAATGACCCTATTAGTATAGGCTAAGAAAATATCTTGCTTAGCCCACCTCAAAAAACTCATTTATAATATTTTTATTTTTTATTTTTACACTTGTTTACCTAAGCGTATTTAACATATAAACTAAGTTTTACTTTTTTTGGATATGCGTATACATTTTTTTGAAATTTTTAAAATCTATATGTATATACGTATTTAAAATACCTCTATCTTTAAAAATCTCCAAAAAATATACACATATTTAAAAATGATAAAACTAGGGTTATATGTTAAATAAACTTAGGTAAACAAGTATATAAGAAGAAAATTTTAAGTATGGTAAATGAATTTTTTAAGGTCGGCTAAGAGAGACATTCGCTTAGTCTAGGCTAACAAGATTACTTCTCAATATGAAAAGCAATTTCCTACTCTGACACCATTTCAAGATGCTACAATAAGAACTTTTCACCAATGGAAGATCCTTGATCCTTCCGCAAGAAAAAGCTACACCTGCAAAAACAACCATAAATTGGGCAAATGAGAATGTAATGGTCCAAAACAATGTGATCGAGGCAATATATTCCTCTCGAAGATTTCATACATAATAGCTAAAGAAAAAATTGAGTTCTTTAGAATCTTTGATCAAACAAATCCAACAAACGATGCAGAAATGGATGCCCGACTTCAACAAGTTGCTCAATTGACTTCTTCCTCTTTGTATAACGAAACATTGTCGCAAATCAAGCACATGAAGCTAAAAAGAAACAATTAGAGATACAACTATAGCCATTAAAAATAAGCTAATTTCCCCAGCATCATTGCCACCTCCTAGTATCACCCTAATGTCATTTCCAATTCCTCCTCTAAGGCCAAGACCCCAACCTAGGTAATAATGACATTTCAACCAAGGCTGCAACCTAAACCACCGCAAACAAACGTACTAAATTGAAGAGTCCATATTATTAGAAGTTTCAAATGATATTGGAGGGTCATCTTGTATACAACCACCCACGTAGGGGTGGAAATTGGGGCAGGTCGACCCGTGACTCGGCATTGACCTGACCCATTTTTGGCCCGGTAAAACCAACATATTTTTGACCGGTATAGGGATGGGTCAGAAATTTTGACCCGAATTCAAAAATAGAGTCGGGGTGGGTCAATCATGTACCGACCCGAAGAGTCTGACCCGCCCCGCATATACTAATTTATTAAAAATTATAAGCATATATTTAAATATTATTATTATTTTCTTTCAAATTTCTCACTTTTTTTGTAATCAACTCTATCAACAATAGAAAAATTAATTTATTCAAAAAGCAATATAAGAATCAATAAAAAAAATTGTACATATATAACCCTTATGCGTAATTGTATATTAACCTATTTTAATAAATGTATACTATATTTTCAAATGTTTTTTTTTCTTAATTATGTGTTTTTTAATAATTGATGAAATATTGAAACATATAATATTTAAATTTAGTATAGATGTATACTTATGTTTGATAGGTATATAAATTTTGAAAATTATCTTATTTGACCCGAATTTTTTACCTGACCTGCTATCCCGATACCGACCCGAATTTTGTCCCGAGACATAGTAGAAAAAAGTAAGGGTCAAATCGACCTTGTCCCGACCCGGTATAAAAATAAGGGTCAAACAAGATTTTTGAAACGTAGGGTTAGGGTTGGGCAAACCCTGACCCGTCCCGACCCGCCCCAATTCCCACCCCTACACCCACGCTCTTTCCAATAGAAGCACTAAATCCACTTTCTTCATTGATTAAAGTTATGGCCCTCTAGACTTCAGAACCAAATGATGATGCCATGATTAGTCAAGCTACCAATTTAGACTTAGAAGAGCCCATTTTCATGGCAGATGCTTCATCCTTCCACAAGCCTTAATCGTTGAAGAGCCATATGAAGACATGTATGATGAAACATCCCTTCTGAATGGAGAACCAAAATTTTCTTCAACCCTAATGTTCACCTTTGATGATAAACCTCCAGCAAAGTGGCAAGATAGAATTCATGAATTTACCTCTTAGCTTGACACCCCATATGAGGAGGGCTCAATGTTTCCAAAGCCATCCAAGCATTTTTGAATAACTTTTAAGGCAAATTAAGGAACTAGAACTGAAACTTAAAGAGCACTGCCAGTTTGTTGGTAACTTTATGAAAATAGAGTTATCAAGGCTCATTTTGTACCCATTTTTAATGTTAATTTATGAGAAATGTGTAAATTCTCATAGAATTTACATTAGTTTAAATCATTTGTGTTTCTTGCATTCTTCATAGTTTCTATGCATTTATACTATAATTCATTTATAATTTATCTTATTTTAGAACATTTCGATTTACTAAATTAAATCAAATTACATTTACTTATTTTTTTTCTATTTGTGGGGAATATTGGTGACCAACGTGTTAATCAAGGGCGTAAAAAATGAAATAAAAAAGAAATCACTTGGAGCTATCAAAGTGCAATGTTAGACCTAGCAAGGTCGTGGCTGTAGCCACCAATTCCACCATCTCACAGAAATGTCAGCTATCCGGCAAGGTGGTGGTCGTAGCCACGAAGGTGACTGATAATTGGAAATTAACAGTATATTATGTGGGCATTTTATACCAATTTTATGGGGAATTATTTGAGTTCAATATGAAATTTGGTTTAAAATGTGATTTTTGCATCAATTGGGTGTTGAACATGAATTTTAAGATATTTAATAAATTTTATAATCTTTCAGCTTGAAATTTCATTCCATTCTTTTGTCTAAGGGAATTCGAACAAGAAGAAACAGGGAACACTTAAGAGCACAATGGATGGAAGAAAAGATAAACCAAAGCAAGCAAGGGTATCAGCGCCTAGGCGCCACCCTACAGGCCCATGCCAGAATCTCCAACAGCACATTTCAGTCTGCTTCCAGAGAGTTGGCGCCTAGGCGCCACTTCACCAACGTGCTGAAAAGTCCGAAAGGATTTTGGGGATCACAAGGTAAAATTACATCCAGGGAGTTGGCGCCTAGACGCCACCCAGGGGCGCCCAGGCGCCAAGCAGGGGTAGCTACAAAAGTTAAAGAGAAGCTTCAGGCAGGGACAATCCAGAGAGTTGGCGCCTAGGCGCCAGTGCAAAAATTTCTAGGGTTTCCAAAATGTGTCCAAATTGCTCGACACAGAGAGTTGGCGCCTAGGCGCCAATACGCAGACCTACGTACGATTGCGAGCAGCTGGCTCATTTTAAGGGATATATAAAAATCCTTTGAGGGTTCCGGAAAGGGAGAGAGATAATTTTTTGAAGGAGAAGAGATTAGAAAATTCTTGGAGAGAGAGAGAGAGAGGTGGAGAGCACAGGCAAGAAGAGAATCGGCGAGTTGCGTAGGGCAATCGACACATCATTGGAGCTCCAAACCAATAAGCTTTTCTTTTCTTTGCTTTTTATTGTCTTGTTTAAGATGAGATATTATGTTAATTCTCTTTTGGACTTGAACATGCTAGGCTAAACCCTTAATCTAGGGTTTAGAATGTAGCATGCGTACAATGTAGCGTGGTGTGGATGTTAATTTATTTATGATGGATATTATTGTTAATTTAATATCTTGTGATTTAATGCTTGCTTGGTGTGAAGGTCTGCACTTTGGCAATGATTCCCATATATTAGGTGATGGAACCGAGAGGTGGAAATCTAATATACGATAATCAAGATATTAAACCTAAAAATCTAAGACCATGAGAATAGGCATGATGACCTTGAGGAATTCCATGAACAAACCACAGAACTTAATGAATTCTAATTAACTTAATCTCATGAGAATAGGTGGTTAAGAAGATTAGAGTACGCCTTGTAGGTTTCGAGAGAAGGTGCAAGGATAAATTAGGGATTGTTCTCCTTTAACAAACAATATCCGGATTAAATAATTATACCACTACCTGTTACAAAAGACGCATGTGAAATTCTGGACCCTAGATACTCACACTCTCGTTTTCTCCACTCATTTTAATTTCTATTTTATTTTCTCTTCCCAATTTTCTGTTTCTTTTTCATTTAATTTACTACATCCTCTTTCAACTTTTCTAATCCATTTAATCCGACGAGAAAGTGTTTAAAAGCAGAATTTTTAGTCCCGAATCCCCTGTGGATCGATATTTTATATACTACAATCTACGACCCGTGCACTTACGGTGAGATTGCGAACAGTGACCTGTGCGAATTTCGCACACTTGTAAAGCTATTTTGGTCTACCATATAAATTCTTATCTTAGAATTTCCAAAGGAGAACTAAAGGAGCACGAAGGAGAGCTCTAAGAAGGAGAAAAAGAAAGGGTTTCAAGGCTAAAAGTGAAGATCAACATGAAGATTGACCTGGAAGGAGAAATCTACTGAGTTTCATCTTCTCTTTCTTTCTATTCTCTTATTTTTATCATTCTCTTCCTTTGATATGTATCGGACATGATTTAGATGGGAATCATTTCAATGTTCTTGGGTTAAAACTTATGTTGGGAAGTTGTGTTGAACTTGAACTTACAAAATATGCTTAATTGCTTTCTCATATTGGAATGAATTTGCAGATTTGATATTACGTGTGTTTGTGTGAGATTTACTTTTAAATATTATTTATCATGCTTCTGCAAGCTCGATCACCTTGTGGATTAATGTAATAAATAGATCTACGCTTGGAAAAGTAAGATTTAGATGAAATCTATATATAAAGCATAGGTTAGCTTGTAGTGATTGAATTTTAATTTAGATAAAAATATACCAATTAACGCTATGTGACCTTGTTTAGGTTATGCACGAATCAATCTTATTTTAGTTAGTTGCATGAAAACATAACAATTCACTAAAAAATTAGATTTATATGTGTTGAAAGACATATATGAATATAAATAACCTAGATCAATAATTCTCTACATAACTAATTAAAAAGGAACCAATTTATCATGGTTTTAAGTCAAGGGATTCATAACTCCCATCTATCTAATCATTCCTTGAGAATCTTTGTTCATTGCAACCCTTCAATAATTACTTTATTTGATTTTGTTGTTAAAGCTTTACTTTTGATAAAAATTCCATTTAAATTAACAATTTATAAAAGGTAAATGGACTTTTGTTTGTGCTATATTTAACTCTCCCTTCTTGTGGGAACGTGTTCGTAATTTCACTGCAAGTATATGAGTCATAGATTGTAGTATATAAAATATCGATCCACAGGGAATTCGGGACTTAAGATATCGGATTTAAACACTTTATAATTAAAATCAATAGATTAAGATAATAATAGGAAAAATAACAAAAAAAAATCAATCTGTATAACGTAAAATAGGGATTGAAAATCACCGAATTGAGAGCACCTAAAATCTATGGTTTCAGTTATGTCTTTCGCAATAGATATGTAGAACGCTTTTTTAATTCGGATATTATGTATTAAAGTATAACAAACCTTAAATTATACTTGCACCTTCTCTCGAAATCTGTAAGACGTAACTCTAATGTATTCTAATCATCTATTTTTATGGGATTAAGTCAATTAAGATTCATTAAGTTTTGTGGCTGTTCATGGGATTCTTCAAGGTCATCATACCTATTTTTGTGGTCTTAGATTTTTAGGTTTAATATCTTTATTATCATATATTAGACTTCCGCTTTTCAATTACATCACCTAATACATAGAAACCATTGTCAAAGTGTAGACCTTCACGCTAAGCAAGCATTAAATCATAAGGTATTAAATTAATACACAATATCATTCATAAATAAAAAAAATCACAATATCTGCTACATCGTACGTATGCTACATCCTAAACCCTAAATTTAGGATTTAGCTTAGCTCATTTATAATAAAATTCAAACACAAAATGATATTGTATTCAAGGTTCATCACAAGCAAGACAACTAAACCAAAAGAAAAGAAGACAAAAAAAAGCTTATTGATTAAATACCCCAATAGTATCTCAATCACCTCAAGCAACTCAAAGTTTTGCTCATTGCCTCATGCTTTATGTCTTCTCTTGCTCTTTGGATCTCAACCCAAGCTCCCAAGACATTTTAGGATCCTTTGAGACATTCCTAAGGTGTGTTTATATATAGTACAAGGGAGCACTTGCGCATAGAGTCTATTTCACATTCAAAATTGCATAACCCAGGGTCCCACATGGTTCAAACCGTGTGGCACTCTGGAGTGCTCAGTTTGCTTCAAAATTTTGATGTTTAGTTGCCTATTTTGCCCCGATTTGTGTTGAATCTTCCCCAACACATCCTGACTCATTCTAGACTATTTTGATCATTATTTTAACTCCTTTAAACCTTCAAAATTATTAAATCAAGTATGAACTTGATTGTAAGCTTTGGACTTCTCAAAATAGATTCATGTTGCACCAATAAGCAAGTCATCTTCAACTGCTCATAACTTTAATTTGGAAGGAGTTACGAGACCCACAGCATGTCAACGAAAAGCATTTTTCTAGCTCTTCGATGTGGCAACTTGGACAAGCCCAATTGAGCTCGTTTGCGATGTCAAAATCTACTGTTTCTCTATTATTTAGGGCCCGAAATTGCATATACTTTTCTACTTTGCAAAAATTAATCAAATAGTGAGTGTTTTCTCATAACTAAGCTAAATCAATCAATACTCAACTAAAATCATCTCAATCACTCATATTGTTATCCAATTATCATCCAAAATAAATAGTATAAAAATGGCTTAATAGAACAATACTTTACTCACTCTTCATTACTTGAATGAAATTATATTTGTATTAAAATAAGCAATTTTATTAGACATATACGCAACTCTTTTTGGCGTCGTTATCGAAGAGGCAAGGCTAAACATAGCATATTAATCTTTTCATTTGTCATTTACAGAATTTGTGGTTATACTCTATATTGTCTTTTGTTTTTCTTTGCTTTTAATATAATTTTGTTTTGGAAGTCTTATTTATGCAATTTTCAATAGCTTCAAATGTTTTCCAATGGCTAAATGGAGAAATTTTCACACCAAGCATGTTAGGTATCCATTAGTTTGACACTAACTGGGCACTTCAACCCAAGTCACAACTTTTGAAAATCAAGTTCAAGGCATGGCTTATACTCATTTGATTAGCTATGATTAGTGGGAGTAACAAGACATATGTTCGACCAATGCTCACATAATACAGCATCAATAGGCGATATGGATAGCTTCAATTATGCTCAAATGATTCATATATGTATTCAAACAACTAAAGCTATTTTGATCATCCAACTGTTGCATGTGACAACTATGGAGATCCTCAAATATAGAATATGACGCCATTGAATTTTTAAGCACATCAAGCAGAGGAGACATCGCTTTGCATATGGGTCATCTCTAGAAGATATGTTCATGCAATTCATGTAGTGCTAGATGAAGTTTAATTCAAGGCTTGAAAATCAATTGGAACAACCAGCTACTATAATCAAAAGTAGGCATTAAGAAACTTCTTCAAGAAATATTGAAGAGGACTCAAAAGAAGATGTGTTGGAAGAGGGAAGCAAAGTCAGTATGAGAATCAATGAAAAGATATCAATCAATGTCATAGAAAAATATTAAGTCATTTTTATACTATTTATTTTGGATAATAATTCTATAATAAATTAAGTATTTAAGATAATTTGAATCATATTTTGATTAATTAAGCTTAGTTTTGTGTAAACACTAACAATTTATGTAAAGCAGGAAAGTACATGCAAATTTGGAGCCCTAAATCATACAAAAATAGTAGATTTTAACATTAAAAACGAGTTTAACTAAGTTGTGCCCTAGTTGTCATGTTGACGGGCTCAAAAAATATTTTTATTGATACGTTGTGACTCTTGTAACTCCTCCTGGATCAAAATATATAGCTAGTGGAAGTTGGTCAGCTTATCTATCGTTATACGCATCTATTTCAAGAAGATTGAAAGCATGAAAACCAAGGCCCAAATGATTTAATAATTTTTAATTATAAAAAGAGGAAAATCAAGGATTCAATTATCCTAAAACGTCCCATGAGCTTAGCTTAAGGTTCGAGAGTTAGAGAAAGTGAAGAGCACGAGGCAAGAAGCGATGTGACCTGTTGCTTAGAGTTATTAAGACAACGTTGAAGCTTCCAAGCAATAAGTTTTTCTTTTCTTCTTTTCTTTTGATTGTATTGTCTTGTTTATGATGGGTTTAAAATACACTTTTATTTTATATTTATATTTGATTATAAACATGTTAGGCTAAACCCTTAATCTAAGGTTTAAGATGTAGCATGTGTACAATATAGTAGATATTATAATTTTATTTTACTTGTGAAGGATATTGTATGTTAATTTAATATCTTATTATTTAATATTTACTTAGTGTGAAGGTCTACACTTTGGTAATGATTCTCATATATTAGATAAAGGAACCGAGATATAGAATTCTAATATACGGTTATCAAGATATTAAACTTGGAAATCTAAGACATGAGAATAGACATGATGACTTTGAGGAATTCCAGGAGCTGCCATACAACCTAATGAATTTTAAATCAACTTAATTCTATGAGAATATGTGGTTAAGAAGATTAGATTTACTCCTTATAGGTTTCGAGAGAATATGCAATAATAATTTAGGTTAGTTCTCCTTTAACACATAAATCTAGATTAAGTAAGCATTCCATATATCCATTGTAGAAGATGTATGTGAAACCTTAAACTCTAGGAACTCTCGTTCTGTGATTTTTAATCCTTGTTCTACGTTGGCGATATTCTCTTTCCTTCTCGATATTTCTTTCTCTTTCTTATTCACTTCGTATTTGATACAAGTATTTAAATCTAATGTCTTAAGTCTCAAACTCTTTGTGGGACTGATATTTTATATACTACAATATACAATCTGTGTACTTGCAGAAAGATTGCTATAAAAAATTTGTACCTCAAAACATGCTTGAACAAATGGCTAAACCAATGGATAGCAAGTAAATTAAAGAAGAAATCAATGAAGAAATAGAGGTAGATGCAGCGGAAGAGAGTTGTGACCCTAATACACCTCTATTATGTTTTTCAAAAATCCAAGAACAACAAGACTTAGTCGATCAATGGACATTCTTAGAAAAAAGTTCACTGAATCCATCAACTCAAGACCCTGAAGAACTCTTCTTTAACCTTTATGAAATACAAGAGAAGAGGTTAATTGATTTGTTTGATGAGGCAAAAGAGAAAATGCTAGTGCATAATTTACTTAGAAGGAATTTCGATAGAGCAAGAATTGGATAATTTATTAAGATGTTGGGTTGACGATATTAAACTTAGCTCAAAATAAGAAACAACTCGTTACTCTTTTTGGTAAACACTTTTTGGTACAAGACATGGATTACAGATCAATTCTGTCTTAAAGAGAAGAATAACAAGAAAATCATTTTTTGGAAGCTTACATATGTTGGAGAGTCTAAGATCCAAACTCGACAACTATCTTTAATTGTTCTTACTTGTGATCTTCAATTTGTATCTCTCAACATGATTCATTCATTTTTGGATACAAGATGTGAGCAAGAAATCATTAAATTTTGGCTCAAGATCATTACTCCTCAAGCATTCAAGAACAAGTATTTATTCAAGCTCAAAAATGCACAAAGTTGCTTAATCTCAATATATTTTGGAGTTTCATAATCATGAAATAAGAGCTCTCACACCCCTTGAGATCATTCAAGAGGAGAAAAGTTCATCAAAGCAGCAAGAATACAGTCAACAAGCTCAAGGTTGTGACCCTGGATTTGGTGGTCCCGACCCCAAGGAGATGAAGCAACCGACCATTTCAATAGAACATGGTGGCCATGGCCCCCGGTAATAAAAAAAGATAAGTGAAGAAGAGCTAGCTGGAAGCCAATGTTGTCAGTGCCACGGCGGCCAACTCCAATCGCACGACATGTAGTCCCGAAAAAAGAGGGAGTGGGGGCTGCTTCCTCTTCCTTTCATCCTCCATCTCCTCTTCCTTCCTCTCCTTTTCTCCTTCCTTTCTCTTCATTCTCTCCCCTCATCCATCATTTTTTCTCTCTTTTCTTTTTCATTTTCATTTTCCTTGTTCTTCTATCTCCCTCCTTTCCTCTTCCAATTGCCCTTATCCATCACCCCATTTCTACTATTATTGCTACATTTTGAAGATTGACTTACTTCAAGTTTCCCATTAAGGAATTGGTCTCAGTTTTTGTTTGCTTGGATTGGAGTGACCGGGTGTTGAACGAGTGAGTTGTAATTGCTTGAACATGTGACAAGGCTTACGACATGTTTAGATTAACTTGAAGTAGTGTTGTGGTGTTGTTGGTGGATGTATTAGAAATTAGGTCATGCTTCTATTATGTTGTTTTTGGTGCTCTTTATATCATATTGTGTTATTCCCATAGCTTCTTCTTTTAAGCAAAAGGTGTTAAATTTGTAAACCATAATCAAATCAAATTTGTTCGAGCATTCTTTCAAGTGTGAAACTGATCGAGAATAAGGAAGATGAACATTCCATCCATCTTCATGACTAGGGGGTCACCAGTTTCTTTCTTTCATTTTTCTTTTGCATTTTCATATCATTTACATTTGCATTTTTATTCATCTTGTATGCAATGAGGACGATGCATTTCTCAAGTTTGAAAGATATTTTGCTCTCATTCGTATGCTTTCGTTAAGTAATATCATTTTCTAGATCACATTGCATTTGGAATCTTGCTTATGATAATCAATTAATTGTAATCTATTTTTATCAAATACTTGTAATGTTAAAGAAAATCATAAATTGAAAGCTAACTCGTAAAGATTAAAATTTTTTGCCATGATTATGTATTGACTAAACCATACTATGTTAATTTTCAATGTTTATAAGTGGCATGTGAATGATTTGATCGATTAGGTAGTTGAATTTTTATAGTTTATATTCATGCTAATATATGCAAATGAGATGATTAAGATAATTTGTTGTGTAATATATGTCCTTTTGCGTATTCGTGCTTTAATTTCATATCTTGTTTCAACCATTTGTTTCCCATTTTTGAACCTATATATATGTATTTTGTTGTCAACCCTATGCTGAAAAGTAAATATATTGTCTCATTAACTCATAGTGTCAATTCATCCTTTTACTTGAGACTTAGGGTTGGATAATACATGTATATAGTGTGTGTGTGTGTGTGTGTGTGTCTGTGTATGTGTATATATATTACCCAAAAATGCATAAATGACGAAGGGGGTGGTTAACCCGAGCTGAGTAACGGGAATTTGACATCTACAAATGGGAAAGTTAGTATAAAAAGGTGAAGAAAAGTTATAATAATAACACTTTTTGTTAAATTCTTTCCACATACCCTAAAATACGGTGAGAGAGCTAAAAAAAGAAAAAAATTTAGATACCTTGAAATATGGTAAGGAGAATCAAAGCAATAAGTTTAGAGAGCTCAAATGTACAATTTATCTTAGTTTAAGCTAAGCAATTTATCTGAGTTTAAGCTAAGTAAATTAGATGGATGCATGCTGTCATTTTGAGATAATGGATTTACTCTTAGCCAATTCATTTATGTATTACGCTTGTCCTAAAAAAAATTGTTTGATCAGGAGAATTGTTAGCAAGATTGACCTATAAATTTTAACTATTTGCAAATTATATTTGCATTTAACTTAACTTATGGGTTGAAAATGCATATCTTGGCTTGATTTTAGCAGGTTCTTCATGAGTTATTTCAATTTATTATTATTTTTTGCATTATTAAGTAGAGAGATATTTCAATTTACTGTTATTTTTTGCATTGTTAAGTAGAGAGATATGATTGTGAAACTAATGATTGATTATAAGCTTGCATGTGCATGTTAGTTGCATTTGTATTTTTATGTATTGTTTGAGAACTAGCAACGTTTCAAATTTGGAGGAGAGATAATGTGGTGCCCCAGCTCGAGCGTCACGTCCTTACCTCAGGATCTATCGATTGGTAAATGTGAATTAGAATTGTTGTTATGATCACGCGGCAGGTTCTTATTGGATATTTATCCATTTAATCCTAACTCCTTAGGATTTTATGTCATTTATACATTCCATTTCCATCAAATGTCATTTTAGGCCATTATATCATTTGTGAGTTACATATGTCATCTCATAATCTTCATACTTAATCATATCATGATATTTCATGCCTTAGCATTTACCCATAAGAATTTTTTTCACCTTCTATGGTCACAAAACCATAACATAATTCATATACAACATTAAACAACTATTTAATGGCATCATTCATATAACCATTCAACCCTTAGGTTCATACACAGGTACTCATAGAAATTCATTCATCTTTGAATCTCCACCTGTGCTCCTTACCTCCTTCCTTTCACCTATCTATGGGTTTGGAAAACAAAATGTGAGTTGAAATTCAACTCAATAAGCAAGCTGTACATTTTTCAAGCAATTCATTTTGAAGGCAACATCCTTAAAAATATTTCTCTCCATTCAATAAAGACACTTAGCAAGTGATCAACTACCTGCGGAGCAGAAACTTTTTTCATAAAACATTCATGAAAATCATTCATGAAAACCATTCATATAAACTATTTGTAAATTCCAGTTTTTGGGCATTTCATAAACATTGGATGTGTAAATTCATCATTTTCATTCATGACATTATCCTTCATGTGACAGTACGCTAGCACGAGGAACATTCTTTCATGACATGATCTTTTCCATCCTTGGCGCCGGACCTTCCGACTTGACAACATCAAGGGGGACTCCTTGTCCACTTACTACCTCGACTAGCCTGCTTGACTTCCATTCCATGCATGACCTTTAGTCACCCCGGCATTATATACCTCTTACACATGATATCTTGTCATTTTTATGTAGAGAATTCTTTGCACCATCCCTTTTTAAACATTGTTTTAAAGAAACATCGTATAAATCCATACTTCATCATCTTTCATAAACATTTGCAAAACGGTAAACAAATCACTTATTTCAATAGAAATAACATTTCGATACACATTTAGACAAGGAATGGTCATCCTTAAATACCTTGTAATGAAAACCAAAATCATTTAGAAAATTTACTTGCTTACCTTGTTTGTTTAGCTTTCTGTCTCGCTTATCTCTTTGCCTTTGCCTATATATATAAGAATGATATAGCATTCATATACTTTCCATTTGCTTGCATTCAACTTAGTTTTCTAACCCATTTCCATTAACATTTACAACCCACTTGAATTCCAAGTCGGGTGTACATGCACATCATAACTTATGCATCATACCATTCCTTTCACCATAAGTTTAATACTCACATTTAGCGTATCATTCCCATATACCATAACACATTCCTTATTCATTCATTAGACATCATATGGAATAATAAACTTCCACTTATCATTTTTCATATATTTTTCAAATTTCACACATTGTGCTCATTCTTAAGCACTTAGTGGATGTCCTAAACTTCTTATATTAATCTCAAATTTTGAGATTATCCAAAAAGTAACATCATACACGTGTTTCATCATATTTTCATGCATTTTTTTCATTTTAACACTTCACATAAATCATTTATCATTTATTCAAACTTATCTCTCCATACGTGTCCATTTCTCAACACATAAATCATGTGTTTCTTAAAATTTTTTGACATAGAAATTTGTGTCATAAATTAGCATGATTAAATATCTTAATTAACATATAGTTTAGGGTTTAATTTTTGGTTTTTAATCCATTCATCATAGGGTTCCAAAACAGCAACTTTGGAACCCGTTTTTCATCATTTCAATGCCTCTTTTGACACTTAAATCGAAATAGATTTTTAATCAATTAATTTCAGTAAATAATTATGATTTTCTTAACCTAAATTTAGATTATTAACACATATTTAAAATCCAAAATTTTTTTGCTTTCTTAACAGCAACTTCCATACATGTTTTGGGTATCCATTTGACCCGTTTTGACGTGTCCAAACATATGCCCACAAAATCAGATTTAGGGCTAATCCTTTCAAACCCTTTTGGACACTCAAAGTAAATTAAACATGGGGTATTTTACCCTCTATAACATCCCTAAATCGTTTGGTCTCATTCACATATCATTTTTAACATCAAAACATAGAAATCGGGTCATATATGAAACTCTAACTTTCATTCTTTCTAAAATTCATAACTGAAACCCAAATCAACATATGTAATCTATTAAATCATGAATCATTATGTAATCATGTTATCAAATCAAAACAGCAACATCATATGAAAATTTAAGAGAATTTCAGCCATGATTATCAACCCGTTTTCAACCCTAATCTCCATTTTCATCCTCTTGAACCCATGCTTTCATTTTTTTTATTCAATCCTTAATCAATACCCTAATCAAGGGCATCATGAATCATCCTTTAAGGGTTCAATATGAATCAAATTCATAACCCATAAGTTGAGGTGAAAATCATAGAGTTAAAAAACTCAAATCATTGGGTATACTTACATGAATTGGTTCCAACTTGAACTTTATTTTCCTAACTTGAATTCTTCTTCTTTCTTCCCCTTTTTCCTTCTCATTTTTTTCTCTTTTTTCTTCCCCTCATGCTGTTGGAGTTTAGGGGGTTTTTCCCTTTTTACTTTTCTCTCTCTAATCCCTTGACACATGTGGACGTGCACTTCATATATGGCTGGATTTTCCAACTTTGTGGGGGCCATTTGCCACATCATTTAGCAGCTAATTAAAGCATATTTATTCCCTTTTTCTGACATGGTAAAATATCATCCATTTAAATTAGATAATTATCCATCAAAAATCCATATCATTAATGGAGGAAATCTGTCCACTCTTCAATGTCAAAATGCAGCAGCTTTTGCCATTTTTTTCACACGTAATTTAACTTTAATTTATGAGTATTTAATTACCCTAGGTAATATCCTACTTAGGGTTCATTTATCATATTTAAAAAAATCATAAAAATCAGATATAGCAGCTTAGTCGTCCACATCTCCTGCTGTCCATTTATTGTCCATGCATTCAACGTCCATTTAGCTGCCCCTTTTATAATTTTCCACAAAATTACAGCTTTAAATTAATTGAAAATTAATCATCCTAACTAGGAGCTCATTTAGGGGTCCATTTAGCCTTTAAAGAAATCAATAAAAATCCCATAAAGCAGCTTGGACGTGCACATCACTTGGGTTCCATATTGTTATCCACTTGATGGGGTCCACTTATCATTGACTTTTTGTCATTTTTTTGCCACAAAATCAACCCCAAATCATGTCCACGAAGCACCCTACTGCCTAGGTAATTTAAATACACATTTTTCATTTTTAAAAATTAAAAAAAACCAAGTATATGGCCCCTTGATCGTCCATGTGTGGGCCACCTTTTCAAGCTCCTTTGAGCTAATCCATTAGTCATTAAATCATGTCATTAATCACTTGATTTTGTCATGAATTTTTTCATTTTAAGTAATTCAAAAAAATTCATGTGTAATTATCTCCTTTTGACACCTCATTTATGCCATTAATTATTTAATTAATGACTTTAACTTTAACATAAATGAGAGCTTGCTTTATGGTGCACAAAAGTCAATGATGCATACCCTTTTTTCATGCAACCATGATCCCATTATCATTAGCTTAATCCAAGCCTCTCATTGCATTGATCTCATAATTTTAACCGTTCATTTCAAATTTCATCTCAATCTGACTTTTCTAGTTCAAGTTATAATCATTTGAAGTCATCATCGGATTTTGGATGGTAATGATCGATTTTCACCTAATTTTATCAATATTTTCATAATCCATCATTTTCACAAGATTAAGCACAAAATTATGTGCTTTTCTTTCAATTTTCATCTTAATCCACCTTACCGGCGTCGATTTATGGATTTTCTAGCATTTGCCACCTTAAATCCATAATTATCACATAATCTCCATCAATTAATGCATAATATATGAGGCAATTATCCTCAATATATTCACATTTCCTAATCCTCATTAAGCCTCTTTAATCACATTGACCCATGTTGGCTTATAATCATTGTTCATAATCATTTGCCCTAATTGCAATAATTCATCAATATTGGAAAGAAAATCATTCATAATTCCACTAAATTATACATGATCCATATTTATATGCTAATTGCATATATATAAGTCTTACTTGGGTCAGGGTATCACAAATAACTCTATGAAAATAAAGTTATCATGACTCATTTTGTACCTATTCTTAATTTTAGTTTAGGATTTATGTGTTTCTTACATTCCTTAAAGTTTCCATGCATTTCTACTGTAATTCATTTATAATTTAACTCATTTTAGATTATTTTGATTTAGTAAATTAAATCATATTACTATTTGTACATAATGTTTGTGACCAACATGTAAATTAAGGGTATAAAAGGAATTAAAAAATCACTTAGAGCTGTGAAAATGCAATGTTGGCACTAGCAAGGCTGTGGTTGTGACCACGGGCTTGGTGGCCACGGTCACCAATTCCACCGTCTCACAAAAAATGTATTGTCAGCTCTCTAGTAAGGTGATGGTCACAACCACGAAGGTGATGTGTGCAAATTTTGCACACATGTGAAACTATTTTGGATCATCATATAAATTCATCTCTTAGGTTTCTAAAGGAGAATGAAGGGGGCACGAAGGAGAGCTCTAAGAAGGAGAAAAGTAAAGTGGTTTAAGGCTAGAGGACGAGATTAACATGAAAATTGACTTTGAAGGAAAGATCTTCTGAATTCATCTTCTTTTTCTTTTTATTCTCTTATTTTTATCATTCTCTTCCTTTAATATATATATTCAGACATAATTTTGATGAGAATCATTTCAATGTTCTTGGATTAAAACTTGTGATGGGAAGTTGTAATGAAATTGAGCTTAAAAATTATGCTTGATTTCTTTCTTATGTTAGAATGAATTTGCAGATTTGACATTACATGTGTTGGTGTAAGATTTACCTTTACATATTATGTTTAATCCTTCTACAAGCTTGATCACCTTGTGGATTGATGTAATATCTATATCTACATTGTGAAAAGTGAGGTTTAGATGAGATCTATATGTAAAGCACAGGTTTTCAATAGTTTCTAGTGATTGAATGCTAATTCGACTAGAAATATACCAATTAACCTTGTATAATCTTATTTATATTATGCGCAAATCAATCTTGTTTTACTTAATTGTATAGGAACATAGTAATTGATTAAAATAAAGTTAGGTTTATATGTGTCAAAAGACATGAATATAAATGAACCTAGATCAGTAATTCTCTATACAACTAATTCAAAAATAACTAATTTAGCATAATTTTGAATCAAGAAATTCATAACTTCCATCTATCTAATTATCTCTTAAGAATCTTCATTCGTTGCAACCCTATCAATAGTTACTTTAGTTGATTTTTGTTGTTAAAGTTTAACTCTTTACTTTTGATCAAAATTACATTTAAATAAACAATTCATATAAGGCAAATGGACTTTTGGCTGTGCTATATCTAACTCGCCTTTCTCATGGAAATGATAATTTACTCATTCTTTATTACTTGATCGACATATATACCTGAGTTAAAACTATCAATTTTATTTGACATATACACAACTCAATAAAATGCTTGCCTTTAAGAAACACGAACATTTTAATGGTTGTCTCAATGAAATCTACATTAATATTGGTCATTCCACTAATACAGCTCGAGAAGAATATTTTAAAGCCAAATGTTTTCTTTCAAAAAAGAACCTTGAGAAACATTTTGCTAACATGAGTCAATAGTATTATATCCTTAGTGGACTAGACGACTCTAATCTCAAGCAGGTCTATTTGAACTCTATCCCTTCTCCTCTAAGGAAAGAAACTCAAAATTTCTTAGCATATCAAAACAAAGAACTCAATGATGTTTCTCTTAGAGATTATATGCCCAAAGTATATGAACACTTGATAGGCTCTACAATCAAAAAGAATTCTCAGATATGATATAGGCTTGTAAGAAACAACTAGGTGACAACTATCTTCGAAGGGACCTCACCATCAACTGCTCTAGCAAACATCTGTGTAACTACAAGAAGACCCATGAGAAGAAAAGGCCATTGAAGAAGAAATTTAAACTCAAGATTAAAGAAAGTAAAAGGAAGGGCTACCAATCCTCAAAAAGAAGAAATCGAGGGGGAAAACAACTAATGGATGCTTCATCTACAAAAATAAGTTCATTTTGCAAAAGATTGCCATAAGTTTTCAACAAAACTACTAATAATAAACTTTTGCATCATGTACCTTAGAAAAGTTGAGAACCATCCCTTAACTAGAATGCAATAGATGATTTCTTAATGGAGAAATTAGAAGAACATGCTTTGACACCAAGTGGAAGAAAGTAAGACCAAAACCAATAGAGGAGAGAATAGTAAGAGTGAGTAGGAAGGAAGAATTGGCACATTAAAGCATATTGACACACTTTAAGTTACAGTAACATATATATAGAGCTTCCAAATTTAACAAGCTATGGAATCCGAAATCTTTACACAGGGTAACAAGTACAAACATGGCACTATTACATAGGATATATAAAATAAAGTACATAGCTAGCATAATCTTATACAAGGTAGCAAAGTAGGCTAAATGCTTTAGAGAAAGATTCCTCACAAAGTAAACCTAACAAATGGCTATCAATCAAACCATAGATAGTAGTCAAAGTCATTATTGGCATCTGATCCACTGGATGGGCTTGATAGTATTGGTGGTGTTGGTGGAATTCGTATTCAGCAATCTTGCTACTATTCTTCTTGTTTATCAATATATTGAATGAGTCTTTGATGAATCCTACCACTAATAAGATGGTTTAGATTGTAAGTGTCATCTTCATTCATAATGTGAGGTGATATTTCATCTAAGTTGTACCCATTGATTGTTACCATATTTCTCTTATAACTTGTCTAATCATGCTCATATTTCCACCTGCTAAGATCATAGTCGTATTCTACTCCAATGGAGACTTTTAGAGGATAAAAAATGTCTCATATAAAGGTTGTGCAAGATTTAAGTATTCCATTTCCTGAGAGAAAGGATATACAACATGTTTGTGAAGTCTAACTAGCATATATTAGCCATGATGCATTCCAATTTGCCTTTACCACCAATGGTGAAGCAAACAAACATAATAATTTGAACAACTATTGTTGTTCTTTTGAAATAGAGTCATTAAGGTAATTTTGAAGATTAGAGAACAGGAGGAATTTGTGAAATAGAAACGCAATATGATTTTCTTCAAAAAGATACTAGAATAAACACAGCTTCTTTTAGGAATTCGATATATGGTCTTCTAAAGAATAATGAAAAGAACAAGTACTTTGGGTAGAATTCCAATCCCCTGATGAAAAGATCATGACTTTTAATGATCACTTTCCAAAATTGACTCATGTTATTAGTCGACTAGAGAGGAAAAAGCTTTAAAATGATAATGTTTTGGACTTCCCTTGGCAAATACGGAACAGATTCTATAATAAGAAAAATAAAGGAGCATGGGTGCCTAGAAAGGAAATCCGTAAGAACCAACTTTTTTCCAAGAATGTATTTTATATCAAATTCAAATGGGGAGAACCAAAAAATGTATCTTGGGAGTTGTGCATGTGGTAACTATTTTTTTCAACTAAAGCATTTTTAGTAATAAACTCATATCGGTTTCAACAAGGAACTTTTTCGCAAAAAGAAAAAAATTAAAATTTTCTATCCCTCTTTTAATGGCTAATATATCTCTAAAAGCATAATGGTAATGTTGTTCAACATGAGAGAATTATCCACTCTAGTGTAACAGATGCCATTTGTGGAATAATTTCTAGAAGAGACAAGTGGCCAAATATTCATCTGAAGCATCCATCTGCAGTATCATTTTTCCTTGCCTGAAGGGATGAATAATGTTGAAAGATTTTAGCTAAGTTATTTGAGAGACTTGACACTTTTAGTATGCTTGATATTCCATCCTTAGGCATTTTTTAAAAAAGACCAAACAAAATGCTCTGATGTTTGCTGATTTGCATAATGAAATTAGCAAAATAGTTTACTAATCCTAAAAATTCCTAAATTTCTTGATGCTAGCAAGCTGGTCTGGAAAACTGCAGATCTATTTTTGAAATATATGACTACAGGATAATTGTGCCCTTAAAGATACACATTTTTAAGAAATCTACTTTTATGACCCCAACAATCAATTTCAGCCAAAGGGCATGATTGTTCGCTAGTAATGCCTATTTGGTATGCAGAAGGTTGTTTTGGATCAGTCATTAAGATGAATTACTAACTACCAAAAGCCTACTTTTAAATCAAATTTTGAAAAAAAACTTACTCCTTTGAGTTGCTGGAATATGTTGCTTCAATGAGTAGAGGGAACTTCATATCAGCCAGGAAATGATTAAACGGCTGATAGTTGATAAGCGAATGAATTTTTCCTCTTTTCTACTAAGCACAATTATTTACACGAAAAGTTGTACTTGTTCACTGAGAAGAAATCTCTTTTATGAGTTCTTCGTCTTGCAATTTTATAATTCTTAGAGAGTCATCTGGTAATGAGTGGAGTTATTTTGAAAAACTTTTGGTCTAATTAAGTACACCCCTAATTTGTTTAAAAATCTACTCTGAGAAACTTCAACTCAACTCTTAACTCATTTAACATAAATGTCAGATTACTAGTTGTGGACTTTAGCTCCAATTGATAATGAAAATAAACATCGTAGACCTTAGGTCCATTTGAAAAGAGGGAATCATGTCTATTTGATAAAGAAAATACAAACTAGATATCATGTTGTTCAACATCAATTATTTTACTATGGAATCAAGGATGTGTTTGATATTCCAAAAAAAATTACAAAACATTTCTACACACTTTTTTCATATAGCAACCCTATTTTTCAATTATTTAGGTGATATTTGGTAATGTGATTATAGTGAGAAAGTGTGGGAGCTGAAAAAAATATATTTTTTGAAGAGTGGAATAATTATATAATACGATAAGGGTAAAAAAGGTTGTTGTGAGAAAAAATATTTAGAATAAAGAGGTAAATTCGAAAAAAATAAAGTCGTTAAATAGTTAAGCTATCAGATTATTTATGAGAGAATATGTGACAGAGAAAAAAATATGTGAAATAATAAAAATCAACCCCATATATGTTACCAAACTCCCCCTTTATATATATCTTCTCATATAATTATTTTACTTTTCAATCATTTTTATCCATTTTTGTGTATAGTTATCTCTTACTCCTAGTTGTTATTCTTATTTTATCACATCACTTTATCACCTTTTCGAACTTTTCCATAATAATTTTTCTATATTTTTTCCAATTTAACAAACATGCCCTGAAAGTCATCTTGATCAATGTTAATGGTTATATTTGCTTAAAAATATATTTTTTCATATAAATTATTTAATGCTTAGTTCCATTAATAGATGCATTAGAATGTAATAATATTTCATAAAAAATTATTTATCTAATAAAAATAAATATTGTAGGTAGTTTCATTGTTGAAAATATAATTTCAAAATTGATTTATAAATTAAACAATTTCATGATGCAAAATTTACACATTTTTAGGATAGAGTTATGCAATTTTTCATTTTGATGAAATTAGATCTCTTATGTCATGCTTTGAACCGATTTAATTAGCCTAATTAAGAATGTGATGGGATGTAGGATTAGATAAAAGAAGTGAAGCTAATTAAGAATAAGATGAAATGGAGGATGAGATAAAAGAAATGCTCTAGTTGTTTAAATTGGAAAAAAAAATTTGTATGAAAATGAGGAAAAATATATTAGTATTTTTTAAAATGACAAAAGTGACCATCATCATCCATCCATTTAATAACTGTTAAAAATTAGTTTAAATATTAAAATTTAAACAATGATAAGTAAAAAATTAATGTTGTTAGTGTTTAATGACTCTTTCGTTATTAAATGGATATGGCTATGAATGAGATTTGAATAATAAATTTGATAGAATAATGGAATGAGCCTTATTGTATAGTTGCCTGAAAGAACTCAAATATTGAAAAAGATTAGAGATCATTGACAAAAGTCACGATTTCCATGAGAATGATCTTGATCATAATTGAAGTACGCTTATGAAATTTGAGAATAAATTCGATATGATAATTTTGAGAATGGAGTATTTGGGATCTTAGAATTTTTGGGGAAAAATCGAATTTCAGTAAGTAGATTGATTTCTTTTGTATCTAAATATATATTTCAGTTGAAAAATAATGAGTTTTCATGGTTATTTAGGCATAGGCTTTGTTCAATGGCCTATATGGACTGTCATGATTTGTGGCTTGTTTAAAGAATGCATAGGTGTTGGAAATTGGGGAAAATGCACATAAATGTGGAAATGGAAGTGATTAGAAGTAATTTCTCATGAAATGAATTTTGTGATTTGTAACTTGTATAGAGAATGTAGGGTTGTTGGAATTTGGAATTTTGTGGAAAACCCTATAAATAAGAGATTAGATGTGATTAGAAGTGATTTTGCATAAGACTATGATGCGTTGGGTGGAATCTCATGAATTTTAAATGACTTTGATTTGATTTTCATATGTTGCCTATAAGGTATTTAATGAAATTCCTAAGTAAAGCCTAATATGTAGAAACTATGTATAAATCAATATATAGAACCTTAATGATGTGAATAACATATTACAAATGCTTCAAGGTAGATGTAATGGAATGTAACTTATGATGGGTTTGATGAATATGGTTGTATGAATCGAAATGAGGTTTGAACTTTGTGCTTGAGGATAGAACTTCAAATAAGTTGGGAAAATTTTATTATCCAAAGTTTTCCTTTCTAATATTGTCCTCAATTATTCAAGCATGAGGAGTTGATTTTTTCTCTATACGGCTATTCGATTGTTAACGCATACAAGAATACAAGAGATTAGTAAAGTTATAATTAATATTTATTACAATTGATTATTTACTTTCATTGTAAAATAAATAGTAGAAATCATGTTGGTCCACTAAAATTATTTTATGTTGAGACTACGTTGAGATTGATGATATTTTATTAGTATTGAAATGAAAGATATCTATATCATGTATAATTAAATTTCGAGAGAAAACTTTGTAAGGTGGGTAAAATGTGAAACCCCATATATATTTATTTATCTAGTCCTCCTTCTATATAACCAAATCTATATAACCTAGATTTTGATCCTTAAAGGAAAATCTAATTCATTCATTATTTAACATTATTTATTTATCTAGAAAACCAAGTTTCATCACAATCAAGTATGTTTATGAGGTCATATTTGTTCAAAAATATACATATTCACGTGTAAATTTTGAAAAATACTTAGATCCATTTACACACGTATTAGAATGTAATAACACTTTATAGAATCATTTACTCATATAGAAATGATATTTTGGATGGTTTAGATGTCAACTTGATTCCGTAGATAAACAAATAATGTTAAATATAATGAATGGATTAGATTTTTCATCAAGAATTAAATTCGGTTCCAATTCTATGTAACCTGATTACATAGAAATGGAACCCTTATTTATCTATAAAGATTTTCTTAAACATAGGAACTATCTTAAAAATCTATATAGTAGAAGGACGAATTTATGAATATTGAAAAAACCTATCAATAACCATCGTGTCCTCTCTCCCATTCTGGAACAGTGGCCATCATAAAAAAACGTAAAATAAAAAAAATGACAGAAGGAAGGAAAGAGAGAAAGAGAGAGAGAAAGAGAGAGAGAGAGAGAGGAGGAGGAGGAGATGAGGCGAAGAAAACCTTAGGTTTGATGGATTTGGATTTGGATTTTGTGGGTTGAATTTGAAGTTGGAGGATTTTGAAAAAGTCCATGGAAAGTAAGGTAAACAAGTTATTTTCCATTTTTCTTGTTTATTACATTTATTTAACATATTGTGATGGTATAAAAATTTATAATAAAATCAAGATGTTACGGTTAAAAATTTTAAACCCTAATAGGGTAGAGGAAAGAAATTTTTAGAGATGAAATATGAACATGGAACCTAAATGGATAATTTTAGAATGATATATTATTGTAAAAGACCATAATTATTTTAAAAAATTTGAGGTAATATTGGAGCTGATTATCTCCAGATAGGTGGTTAGAATTTGAAAAAGAGGAAAGAGAGATATTTAAGGATGAAATTAAAGGAAAGAATTTTAAAATATTGTTTAAGAAACATTATTATTTTTAATGTAGATTAAAGCGAAGACTATGTTGGAATTTTATAAAAATTCAAAATTGGAGATTTGAAAACTTGTATAAAATGTAAGTAGAAATTTTTTGCTTTTATATAAATGCTTATCAATGTTGATGGATGTTTATTTTTTACCATGGATATTTTGTGATGATTTGGATATTTTATTTGAGACTTTTATGAAAACTTCTTTATTGAGATTATGATTTTCTTGGCTTTAATTATTTAATTGAGTTGAGCAAAATGAAAATTTTATTTTGAATTGATTATGGGTTTATTAAATTTTTAGCAAATAAATTATTTGAGCTTGATGGATATATTTAAAATGAGTATATGAGTACAAGGCATGATATATGAGTGCATGTTACACATTAAGCATGCCATATAATGATTTTCTAGGTGAGCCAGAGAATAAGAGGATTTACAATACACTACGGTATAGCCGTATAAAAATGTTTGATGATAATGAGTCTACCTACTACGCCAGGTGACACGAACGATAATAAAAATGAGGATGACAATTTACATTACATAAGCATTTGGAGTATGGTTGCTTGTATAAGCATGGTATTAATGAGTATGAAAATTTTAAAGATTTTAATGTTTAAATTATTTTATGAAAATAATAATTGTTTTGTTTAATATTTAAGTTTTAATGTTATCATATTTATTGAGCTAGCCTAGACTCATGTTTTCTTATGTTGACTTTTTTTATATGGCAGGACTGAAGTATGAGTCCAACACAGGATTGGTGCTTGATAGGAATGAGAAGAGATCTCAGTCCATGTATATATGAATTGATAACTTAATTGGTATAAAATATTAAGTTTGACATTTTTTTTGCATAAATGAGCTATGTGGTGAGGACCTTTATAAAGCTGATTTTATTATAAAGTTGATATTTCGTTGTTTATGTGCTGGAACATGACTTATACCTATCATTCTATCAATGGTGGTTAAATAAAGTTTTTAATTGAGTATTTGAGATGGTCCTTTTAAGGTCCCTCTTTAGGGATATAATCCCATATGGATTTAAGCTTCCACACAAAATTTTATACATTTAGATTTTAGAAAAATATATTTTGGATTTTTAAAATAAAAATTTTGAATTTTTCATGCCTCAAGCCCATACATCTATGAAAAAATATTATTTGGGTTTCTTATATATCCCTTGATAACAAGCAACTCTGCATGAGAGCATGGCATCCTTTGTTTCGAGGAAAAATAAGAGAAAAAATTATAAATTTTTTTAAAAAAGTAAAAGAGTTAAGGAGGGATTGAACAAGATGAAGCGATTCAAGATGAAAAGTAGTTGATAGGGAAATAAAAATTATATTGGAAATAGAAATAGTATTGAGAATGCGAAAAGTAAAGTTATTACATATATACACATTAAAAATGAGAAATTATATTATAAATAAAAAATTTTAAAATGTAAAATCTTATCCCCTTTGTATCCTCTTGAACAACAATTTTATATGATGTGATGAAGATAATAACTTTTATCCTTTGTCCTTGTTACCACTTACTAATTACAACTTCAGTATCTCTTTTAGAATAGTAAAAAAAAGTGAAAAAAGCTTATTAAAAAATTTTAAAATGAAAAAATGATATAATATAATAGAAGAAATCATTAGGAGTAAAAATAAATATAAAATACGTAGGATAATGACATGGAGAGATACAATTGGAATGTAGATTTAGTAATGTAAAAATTTTTAATTTTAACTTTTAAGTATTTAAAATGTCAAATCAAAAGAATTAAAGAAAGTAGGATTTTTTAAAAGCATGCATTACATGAATATTAGAAGTTTTGTCCTTTACTCCCTATGAATTGCATTTTGGGTTGTAAAAGCGGGATAGAAGGGTAGTAGTTCAGGTTTGATAAGCCTGCATCAAAAGCAAAAACAATGCACCAGAGGTTGTAACCGTTGTTTCAACTCATAAAAACAGCTCAACTGGTTCAATTTCCTTAACAAATTTTTGTAGTGGTGAAAAAAAAGTAGATTTTTTTAGAAATAAATAAGATAATAATGAAGAATAAAAAGAATAAAATCAAAAAATATGATAGAATTGTATGAAAAGTATAAAAATTATTAAAAATAGAATAATTATACATAGAATGTAAAAAGTATAAAAAAGCAAGATAGGGAAAAACCCAATGGAGAAACATGTAGCCTTTGTTTTTTGTTGGTTTCTAGCTTAAATAAGGATGTGTTGGTAATGCTAGTAGAAAAAGAAAACAAGGGGAACACATTTGTTATGCACTTTAATCGTTTTAACCACATTAGTTGTTCTATTTTTCATCTTTATCCATAGTTTAATTATTTTTTATACAACTACCTAGATTATTTCGATATTTTCCCTAACATACCACCTTAATCTCATACTTTTTAAAAATTTTCACATTGTTCTTGTTTTTCTCTCTCCCTATAACACTAGGACTCATATAAACTTGTCACTTTAAAACTTTTCGCTTTGTATAATTATCTTATTTTTTAATTATTTTTTACATCTTCTTATATAGCTGCCCTAATTTTCAATTATTTTTCCAAATTACCTATATAACTATCCTATTTATTTTAACTTTATTCTTTTTACTTCTATTATATCACATCGCTTCTCTCATTTTCAAGAAAATTTTACATCAAAAAATTTTCATTCAAAAGTTTTATGAAATACTAAACACAACTTAAGAATTATTATCATGGACTTTTTCTAAATATACTGACTATGTTTGACTATAATCTCAAATACACCCATTTTGTTTCTAAAATTTCAAATATACTCGTTATGTTTGCATATAATTCTAAATATGCCCACTATATCACAGACGTGAGAAAACAGCATAAGAAAACAAAGTGAAATTACTAAGATGCTCATGAAAATAGGGTTAGACTAAAAGAGGCAAAAGACCTGTCTATAGTTGCCCTAGTTAAAACTCTAGCTTCCTTAATATTCTAAGAGACCAAAATCCTTAATTTCATCCTTGTTAATTCCATCTCCTTCTCAATCTGGCATCAACAACTCTAGCTGCCATTTGTCCTCTCTCATCCTCCTTCCCCATATTCCCTTCCCCTTTCATCATATTCCTCTTTTTTAACCAATGATGCAGTGGTGCCAACAAGCTATGAAGCTACATACGCCGCCGATGAGCTACTTGTCCAACAAGATCATCTTTCTCACCGTTATCATTTAGTCTAAATTTTAGTTTCTATAAGTAATTTTTTGTAGCTACCATACAAAGGGTGACACCCATTGTTGTGGTCCCATTAACCCCGTTTGGGATTTTTATTTATGAAATCCATGTAGTGTAATTGATTGTGTATGTTTAAGTTGTACATATGAGATTAGTAAGAAGTATTTATTTTTTAGAAAAGTGACATGAGAATCCTATTTGTAGAAAATCAGCCTGCCTATGTAGCATTGCAAAAATGATATGCCAATCCTCGTGTGCTATTTTAAAAACGCCTATGTACTTGCTTGCATGTGGGGTTACTTGAAATGAGATTTTAAAAATGCATGTGGGGTTACTTGGTGTGTTATTATAAAAATGTATATGTGAAGCTCTTTAGAGAAGAAATTTAAAATTGGGTGACATGAGAAATTATTATAAGTAATTTTTTGTAGCTACCATACAAAGGGTGACACCCATTGTTGTGGTCCAATTAACCCCGTTTGGGCTTTTTATTTATGAAATCTATTTAGTGTAATTGATTGTGTATGTTTAAGTTGTACATATGAGATTAGTAAGAAATATTTATTTTTTAGAAAAGCGACATGAGAATCCTATTTGTAGAAAATCAGCCTACCTATGTAGCATTGTAAAAATGACATGCCAATCCTCGTGTGCTATTTTAAAAACGCCTATGTACTTGCTTGCATGTGGAGTTACTTGAAATGAGATTTTAAAAATGCATGTGGGGCTACTTGGTGTGTTATTATAAAAATGTATATGTGAAGCTCTTTAGAGAAGAAATTTAAAATTGGGTGACATGAGAAATTATTATAAGTAATTTTTTGTAGCTACCATACAAAGGGTGACACCCATTGTTGTGATTCCATTAACCCCGTTTGGGATTTTTATTTATGAAATCATGTAGTGTAATTGATTAGGTATGTTTAAGTTGTACATATGAGATTAGTAAGAAGTATTTATTTTTTAGAAAAGCGACATGAGAACCCTATTTGTAGAAAATCAGCCTGCCTATGTAGCATTGTAAAAATGACATGCCAATCCTCGTGTGCTATTTTAAAAATGCCTATGTACTTGCTTGCATGTGGGGTTGCTTGAAGTGAGATTTTAAAAATGCATGTGGAGCTACTTGGTGTATTATTATAAAAACGTATATGTGAAGCTCTTTAGAGAAGAAATTTAAAATTGGGGCTACTCACTTGTGGTAGAATTGTTGATATTATCTTGGATTTTTTTCGACCCTAGTATGGATTATCTTTTTATAAAAAGAAAATTACTTACTTGATAATATAAGCAAGAAATTGTTGATATTGATGAAGATAATAAATTTGTCAACATTTTAAAATCATGGCATGTATATTGTACAATATTGATGAATTCAATGTTAAGAACATCCAAAAAGTAATCAAACATTATATAGGAATGTTGTTTAACAAAAATATAGCTAGCTTTCTGATGACATTGTAACTCCTATTATTATTGACATTATTTGTTCTTTAGTGTTTAATTAACAGGTGTTAATGCAATCAAAATTTATTTATATAAGTTTGATAACTTCATCTCATTATTATTGACATTATCTTTTTGTCTTTTGGCTTCATTTCTTTCTCTTTCATTAACACCTATCTAAATAGTTCCTATAATTCAATAATGTGAATCCTATATCATAAATTAATATATGATAATTTTGTTTCATAGTTAAAAAAGTATCTAATAGAAATTTTGAATGTGTGATGTGAACTACGTGTTTGTTGTTAAGAGAACTATGACTGCTAATTTAATTAAATTAATCAAAACAAATTAAAGCTAATATTATAGGGAGATAGAGTAGAATAATGGTGAGTTGGGTCAAATCCATACAGAAGCGATAAAATTTTGAATTGTTTTAAATTAATATGCTTTATTAGAAATAAGGGAGAAGAGAGATAGAGAATGATGCTAGAGAGAAAGAAAAGAGAAGAGAGGAGAAAGAGGATGAAAAAAATAAACCCAGAAGGTAGAAAAATAAGAGAAAAAATTAGAAAGAAAAGAAGGGAAAGAGAAAGAGCAGAGAAAGAATGAAAACTAAGAACACAACTAAAATTAAACTAATTATATCAAAAAATTATAGCACTATAATAACTACAAAACATTAACAGAAATATTTTAACAAAGCACAAGGTACACAAATAAAACTACAATTAAAAGAAAATCTATTTACTCCAAAAATTGCTCAAAAACCACCGATAAGGAACAATCCTAGCAAGCTTTGAAGCTTTGCGCATTGGGGATGTACGTGGAAGGTGTGTCCCATGAGGGCTAAGGCCTAAGGGCCCCTCATTTTCTAAGTGCCCAACGATTGAGATGAATTTCCATCCAGCAACTGGGATTACCAACCTTTTCCGTTTGTTGTGCGCTGCTGCTTTGATTTCCTTCTACCCACTGCCCTTCATTTTATTGCCTTCACCACTACTGCCTATGCAACTACAAGCTGCCGGTGAATTTCTGTATGCATTAACCGAACTGGAATCGACAACTATATTGTAACCATCATTGAAGCTAATAGATTGTGGAAGCGATACTACTTTGTGGCTGCCGGTTATTGCCGAAATTGTAGAGATGGGTCGGTTTTGGGTTTGGAATGGGGAAAAAAAATGGCTGCTGCCTTGTGGGTGTTTTGTTGAAAAAAATGGGTGCCGAATGTTGCTGATTTATAGCTGTCGCTAGGTTTGGATTGGAGGCAGTGTTTTAAAAATCAAACCAAACCGCCCGGTCAGACTGGTTTGACCGTGAACGGGTAAAGAGACGGTTCGGTTCAGCAACGTTTTTTTTCTTTAGCAAAAAAAGTCCGGTTCAACCGCAAAAAATACAGAATCGCGGTTCCGTTTGCTGGCATACATATTCTGGTGAATGACTTTTTCACAGAAAACAATGCACACTGTTATTTTACTTTTGAATCAGGCTTATATGAAATTAGTAAGATGCCTTTTGAACTTTAAAGAGCGTGCAATTTTTTCCCAGATTGCTAGTATAAATATATAATTAGATAAAGATAGGAGTATGGAAATATGACATGTCATGTTAAAGTGAATTAATTTAAATAAATTATACGTGTTTAAAAAACAATCCATCGTAATTTATTCAATTAATCAATTTCTCATTAGTTCATTTTAAGCATTATAATTAATATTTTTAAATTTTCAATCAATTGAAATAATAAATTTAGTTATCATATTATATTTATAATATATCAACAACACGATTCAAAACGGCCTTGACCAGCGGCTGAACCGATTGGACCTGAACCAGAAATAAAAACGGTTTAACTCACAGTTGGTTCTGACAACAACGATTGGAGGAAATCACCAGCTTGGTGGTGTTGTGATCGAATTAATGGCCCTGATTGATGGCCGGCTTCTAACTAGTGTAGATGGATGCTAAGGTTTTTTTTTTCTTTTGCCAATGCTGTCGGTTTCGACGGGGCTTGATTTGTTGCACCCGGGAGCAGGCGGCGCTCCCTGCTCCAGGGTGTATATACTTATTTTTTTATTTTTTTTGAAATTTTTTTATAACATTCTTTATCTAGGTGTATTTAACATATGTATAAATTTTTACCATTTTTGGAGTATTTTAGATATTTATTTTTTATTTTTGAAAATCAATGTAATTTAAAATTACTAAAATGCCACTGATTTTCAAAAATAAAAAATAAATATCTAAAATACCCGAAAAATAATAAAAATTTATACGATTGTTAAATACACCTAGATTAACAGTTTTATAAAAAAAAAATCAAAAAAAATATAAAAAAAATAAGTGTACGCACCGGGAGCTGGGAGCGCCGCCTGCTCCCGGGTGCAACAAATCAGGCCCCGGTTTCGACAGGGGGTGCTTGCTGTTGCGATCAATTTGAGAAGATGAAGACTGGAGCTGCTGGTGAGTTCGGTGTTGCCGGAATCAATTTTTGTGGCTGCCGGTCAGATTCAATTTCAGATTTTTGCTGGCTGCTGCGAACGGGAGTTGCTGCCAAAACAAAAGGGGCGGGCTTGGTAAATGATGAAAGGGCTGCCGGCCGGAAGCTTCTTTCATGGCTGAAGAAGCAGCCTTTGGTACGGTTGAATGGAGCTGCAAGCTGTATTTTTGTAGTCGCCGTTCTTCAGATGGGTGGCGTTTTGATTTGGTGCGGCCGGTGGAGTGGAAGACGGGTAGTGGCCGGACGCTGATTATTGCGTTAACGGCGGGGCCGCGGGGGATGACCGGCTCTGTCGAATTTGTCCAGGTGGCTGTCGGTGATTGGAGGTGCTTGGCCAATGGGCGAACATGGAATAGGGAAGATGGAGCACTGAATTTTGGTACTTCAGCGATACACGCTGAGCTCTACATATTGTCGTATGATCTTTTAGACATATAAAAATATATTTTTTTATTTCTTTTTAATTTTTTATGAATAAATAAAACTAGATGTATTAAATCAATGAATTAAATGTTATAATTTTTTAATATTTTAAATATTTGTTTTGAATTTTTAAACAAAGTGGTATTTCTGTAATCATAATTATGGAAATAGAGACAGATGATTACGGAAATACCACTATATTTAGAAATCCAAAAAATACTTAAGAATTCAAAAGTGTTAAAATTTGATTTATAGATTTAATACATTTAAATTTACTAGTCCATAAAAAAATTTAAAAATATGTTTTAGGCCGGACACATGAAGAGCATGGCTGCCTCCATGCGCCCGGGCATAAAAGATAATGGTTCGTACATATTAACCATCCAAACCGATGATTAAAAAAATATTAATTTAATTAGTTCAACGGTCCTATAGATATCAGTAAATTAGTTTTAAAATATTTGCACAATCTTATCATCTTTAAAATATTTATAATTTTCACTCCCAAATTGTAAATTCACAGGTATTATAAGATTAACTTGGAACCTATTAATTTATTTTATATCCAAAAATATATAATGGTCCACCTTGTACTCATATTTTAAAATATATTTGTACATATATGATTTACCCTATCAAAGAATTATCTAAATTATTTTAATATGTTTATATTTTTAAATTACTCATAAGCCTCTTCAATTCCATTTATCCTTACTTTTGCTTTATTAAATTCGTGTAAGTTAACTCACTTTAATTTTATATCTTAAAATACCAATAAGTTGGGTAAGTGTTAACAAAATTAAAGGTTTAATTAAAAAATATAATTTTCACGAAATTTCATATAAAACTCGCATTTAATCGACATTTTCTGTACATAAAGATGCGAAATTAATATGAAATTATATCAAAATTCTAAGATTTGTCAATGCATCAATCATGGTTATCTCTATCGTACTATAAGTTAATTTTTTTAGAAAGTTATTGTCGAACAACTTATAAAACTTTCTAGTAGGAATGAATGCTAATCGAATTACTCTTGCAATTCAATATGGAGGCATGCTTCGAGGGAATGTATTTGCAAAAGTCACTAATTAATTTGGAGGGAAGATGCACCATCAAATTGTAGACCTTGATGAACTATGTTCGATAGACATAAATAAACAAATAATAAAGTTATCATAATTTCCTAAAGATAGTTTTACTATGGATTTCAAGTACCCTGACATAAATATTTTTAAAGAAATTGATAGCTCAAAGTGTGATAAGGATGTGACTAATATGGTTAATGAGTATAAAAGTATGAACTTAATGAATATGAAAGAGATCCCACAATGTGTATGTCGTAAACGAATATGATTGCACAATGTGAGGAAGGTGAGTACAAAGAGACAAGAATTTGATAAGCATATTTGTTGCACAACAAAAGACATAAATGGTGGTGTGGAGAAAGATGTTGAATGTATGAATATAGAAGACTTTCAACAACAGTCCCTCGCATGCATTATCATAACTAGGTACTTTCTATCTTTTGAAGCCTTCATTAACATAGAACCTTGATATTCTCTTCCGGAGCAATTTCATTATAAGATATGGTTAAACTATACATATGTTTTAAAGATAATTTGTAGATATCGTTGTACAAAATCTGCACAAAATGACAACACTAATAACTAAATTCATTTCTTCAAGCAACACTTAAGAAAAAGTAAAAAATGTGGCACATTAGCATATTGTTAAAGTCTACATTAAACATAATTATCATTAAAGCCTTAGTCATCAATTTTTATTTGCCTTCATATTACTTGTTAGTTGTTTTTCCATTAGAAGCTTTTTCTCGTACTTCAAAAGAGTAATTTCCTTCTACGCTAACATTAATTCATTTTTAGCAAGTTTCGATTTCTAAACCCTATGCAAGTAATTCTAAATTAGTTTGTATTGATATAATTCAAATAAAATTACCAAAAATAATCCAACAAACATAAATAAAAATTATATAAATGCATACTATTCCAAGACATTTGAAAAACATTTTCTTGGATTTGTTGTAGTATTCAACATTAGTGTCTTATGGACTCATTTTCTGAGCAAAAAGGAATAGTTGAAAAACTCATTGACTTTCCTTTTGGTGACATGTCTTAGGCAAGTAGAGGGAGATATACAAATATTAATCGATGCAAGTGAATTTCATTATAGATCAATCCATTAGCATATATAGATTCATATTATATCTATTAAATCCAAAAAAGTAACATTAGGAAAAAAAAAATAGAGGAAAGAGCCATCCGAAACATGCACAAATTAATTTGCGGCTAGAAAATAAGCAAAGGGATGCGACTTGAAAACAAGTAGAGAGACACTGTTGATATTTGACAAATTGAATACACAAAATGCAAACAGATTTTTTTAAAAGAAAGCATAGAAAAGATGATCGATGGAAAGAGATAATATCACTTATAGACACAAAAACAAGATAAAAAATTTTAAATGCACACCTAAAAATGAGTAACTAAACAAATTAATATGTAAAGCTTCTTTCTTTCTCTTTGCAACCTCCTTGGTGTTCCACATTTGAGCATAGAGGTGATGAAAGACTTATTCCACCTTTTCGTATTCATGTTAGGGATATTGCAGAAATTTCTAAAAAATTAACAAGCATTTCATAGTGCCTTTGTTAAATTGTTAATTTATCAAACATTTAGTGACGGTGTGGGTACATTTAGTATTACGTGCACAAAGAATGAGTATATTTGTGATTTTGGAATGTATTTAGGGACCTTTTTGGGCAGTTGTTATGTGACGTTTTATAGCCATGAAAACATTTAACATTTAATTGTGGGTTGACCAATCGTAGCCATTTCGGCGCTGGTCCAATGGAGTGGGAGGCATTAAATGTTCATCATGCCATTATCGGTGCTGGTCCAGTGGGGGAATTAAGGTGCATCATGCAACGGCTTGTAGCCCTTGTTCTTTTCTGCATTTTCTTCTCTGATGTCTAAGTTTTTGCCTTTGACAGGTATGGGTTGCAACCAACGACGGTGTGAAATGAACATTCAAGAGCTTGACATGATGCTTTTCTCAAATGTCCCTTGCCATTTGAAAAGTTTTACATATAAGTTCGAGTTTTACCAATTGCTAAAGGACCTCTAAATATATTTGAGATTATGGTTATACTTTTTTTTTCTGAAAAGATTATGATTATACTAGTGGATATATTCATGAAAAACCCTACTATCATGGATATGGGAAGAATTAGGGTGTGTTTGTTAATGAGTAAAAATTGTCAAGTTAAAATTTTTCAATCTAAAACTTTTCACTCTCCATAATTGCCCTATTTTTTAATCATTTATTCACATTTTTCTATACAACTATCCTATTTTTCAATCGTTTCTACACGATTACCCACACAACTAACCTATTTATTTTAATTTTATCCTATTTACTTTTCATAATTACCCCTCTCATATCACATCATTTGACAACTTCTACTCTCTACAACTTTTCATCAAAATTTTATCTATTTCCAAACATACCCTTAGTAGTCTAATTGATTGCTGTTGTGGCCCAAACACACTTTCGTTTTCCAGACCTAAACCCATGTACGGTAATGATCTTCCTATCTAGAAGCTTGGTGGGCCATCGGGATCCAAGCGTCAGAACTTCAAAATAACTGTGGGCTCCACGTGCTCGAAAATCAATAAAAAAGATTCCACTTGCCGCGCCCATGGCGGCAGTTCGCCGTTGCTCACGCCGATCTCTTTTCAATTCTCCAAGCGCCGAGCATCCAAGCTACCTGAAACCGTATCCCTTCCTCGTTTTCAAGGAATGCGGTTGCATTTATGTAGCGTAAAAAAGGATATTTTTAATTAATTTCATCTTCATAGCTAGCGATACCTCCAAAAATTACTAATACTATTAGAAACAAGAAAAAACTACATCTTCCTTATCCACGAATTATCAAATGATTGATAATTTTGAAATTTAAACTTTATACACTAAATATAAACGAATAAGTTATTTATTAATAATAATAGGGTTAATTTCAAATATACCAACTACATTTGCCTTTAATTATAAATATATCTACTAAGTTTGAAAACTTTTACATATACCCACTCAGTATGAGTGAAATTTCAAATATTCTCGTTCCGTCAGGCATAATTAAAAATTGTCGTTATCCATCATATGAAATGTTTAAAATACCCTTTGTTATTTAATAATAATAGTTATTCAACTATGATAAAAGCTAAACAATATAATGAAAACAAATCTAATGTGAGAGAAAAGCTAAATAGAATGAGTTTTCAGGTTCTGAATATTGAATAAATCATAATAAATGTTAGATTAATCAAAGATATTTTGAAATTTTAAAATTGTTAAATATTTATAACTATCATAATGAGTATATTTGAAAATTTACTCATACTTAGTAGGTATATATAAAAATTTTCAAACTTAATAAGTATATTTATAATTAAGAGCAAATGTAGTGGGCATATTTAAAATTAACCCATAATAATAATATCATCAAAATAGGCCTTTCCATTTAGCGCTTGAATATTTGCGGCAGGAATCCAAAATTAGCCTCCGTGAAACGAATGGCCCAATAAAGCTACTCGCGGTTCTAAAGTCACAATCCTACTCACCTGCTTACCTTGAAATTTCAAATTACACGTCTAACGTCTAAGATCTAATCCGTCAACCGTCATCTACGTCCAAGAAATCGTCTAAAACAGAATAAATTAGATTCAATATGTCTAATTACAATCAAACCAATACATTAAAAATTATTTATTTTATTTAAAATGAAATGATCTAATTTATGCGAGAATTTAATCTTAGCGAGAATTAACCTGTCCATAAAATTGTCTAAAAAGGAATAAATTACATAGAGCATGTCTAATTACAATTAAACTAATAAATTAAAACGTGCTTATTAAGAATTACCTATCTCTGTTTAGAATAAAAAAGTCGAAATTTACATGTGAATTTAATATTAATGAGAATTATGAATTCATTTATAAAAAGATGAATCGTCTCCGACATAGCAGAGTATATTTGCGTGTAGGATTCCACTTTTATGCCATCCGACATCGTAATCAGGGTTTTCTGCAAGGTACCGAAATAGCCTTCCGAGTCGAGTTTCATCTTCTTCTTTTCTACGGTCATAGGATAGGGAGAGAGAAGCGGGAAAATTCGAGATCTGTTCTTTTCGCGGCCTCATCATAACGCTCTCCTGCGCCAGCTCCTACGCGGAAATTGTCATACTTTCGAAACGGATTGGCTTTCCATCTTAGGTTTTGGCTGCGGTCGAGGCGATCAACCGCGGCTTGAAACCCCAGAAGAAAAGGTGAGTTTGTTCCTTCTCCGTGTTTCAATCCTTCCACTGTTGTTTTCCCTCCGCCGCCGCTGCTGCTTCAATTTCACGGCCTTTCGCTCTGTTGACGCCTCTGTTTCATAAAATTGCTTCCTTTCATGGTTTGAGATGCCCTAATTCGGATGACTTTGAAAATTAGCTCGGGAAATGCCTTCCGCTGGGGTTTAGATGAGCTTAAGCGTCGGATGCTTGAGTTCGTTCGCGTGGTCATTTGTTTTCGGAATGTGGCAGCTGTGTATTTGCGTTTGTGTAACGAAATGCTGAAATTGTAGAGCGTTTTTTTCCTGAATTTTTGCATTTGGTTCGGGAGACAGAAAAGCAAAATATTTGTGTGCCAATTAGTTGAGGCGAGTTGAAAAGAATTTGATTTATAGACAACAATTTGATAGTTAAGGTTGTCTGTTTTCTATGGGAGATTTTCATCTGGGCGGCTGTTGTTATCTGCTGTTGGAGAGTTAAGCGATGGCCCATGTGTTTGGGTACCCAAGTTGGCGGAATGTTTGGTAATCTGACGGTTGATTTGATGGGCTCTGGTCCCTGTTCAATCCGTCATATGCCATATATTATTTCTTAATTTTATTCCCTTTTAAATCATTTTTTCCTACTTTGGTGACTAGGTTCTATTTTCCAAATTAAAAATTGCACGACCATCATGCTAGAAATGTGGGATTGGTTGCTTTGCACTCAAGATCATTTGGGTGGAAATCATAACCACTAACTTTTTCATTGATTTGGTACATGGATGATTTAGTATAGGATGAAGTGCATGCTTGTGTCCTGGGAATTGAGGGTTTAGATCGTTGATACACGTCTAAGTTAGTTACTTTTGACATCGGGGCCTTGATTACAATAGCTATGTGGATCTTGAAATGCAAGCATACTCTCGATTGGTCAGCGACATTCAGTACATGGCCTTGCAAATCATGGGATTTGTAATGGCTAGGGCCTCTATGTATGACGCTTGGTTGTGTCACCTCAAGGCAACTTAACATCCCCAGCCTTGACTTCTTTGTGGTTGTCATGGATCCATTCGCCTCTGGACATGCAACATCATTCAAATTTTCAATACGCCTACTCAAGGCAATCCAAACCATTCATCCGATCATCCCCATGGATAAAGAAAAATCCCTTTTGAGTCCATTGGCCATCCATCCAGTCATCTTTAAACTATCGATTCAGGTGCATGTGCAAATGCACGTGTGATTCATTGTGTAGGATCTTTAGCTGCAGGATTCTTTGAGGTCTGTCTCACCATTAAGCCTCTAATATCCATCTTCCACATGTTGATTAGTAGACAGCAGTTGTTGGAAGACCTCAGTGGTAGGTGGAAGTGTTGCATGTCACATTCATTACATTTGTTGACCAAGTTTGATCCTACTAGTGGACCATAAGAATTACACCCACATATCCAATCTCTCTAGATAGATGCATATGGGCCACGTAGCAAAACCAGTCTTCACTGCAACTAGGTTGTTTGTGCAACATGTTGTGATATGAAGAAGAGGAAAATCATAGGTTTGAAATTGAAACTGCAGCCAATCATGGATTTGGGTATGGCCTTAACATTGTCCCTGTGTTCCTTTGTACACCCTTTTATCAGCTTCACTGCATGTCCTTCATGAGGATGCATAAGTGTGTGTGGCCATGGGCATGATATGCAATTTAGTTGTAGTATGCGACCTTTAAGGTTTTAAAGTTAGATGTAGATAAAAAGGACAAGCACCTTTTGATTGTTGTTGGACTCATCAACACCTGGTAACTAGTGCCTATGGGGTGCACAAACCTTCTTTGTTCCATTTAACTAGTTTTTATGAAAGAAATTGAAATGTGTGTTAACATATATTAGAATCATAGATCAGAATTCCAATTCATGTTTTGGATTTTGAACACCTAATTTTGTGAGTTTCTCCATTAGTACCTAAGATGACATCTATATTCCAGCAAATGCTGAGATTTTATGGCATTAATGCTTCTAAGAGGCATCAGGGTGCGCAATCCACTTTTTGAAAGTCATGGCTAGCAATTTTAAGCCACACAAGATGAACAGTCACTCCATGTGCTTCTTGCCTATAAGCATCTCTTCTATCCACAAGGTTGCATATATTATTAAGTCTACTTCTGATAGATTGCTTCATATGTTCGGCTTTAACGCCCCTAGCTAAACCCTTTGTTAATTGGCTGAGATCATTTTTCACACTCAAAATCATTATGTTTTAACATGAGTACATGACAGATAAACCCAATAGCTTTCAAATTGAAACTAATCGCAGTGTTAACTTAACAAAACTGTGTTTAAATTACATCTGGATAAGGAAAATGAAGAATCAAATATTTCTGACAACTAACTCTTCTAGACAAGCTCTTCTTTGACCCTCCCTCTGGCTTTGCAACTAGACTTTATATTGTTACCATTGTACTTATTTCTCAGTGAGGTAAATTCATAGGGATCCTCATATTGCCTCCCAATTAGCATATACTGCACTTCCCATCTCACACATAAATCACATAATTCATAAAAATAGATTCCTTGCAAATTGATCTTATGCACCAGCTACATCCAGATGTAACGGATCTAATGCGATTGATCATGCTTATGCCATGCTGATGCTACATCTTGTGCTTGCATACATGATTTAAAAAAAAAAATTAAACTAAATAATAATATCGAAATATTCACTTACCTGTAAAATGCCCTAGCTTAAAAACCCATCTTCTCTCCTAACTCTCTAGGACTCCTTTCTCCATGAAATCCCCTTTTATAGAATTACATGGCTTATACACAACCTATATGAATCCCAGTTTGAATTACATCTGTTGCAGGCGCATTTAGGTAACTTGAAAAAGCTAAATTCTTCATCAAAAAAAAAAAAGCTAAATTCAACTTAAATAAAATTTTAAACTAATATATTGACTTATTTTGCATGATCTGAAGCGCTCATAATAAATAGCATGTCAAGGGTGTGTTTGGCAATCCACAAAAAATGTCAAATTAAAACTTTTCAATCTAAAACTTTTCACTCTCCATAACTATCATATTTTTTAATCATTTTTTCACATTTTCCTATACAACTACCCTACTTTTCAATCATTTCTACACAACTATCCACACAACTAACCTATCTATTTTAACTTTATCCTCTTTACTACTCATCATTACCCTTATCATATCGCATCATTTGACAACTTTTACTCTCCAAAACTTTTCATCAAAAGTTTTATTCATTACCAAACACACCCCAAATGTTACAATGCGAATCCCAAATGGAGATGATGGTACCAATATTTGGGCCTCCAAACTAGACAAATGCTGGCCATCCAAGGTTGTCCGTATTCCCATAGTTGACGTGTGTTCCTGCATATGACTTGGTCCTCGCCTGGCCCATCTCTTGGCCCAATGCCGAAGCCCTGCACCCCATACCAGGCTTGCTGTCCTTGCACCATGCACTGACTGGGCTTCTCTTGCTAGCCCAGGCTGCCAAGCACCATTGCTGGATTACTGCCAGCTGTGGCGGTCTGCCAATTGCCACAGGCAAAACCCTAAAAATATTTCTTTTCTTTTTTTAAAAAAAAAAAAAAAAACTCCTTGAATTAAATACTTTAATTTGCATAAATGCATGATCGAGGGTTTACAAATTCTTACCACAAATAACGACAACAGCTTCTTTCTAGCCTTCTCTTCTCTTAATTTCTTTCTAGGAGTATTGTTAAAAATATGGGCTATTACAGCATTTCCTTGTGGATTCCGATCAATTACATCTTATACACTTCAAAATTTTCTACCTTACCTTTGGAATTCTTTCAAGTATTGTAGGCTTTCTGTTGGGACAAGTTTGCCATTACTTACTCCATCTATTTCTTATTTAGCTGTTGCAAAGCTGTTTGGATTGCAATTCACCATCTAGTAAATGGCCTTTTATATCTTGTTGTTTAGTTGGTTATTCTTTTCTTCCTATCTTTTGTACATACATCACAATATTGCACCTCGGCACACTTACCTTTCTGATACTTTTCTTTGCCATTACATGTTAATTACTATGCTGCCAGAATTTGGTCCCATTTAGTATTGCTGGTTGGATGATTCTGAATGTTTCCTTCCATTCAATTGATGTGATGATCTTATCTTAGTCTGGAGGTGCATTGAAATTTGTTAGCTATGACCATTGTGTCCTGAATATTTATCTCTCCATTCGATAAAGTAGAGGCAAGGAAATGATTGATGGGAAAGTTTTCTGAGATATTTGACCCCACCTCTATTATGGTTCCTTACGGAGTTGTACTATGAATACTTGTATCTTTCTCCTGGTTATTTTAACCTTCAGGGTCCTGAGGTCTTTTCTCATCTGCTAACTTTGGATTATCATCTTGTCCATTGACACTGTAAAACAATTAAACCATCTGTAGCAAGACTGTCTTCTTTTTAGCCCCATGATATTCTCTTTCTAAGTCCTTGATTTGTGCAGATGGACGTTATCTCAGATGCTGGAGAAAGTTTTCAAGAAGAGAATGCTTTAAATTCCATTGAAAATTCTAAGGAAGAAAGGCAAAACCTTGATTTTGAGCACTTGGATGCTGCGTCTGTGGAAACCATGCTGGCAGAGACAGAATCTCATAACATCGAGCAATCACAACAGTTACATGAAATTCCTATAACTTGTGATGTTCATTTGGGAAGTGATCTAATGCAGCAGGTTGTTGTGCCGAATTCCAGTGGTTTGACATGTAATAAACATTCATCTTCAGCATCTGGTGGGGAAACATATTTGTTAAGATCTTCGTTGGATGTTGGGGCCATAAATAATCTCCCTGCTGCAAGTACGAGCTCTATAAATCCCACTATCGAGAATAAGAAAAGACAAAGGGGGAGGAAAAGAAGAACAGAAAATGTATTTTTGAGCATTAAACAGCGGTGTGGATATCTATTGAACCGAATAAACTATGAACAGAGTCTGATTGTTGCTTATTCTGGTGAAGGGTGGAATAGACAGAGGTTTGTGCTCTAGATCATCTCAGCCTAAATGCTTCTAATCCTTTTTTGTTGCTTCTTGGTGGCTGAATCAACACATTCTTAGTTATATAAACTTGATTCATGGTGTAAGATGTGGCAAATCTTCGTAAGTCACCAACTTGATGCAACCTTCAACCTTCATTCAGATTTTGTATTGGTAGTAGGATCAAATTTCCATTGGTAGATTTATAAAATATCTATCAATCAAATTATAAACAATTTTAATGAAAGGTATCTTATGCAATTGTAGAATACAAATCAAATTTGAAGCAAAATTTTATATGATAGCTATAAAACCAGCTATGCTTATGATGTTAAATGTTGGTCAATAAAAGAATTAACTATCCCTAAAATAAAGATGATGGAAATGAGGATGTTGGGTTGATGCAACTTGAAGTTCTGAAAAGATAAAATTAAGAAATGATTCAAGATGTAGAACTAATCAATAATAACATAAATAAAAGTCGATTTAAGTGGTTTTTTTAATGCTCAACAAAAGCCTAAGACCTGTGACAGGACGAGCAAATTTATCTAAATAGAATGCTCAAGGCTCAAGCCATTCATTCTCCCCCTGTACCCCTTAGGAGTTGCATGTCCAGAAAATGGTAGGTTTTGCAATATATGATGATTATGAATGAACGGTACCTTACATTTTGTAATTATCTAAATATTGTTAAGTAGGTAAATATGTCATGATGGTTGCTTGATATGAAAAGCTCCAGATATTCATTCTCTCCTCAATCTCTCCCTTGGCCTTGGATTCTTTTACTTTTCTTCTTCACTGTCCTCTGTGGACATCTGCGACCATGGCAATGAGTGAAAAACTTAAAGTTGTCTCTTCTGTGGCTACCTTGACACAGCTCAATGACTGCAAAGAGCTGTCCGATGACATTAAATTCAATCTCAGGTACTTACAAGATATTGGCATTATTTAAAAGAAATAGTTCATTTGCGCTCACTTTGTTGTGAATTGTGGAAATTCTACTGATAATGAACATGCTCTGTTCTGAACTTCTTTTTTGTGCCCAAGGAAATGAGTCTCTGATGTTTTAAAAGGTATATGGTGATGCGTGTAGATCTTATACTTATATTTTTATTTGCCTGAAGCATTTTAATTTCAGGTACAAAGGACAAATCATTGCCAACATATATTTGAACCTGCAGTTTATGGTCTAACAGTTTTTTCTTTTAAACATTCAGCCAAGATAAAGTAAAACCAGAGAAGGAGCTTCAACGTGCCACATCTGAAATTTTACGTCGCAAATTGGAAATTCGAGATTTATTTAAAAATCTTGATAATTTGTGTGCAGAAGGAAGGCTTCATGAATCTCTATTTGATTCACAGGGGCAGATATACAGTGAGGATGTATGTGAAGTCTTTACTCTTTTCTAAAATCCTCTTTCTGTTGGGCTTCATTGCCTTCAGGAAATAATTGATACAGACCAGTAAGGCAAACACTGAATCCTAAACAATGATCAATTTTATGGCAGATCTTTTGTGCCAAATGTGGGTCCAAGGACTCTTCTGCTAATAATGATATCATACTCTGTGATGGTATCTGCAGTCGTGGTTTTCATCAAATGTGTTTGATTCCACCTCTACTGAACGAAGACAGTAAGATTCTTGAAAAGCAATTTTCTGTTCTTTGGAATTTGTTATAGGTGGTTGGGAACTTGGTCTAACTTTTGCTAATCTGAATGGGTTGCTTTCAGTTCCTCCTGGTGATGAGAATTGGCTGTGCCCAGGCTGTGTCTGTAAGGTGGAGTGCATTCAGAAAATTAATGAATCACAAGGAACAACACTTTCCATTCATGACAAATGGGAGGTGAGATGAAAACTTCTTAGTCTAATAGCTGAACTTGAAGATTTGATTGATTTACAGGTATTGGGATTGAAGAAGAATTAAAAATTTCAACCATTTTGTATATATTTGATATCAGCAGCAAAAATTGGAAACAAAGAAGTTTGAATGAAATTATTAATTTGCCATGAGATTTTGAGAACTTCAAGAAAATGGAAGATGCTTTCGGTGGGTGGATTTTTGGTACTTCAAAATGTTGGATAGCTTTGAACCTCTAGAATTGGCATTTTTCTCATTGCAGAAAGTTTTTCCTGAGGCAGCTACAACCACTGCTGGAGGTATGCTTTGTGATGAACTTCCATCAGATGATTCAAAGGATGATGATTATGACCCGGAGGCTCCATCACTAGATAACAGCATTAATGAGGAAGGCTCTGGTTCTGATGAATCTGACTATACTTCTGCACCAGATGATGACTCAGATCTTTCAACTAGAAAAGACCAGCCCAAATGTCCAAGAATATCTTCAGATGATTCAGAGGATAATGACTATGACCCTGATGTTTTGGATGTTGATGAAGATGTGCAGAATGAAGGTTCAGTATCTTATGGATCTGATTTCTCATCTGACTCTGAGGATTTGAGTGCTTTAAGAAATGATGGGTATCCTTCAGGCACAGAGAAACCTGTCACAGGCTCTGCTAAAGGCAGCCATAAAACAGATAGAAAAAATAGTCATCCTGTAAGTACTGAGCTGCCATCTGCTTCAAAACTTGATCCCATGGGAGGCAGCACGGAACACATTTCAGGAAAAAGGCGACGTCAACAGCTCAACTATAAGAAGCTGCATGATGTAAGTTTTCTTTTATTCATGTTTTTTCTGGTTAACCTTCAAGTTTGATTTTTGCTGCTGACCAATTTTATTATTCTTGTATTTATGGGAGTAGGCATTCCAATTTGATAGCCAACTACTCTGACAAAGATTAACATACATTTTGTCCTATAGAGTCTGATTTTGTGTGCACGTCTATGTGCACCTACAGTGAATATTCTGATCCCAAGCTGGATCGATGTGTTTGGAACTTTCACTGGGTTACTGGACTGTAAGGTTCAAACTGGTTCCCTGCCACTCTTATTTGGCTGTGAATATGTTTTGGTTTCATTATTTGTTGTTGTTGTCATCATCATTATCATGAGTTGTTTCCCTGTTGTCAGCTTCATGGATACTGTTGTGTCATTCCTTACAATCATGATCTATGTTTTCATTAATTTCTAATTTTTTATATCTACTTCTATTCACATTTTTTAGGTGTTCCTCTCATTCTCTTATTATTTTCTATTGGAATAAACTTGACTCTCCTGATTGGTGCCATTTCAAGCCTCCATTTAAAATGCCCAAACCACCTTAGTCTGCTTTCCCTTATGTTATTACTTATTGGCTTCATCTTTAGATTACCTCAGATTACTTCTTCATTTTTTATTTATCTTTTTCTTGTTTACCACTCATTCACCTTAATATTCTCATTTCTACTGCATTCATTCTATAAATAGCCGGTATCTATATAAAAGAATGAAATTTAAACCGGCAAATTTCAACTTGTTTTCAAATTTGAAATTTCATTGTTTTCATGAGAGCAAATTTCAACTAGTTTTGAACTGGCAGTCACTGTGGCTTGAATCAAACCATTCAAGAAACCTGTTGGATCATGGCACTGGAATTGATAAAGTATTGGACAATGGTTCTGATTGTTTTTCTGTTTTTGTTGCCAAATGGTTAGCCAGTAGCCTGAATACAGCCAATTCCATTCATTGTGAATATGAAACTGGTCTGGGGTTTTGGTTCAATTGTCTACATGATTGACATGAAAGATCATTTTTCCCATTTGCTTGCTTCATTTAATCTGGCTGCAATTACTTGTGACGATTGTAATTTTATTTGTGCAGCTTTTATTAATGCATAGAGGAATGTCCAGCTTTTCTTGTAGCCTTGGTTTTCTTCTATTAGTCTTTATCCAATCTGCTGCGGCTACTCTACTTTCATCGATCAATCCAGTACACTGCTTTGACTACTGCTTTCTTGTAACATCATGACTGTTCTTGGGTTCTACTGGGTAACTGAATCTTGAAAATAATTTGCTAAGTTGTTGGAAGAACATAGAGCTTTTGGTGATGTATTAATTTGATTTACTGTCATTTTAGTCATTTGTTCAGTTTTGTGGTTTCCATTCTATGTATGTGTTAGTGTTATCATGTTCCTTTCACATGCTTGTTCCCTAATATGTTGAATAAGCTACTCTAAACTGACTCAATTTCCTGGGTATTTTACAAAATGCACTGTATAATGGCGTTTTGCAGATGAAGGCCATGATCATAGTCTTTCTTTTGCGTCAACATTTCCAAACTAAAGCCATGAAATGCGTGCTTTATTCAACCTTGGGTTTTTGTCACTCCTGTGAATTTCTAAATGATGAAGTCTCTGAAAAAAAGGCATTTTTGTTGACATCATTCTCCTTGAAGTGGCTTATAGAAAATTGTTCCAGAAACTCCAAATGTCCTCAGAATATTTCCTTCCGAAATCTTCCCTGAAACTCAAAACTTGTACTATATTCTTGTTTTCCCTGAAACTCAAAACTTGTACCATATTCTTGTTTTACTTTTTATTGATCCTTTTTGCTTCTTGTGAAGGAGGAGTATGGCGGTACTTCCTCTGATTCAAGTGATGACGAAGACTGGAACTACATGGGCATGCTGAAGAAGGAGACGACTGATGATGCCGAAAAAGAAAAGGATAATTTGTCTACTAGTGGTGATCATAACGGTCAAAAGGAGATGGATCCCAAGATGCCTCAGAGCATCAACTATATGGCATCAAAGCCAAATAAAGACCCATTGGAAGGAGGGATAAATGCTAGAAAGAGAAGAACCTGTCAGAAGCTGGAAGATAAAGTTATGAATTCATCAGTAACCAACTCACAAGGAGATGCTGCAGGATCATACAATGCTAACACTGCTTCTGCATCCAGCCATAGAAGAATCAGACAAGAGGCATCGCAGGTGTTTTTTTTTTTTTTTTTTGGTTATTTATGCTACTTACCTTGGTATATAGGACATAATTCTTGGACCACAAGTTTTCATTAAATAATCAGGTCAAGTTTGCACAGACGGGGATATTAGTGATCCTGATCTGTTGTACTTGGTATCAACTTTGATTGCTTGTTCACTAAAATCTCCAGGTTGGGAAATGAGTTTTTGAGTTGGTGGGGCATCAAATAGATGTTTAAGAAAAACTAGTTCAGGTTTAAGGAAGCACAAGAAATCATTGTCTTTGAACCAGGAAACGCGAGGCACGAGCCAGCCACAATGAAGTCACTTGGATAATCACATGGTTACCGGAATGTGATCCCTATGTCTCTTCCACTACGAACTAATACCTGACAGTGATGAGATGTTTGATGAAAAAGTTGTATCCGATCATTATTTAAAAGAAGAACTCTTTGAAAAATTCAGTAAAAGTTGGATGGTGGTTTGGGCCAATAGTCTAGTTGGACCTCGAAATGCCTGATGGTAATGCTGTTTTCTATTATGCAGAAGCTTCATGAATTCTTGATGTTAAATAATTACCCAACCCGAGAGATGAAAGAACAACTTTCAAAAGAGCTAGGAATGACAGTTCAGCAGGTATGTTCCTTCTGCATTTTCTATTTACATAACATGTCCCAGTTTGTGATTCTTATTTAGCATGAGTTGCATTATGGCAACAACATATTATATCCAGTGGTTTAAACTTTTCACAAGTAGGCATGTACCATTAGGTTATCGGTTTTTCAGTCTGATTGACGACATTTATTTCACAAAATTGGGCTTTTTTATTTCTGATTAATGGATAATAGTTTTCCCTTAATTTTTTCTGAAAAGTGTAGGCAACATGCATATCTGATCATCATCCAAACTGAACTACACTGATGTATCAAGGTTGTTTATTTCAACTGTTTGGAAACCTGCAATTTATGCTCAAGTATCATGTGCCCAAAAAAAAAAAAAAAACACACTCATCTTATCCTGTGCATGGCCATGGGGAGGCTTTCAGCTCTTCTCCTCATGATCTTTCCAATTTCTTTAGTGTGTGGCTTAAAGCAAGAGGCACTAGCTACATGACTAACTGGACAAATAATCTTCTAATTACCTGCTTTCAGTGCTTAACTAACTCATCTAACTGCTTGTTGTCTACCTACTCCCCACTCCTTTGTAGGTTAGTAGATGGTTTGAAAATGCTCGGAGAAGTTTGCGCCTCTCCTCAAATAAGGATGGTGGTAAAGGAGATAACGGATCTGCAAATAATGTCATCATCCTTCCATACGTGAAGTAATTTACAGTTCTGGAGTGCAATAGGCCCAGTTTACCAACTACTTTTCTGCAAAATGGAGGTGAATGCAAAGGGAGGCATGATTTGTGTTGGGACTTGGGTGGGTATCAAAGAAGGATACAATTATGAGCTGAAGCGGTGAACATGCATTGGCGATAAAGACTTTCAGTACTTAATTTTCTGGTGCTCCAAGCAAGATGGCATTGAGAACCTATACAATCATCAATTACTGGCAAAAGAAAACAGCTGCTTCGGAGTGCTGGAATCAACAGTTCCATGCAACTCAATGGTAATTCTCACCATCCACTAGTAAATTTTGAAGTGTTGATATCGATTAACACTTCAAAAGTCTCTACCTTGGTAATCTATGCATTTTAGTTTGATGCCTCAAAACTCCAGCCATGGATGGGTTCGTAATTGGAGTGGCAGCCGAACAATGTACAAGTAATGTGTAATACGAGTGTTATAGCATCTAAGCAGGGTTGTTCTTGCTAATGCGATTTTGTAGTCAATTTTCATATGTTCTGTTAGAATACTTATACAATAATGCCCCTTGTGACAGGAGCAAGAGAGCAAGCAATCTCCTCCTGCTTTTACTTGATATTGTTGCATTTTCCTTGTGCTGATGCTTTACCATAGAAATCCTCATCTTCATAGGGCTCTTTCAAGAGCTTTTGAGACCTGACAATGTCACATCCATCACCGCGTGTACTGTAATTTGTAAGTGTGCTCCTGTAATTTTAGATGTTACTTATCTCTGTCGTTGACTTCACTGTGTGTGTGTAATCCGTTGGCAACATTGGTATGAAAAAACTGCCCTAAAATGCAACCACAATGACAAGTTACATAGCACTCAAGAGAATTACTAGAGAAGTAAAGCGCTTACGATATGTCTGTCCTTCTAAAAAATGCTTTTGTGGTTTATAATTATTCTTTTTTAAAGTGATTTTGCGTTGTGCAATGTGAATATTATTTCTGGAACAAGAATTTATCCTTTCCCCCACCCACCCCACCCCCTCTGTTTAAGGCTGTAGCGGAAAAGTGCATTGGAAGTCGTCTGAAAATTCGAATCGAACTTATCAGTAATTAATTGAGCAATTTTTTCCAAAATGGTTAGGATAAAAGGAGAGCTTAGAGTACAGGAGAAAAATAGAGGTAGTGTTGAAATTGCCTTGCATACGCTATAAGGTTTTGCAGAATAGACCTTTTAACTTTAGCTAATTTAGGAATTAAACCCCTGAAGTTTGGGTATTTGCGATGTTGTGAAAGAAGGAAGTCTGTGATCAGTAGGGGTGTAACTCGGGTTAAGTTGTATCGTGTCGGGTTTGGATGAATTCAAACTTTATGCCTATTGGGTTTAGGTGAATCTAGACTTAAAACCCTAATATTGAAATCTATGTTCGTGTTGAGTTTGAACTGAGTTAGCATTAGTTTTAGGTCACTTCAAACCATTGGAAATTAAAATTATCGATAGAGAGAACGAATTTTTAAATATTATTGCATTCACATATGAATAATTTACACATGAATATGTTTATGTTGACCTATGATATTTTCGATTTTAATAAAGTTAGTCTTTTAATTAAAAGATAATTCTAAATACAATAAACGTAATGAATTTATACATAATAATTAATGTAAGAAAAATAAATTAGATTATATAAAATAACTATATAAAGTTTAATAAAAGTGAAATTTATATATCGTAGTTAATTAATATATCTGCAATAAATTTAAAGAGTTAGATATATTTATAATTATTTACAAATAAAGTTAATGTCGATGTAATATATTCAAGTGGACAAATGCATATAGCATTTAAGTTTTTAGAATAAATATTTTACAGTTTAATTAGGTTATGATCATATAGAATAACTTTTATCACAATTATAGTTGAAATATTTAATGTATAAACAAATATAATTATTTAATAAATTAGGGAGAATATCGGATTTTGGTACCGGGTTGATGCAAACTCAGTATTAGTTTCGGGTTTTCTAAGGTCGGGTTGAAACCGAGTCTAATTTGAAATGTATTTTAAAAATAAAATCCAAATTTCGTTTTGAAACTCGAGCGAGTTCGGACTGACCCGGTACCTGGTACCAAGTTGCACCTCCTAAATAGACGTGGGTAGCATTGCTTCCCCGGAATGTTCTAACATCCGTGTGTGTGAAAATGGAAATCTTACACCAGTCATAACTTTTTCAATACTCTTGAATTGTTAATTTTTCTGTCTTAGCAAGTAGAAACTATGTAGTTTATTTTATGAAATTTAATTTCATTCATAAGATTGATTTGTTAGCTTAGATAGCATATATCAACCAAATTTAACAGTTGAGATTATTGAATTGGGCCCAAAGTAGACCAAAAATATGCTTATCATTACAATGTTGTACTGTGAGATACTACCATAGATGTTTTCCCCATGACATTTGGATGTAAAATGACCCTCAAAGCTATGCCACTTTTAAGCTTTGGCCCCCCTTCAAACGACCCCCGGCCCTGCCCCCCATCCCCGCCCCACACGCACACAAAGTGGACTCAAATTTAGGGGTGTGCGTGAAATATACAGAATCAAGGGGTATGTAAGAACTGTAATGCCTCGGCCCAACTGTCGCAAGTATTGTCCGCTTTGGGCCTTAGCCCGCACGGTTTTGTCCTTTTGAGTACCCTGAATGTAACCCAAAAGGTGTCTCGACAGAGTTTCCAACGGCCTCCACTTATAGCACAGTCTCTCTCCTTTATCCTAACCGATGTGGGATGTTACATCCCCCCCCTTGGGGCTCCAACGTCCTCGCTGGATGAGTTCCCGCTCCAGTGTTGTCAGAACCGGACCGGACCGGCCGGTCCGACCGGGAACCAGGCCTATATCCGGTTCGAATACTTGCGGTCCGATTTAATTATATTAAACCATTCGAACCGTCGAACCGGTTGTCGCGGTTCGACCGTATGCAACGGGTTCGGCGATTCGGTGAATTAAAAAAAAGGTCGATGTCGTGGCAGTCGTGCGTCTTCCATTCCAAGCAGTCCGCACTCCACACTCTGCAGCCACTTCAGTCGTCTTCCCTTCCAGGCAGCGTCGCAGCGTCACTTCAGGCTTCAGAGTTCAGTCGTCTTCCCCCGTTGCGATCGGAGAAGCCCCAAATCGGAGATGCCCCCTGCTTCGATCAGCGACCACGTTGGGTAATCATCTTCCCCTCGTCCGAGCCAGCGACCTCCTCACGCGACTACTTCCGGCGACGAGCAGAGCAGCGGCCTGCTTTTCATTTCCGGCGACGAGGAGAATCGTGACTGTCCACTGTCTTCTAGATCCAGCGAGGTCGAGCCCCAAATCGGAGAAGCCCCAAATCGAAGAAGCTGAAAGCCCATAAGTAAATCCCGCTGTCTTCTGCACCAACGGTAGACATCCTTCGCCCGAAGGGTTCGATGACGGGGGCAGAGCTCCGGACCTGAGCGCGAAGGCCGACGGGCGATCGCTAATAGGAGCCGTGCTGCCAAGGCGCCGAGGAAAGCAGAATCGGCGATTGGAATGCGGCATGAAAACAAAGATGGAGCATGAAACGGATTGGGATGGAGATAGAGATGGGAGATGGAAACAGAGATGCGTTTTCTGAAAGTGATGTCGGATGACGTTTTAAAATGTTATATTTGGTGGAAATGGGTTCGGTCATTTGGATTTGGGCTTCAAATTTGATTGCAGATGCACTGGCCGGCAGCTGGATTTGGGGGTGATGGAGTACCAGAAATGGTGCTCCGGTGGTGCATGTTTGTTTGGTGTTCTTGCAGTGTATTTAAATACGAATTTAAATATTAATTATTTGATAAATAATTTCAATAATATCACATATCATCTTAGTTTAATTCACTTTATCCTTTAATTTAATTTATCTAAATATAATAATCTACTTTGTTCCCCATATTTTAAAATATAATTATAGTCATATATGTATGATTTTTTCAATTAAATAATTTTATAAATTTTCCCAAATTATATTAATAAGCTAATACACATTTCAACATTAAAATTTTCTAGCCTATTGATTCATAATTTTATATTTTCAAAAAAAATGTCGCAAAATGACCTGTTTTATAGCAAAATTAAAGATTTTATGAAAAATGTAATTTTCACGAAATTTCACATAAAATCTATATTTAATTAACATTTTTATTCTCAAAAAGTGTGAATTTAATATGAAATTATATGAAGATTTTTAGAATTATCAGAAAGCACAAATAATATATATGTATGTGTGATTGCTGCGGCCTACCCCCGTCCCTCCTGCATGTTTTTATGCTTATATTGTGGTTTTTAAAATCTAACATATATATTTAGGATTTATGAAAATATAATTTTATCAATATATTTATTTAAAATTTAAAAATAATTTAATATTTATGACATCATAAATATATCATGCTGATGTCACCGGTTCAAACCGGTTTGCTTAGCCGGTCGAACCAGACCAGTTTCTTTACCAGTTCAATCACTGGTTCGGTTCTGACAACATTGTTTGTAACACCCCAGCCCAACTGTGGCAGGTATTGTCCGCTTTGGGCCTTAGCCCGCACGGTTTTGTCCTTCTGAGTACCCTGAATGTACCCCAAAAGGCGTCTCGACAGAATTACCAGCGGCCTCCACTTATAGCCTAGACTCCCTCCTTCATCCTAACCGATGTGGGATGTTACAAGAACTGTTGCTATTTAGTATTTTATCCCTCTCCAATCATGATTTGGCCATCTGTTATTCCTGCTTACTTTTGGAAGGACTGGACCGTTGCTCTGTCATCCAAATAGGCTACTACTAAGAATGCAGTCATGAGGAGCATAAAATCTGGGTGAGTAAATCCCCATGTAGGCTTTGACGAGCTGATTAGATGTGTTTTTAGTTGTGAATTTTGTCTTCACTTTTTTTTTTTGGGGGGTTTTTTCTGAAGATACCTACTACGTTCGATACTAATTCTAAATATACTCATGCATTTGTAGTTAATCCCAAAAATGTTCATTTCGTTAAAAATTGTTAGTTAAATTTTTATAAATGCCTAAAATACTCATATTATAAATAATAAAAGATGAAAGAAAATAGAAAGAAAATGAAATTATGACTCCAAATTTAGAGCTCATATGTAATTAGAGCATTGGTGAATTATGATATTCAAATTTTCAATTATGTCCAAAATTTGATGGGTATATTTATAATTTCACATATTAACTAACGTAATTAACTCACGGTTTGCATGTTTTTGGGATTAATTGCAAATGCAGTGGGTATATTTGAAAATTTAAAAATATGGTAGGTATATTTGGAATTAAAGGCAAACTTAGTAGGTATATTTGGAAAAAGTCTTTTTTTTTTCTTTTCGAGAGTAAGCAACTAATTCATTAACCTAGAAACATCCTTGCACAAAGCTTCTGAAATTCTCTCGTCATTTACAATCACAATTAAAACTCTAAAAAGCATCATTTGCAAGTTGGTGTGCTACTTCACTGTCAGGCCTTAACATATGACAAACTTTACATTTTCAAACAAAAGCACCTATCCCCTAATCTCATTCATTGAAAATTTCAAGCTACTTATCGGGTAAGCACTGCCTTTCAACCATTTAATCAGGATTAAAGAGTCACTCTCTATTACAACTTTTTGATAGCTCATTTGTTTCGGGTGCTGATCAGGTGCACCCTCTCGGGCGCGTACACCTTTTTTTTATTTTTTTCAAAAAATTTTCATGAACTTGTTAATCTAAGTGTATTTAACATATGTATCAAGTTTTACCATTTTTGAAGATTTTTAGATATTTATTTCGAATTTTTAAAAATCAGTAGCATTTTAGTAATTTAAAATTACTAAAATGCCACTGATTTTTAAAAATTCGAAATAAATATCTAAAAATTTTCAAAAATGGTAAAACTTGATATACATGTTAAATAAAATTAGATTAACATTTGTGTAAAAACATTTTGAAATTTTTTTAAAAAAAATAGGTGTATGCACCCATTTGTTTCATCCATACAACTCTCAACTGAATAGCTACAACTTCTAACCCTAATGGGTTTGTTCTTCTTGGCTTTACCACCCATCATTCAGCTGCAATAAATTCCCCTTTTGAATTCCTAACTAGGGGTATAAATATGGTTGTCTCAATTGGAACTTAGCTAACTCAAACTAACTTATAATAGGGTTAGATAAGACATTTTAGAAAAAATAAGTTATATAATCTGATTTGAACCGACCAAATTTCATATATTACTGTAAAATATAAACCATACATTAACACATATTATAAGTCAGAAATTGGAATGTGTTCATATAAAAAGGATTAATTTTTATTCTTTTATATAAGTTTTATATTTTAAAACAAATTTAATTAAGCAAAATATTTTTAAATATTATATATTTATTAACTCGATTTCTAACTTGAACCGAACTAATTTCTATAAGATTAAAATTGGGTTGTGAATGTGTAAAAAATAAGATTGAAAGCAAGGTTGGATTAAAATGTTACAAGGCAGATTAGGGATATGTTTACCCCAACTTGAGCCAACTCGATCCAATTTACACCCATATTCATAACCATTGCTCCAAATCTTATTGTACTATTATCCATTATATAGCCCCCGTCAACATTTAGTATCACGCAGCCAGCTCTCAGTGTCATCCACTTTGCTGCACTATCATTTGAAAAAAATCCATATTTTGTAACAGCGAAGTTGAGTGGTAGTAGTGGATATGATGCAAGCTCCATTTACCGATGTCTCTTCACAAATTAGTGGTATTAGATTATGAGGACTGCCCTTCAAATAGTATTTTATTTCTCAGCCATCAGATCTGCCACCGCATGGTGATGAAGAGCATTAGAGATGTGGAATCCCAGCTTGTTGATAGTCTCTTTAGGGTGTCCCAAGTGCTGAAAATCATATGATGCAGAAGTGTAACTGAATCCATCTGTATGGATTCCACCTGAAGAATGTGTACAAAGCATGAAGTACAAGGTTTTTTCCCTCAACACTTCTCCCTATGATACTCGCAGTAGATGGAAACCGCTTATGTTTGTGGGTGTGTGAGATAGAGAGAGGGATTCAGACTCCTTTGTTTAAATAGAGTCCTTCCCTTCATGACTTCTAGTAGAAGTACAATATCATCTCGATTGGACTACGTATGTATCCTGCATATGCTAAGCTACCTTTAACTTAAACCCAAAGAGTACTATTTTAATTAGGATACTTCACGTAGATAATTCTAACAGTCTTTCACTTGTCCTAATTTAAACTAACGAGTGAAAGAAAAAATTATATTCAAAATACAATCTTTAGATTTTTGCATTTGAAAATTTACTTGACAAGCGTACTCATTTGAAAACATGCCCAGTTGTCACGTAAGCAATTCTACTTTAATACTTAGCTTAAGAAAATTTGCCAACATAGATCACAGTAGTTATATGCAATACACAACATACTTCCTTCTATACATCACGATATTAACAAACTTATTTAATTAAGTTCTTAATGGTGGATCTATAATTATGTGATTTCAATAATGTCTCATATCGGTGCGATCTCTTTGCAAGTACACTGGTCATAGATTGTGGCATATAAAATATCGATCCCATAGGAAATTTAGTACTTAAGACATTGTCTTTAAACACTTATATCAAATACCAAGTGAATAAGAAAAAGTAAATAGAAAAAATATTAATAAGAAAGTTGACCTTGAGAACATAGAATATGGATTAGAAATCACGAGATGAAAGGGTTTAAAGTCTAAGGTTTCACGTACATCTTCTGCAATGGATACGTGGAGCACTTAATCCAAATCTTATATGTTAAAGCGGAACTAATCCTAAATTATCCTTGCATCTTCTCTCAAAACTTGCAAGGCATAATCTTAATATTTTTAATAACCTATTCTCATGGGATTAAGTTGATTTAAAATTCATTAAGTTCTATAGTAGTTTGTGGAATTTCTCAAGGTCATTATGTCTATTCTTATAGTTTAATATCTTGATTGTTGTATATTAGACTTTCGCTTCTTGATTCCTTCACCTAATATATGAGAATTATTGTCAAAATATTTTCCTTCATACGAAACAAGTATTAAATAACAAAATATTAAATTAACACATGATATCCTTCATAAATAAATCAAAACTACAATATCTGCTACATTATATGTACGTTACATCCTAAATCCTAGATTAAGAGCTTAGCTTAGCATATTCAAAATAAAATTAAAGTACAAAAGAATATCGTATCTCAAATCCATCTCAAACAAGACTAGTAAACTCAGAAAGGAAAAAAGAAGAAAGAGAAGAAAGCTTATTGATTAGAAGTTTCAATGGTGTCTTAAACACTCAAATAACTCACTGTCTCGCCCCTTGCCTCATGCTTCTCGCCTTCTCTAGCTCCTGGACCTCAACCCAAGCACTAAGGACGTTCCCAAGAGGTATTTATATAGGTTTCCAAAGAGTGCTTGCGCACATAGTCCAAATTGCGTATCCAGCCCCAATACGATTCGAACCGTGTGGCCCTCTAATCATGTGATTTTGCTTCGAAAATTGTGTACCATCCTGGGTGAAATATATTCTAGGATATTTTGATCACCATTTTGCCTCATTTAATTATTCAAAATCATCAAATCGAGTGGATTTTGGTTATCATGTTTCAACTCTCCAAGAATTATATGTTTTTTGTTCTGATTTCTCCTGAATTTGCACATGTCGATCAATTATGAGTATTTTATGCTAAATAAAGCTAGATCATTCAAAATATATCTCAAATCATCTCAATCACTTACATTCTTATCAAATTATCGTCCAAAATACTTGGTATAAAAATAACTTAATACACATTAATGTAGATTAGACAAAATCTTCCATTTCCAATCACACATTAATTGTTAACAAAATAAAATAATGAAATAAAAGAAAATAATCATCCAATATGAGATTTCAAAATGTATCGATTATATTAATAATTGTCTCATATAATAAGACCAATATTTCTTATACATCCTGAGAAAACCTTAGGCACCAGAGCCTTGGTCATGGGATCGATAATCATATTAGCAGTACCAATAGAACTAATTGATATCAGATAATCACTAATCCTTTCTTATAATGACATAAACTTATCATCAATTGCTTATTAGCACTAGTTATTCTTCTATAATTGAAGAAGCTAATTGTGGATGAATTGTCACAATTGAATCTCAGAGGCCTAGAGATAGAATCTATAATTTTAAGCTTTGAGATGAATTTCTTTAACCACAATGCATGTGAGGATGTTTCATGGCAGCCAACAAATTCAATTTCTATTGTAGAGTCAACCATACGATGTTGTCTCCCACTCTTCTATGAAACTGCTCCATCTGCCAGTAAGAAAACAAAGCTTGATCAACATAATCTAAATCTGTGTAACTAATCACTTCCAATTGATCAGTTTTTTCATATGTAAGCCTATAATCTTTAGTCCTTCGAGATTTCACATCGTTTTCTTTACTGCTTTCTAATATTCCATTTCTGAATTGCTTTGATATCTTTCAAGTAATCCCATTGCATAGTTAATGTTAGGACGTGTGCAAACTTGGGCATAAATCATGCTCTCAAGAGCAGAGACATATGGGATGAACTTCATTTCTTGTTTCTTAATCTCATTCCGTAGACACTGATGCAAATCAGATTTTTAATCCTTAAAGATTGACACTTCACATGATGAGTGGTTGGATATTTTAAATTTGTTTAAAACTTTATTTATATAAGCCCTTTGTGATAATCCTAAAAATCTCTAAATCTTATTTCGATAGACCTCAATTCCTGTGACACATATGTCTCATCCATATCTTTCATATCAAAATATTTAGAAAGAAGGCTCTTAGTGTTAAGAAAGAAACCTAAACCATTAATGGAAAGTAAAAATATCCACATATAGAATTAGAAATATAAACTTGCTCCCACTCAACCTCGAATACATTGATTACCAATGTTTTTTATAAATTTGAAGGAAACGATAATTTTATTGAACTTTAAATATCATTGTCAAAAAGCTTGTTTAAGTCCATATATGGATTTTTTTAATTTGCATACTAGCGTGTCCTTTCTTTTCATTTCAAATCTTTTTGGCTGCATCATGTACAACTCTTCTTCTAGATCTCCATTCAAGAATACTATCTTTACATTCATTTAGTGTCACTCTAAGTCAAAGTAAGCTACTACTGATATAATTATTCTGAATGAATCTTTTCTTGAGACTGGCAAAAAGGTCTCCTTATAATGTATGTTTTCTATTTGAGTGAACTTTTGGCAACAAGTCTAGCATTGTACCTTTCTATATTACCTTTAGGGTCTCATTTGGTTTTGAATTTCCATTTATAACTAACAAGTTTGCACCTTTTAAGCAAAGTAACAAGATCCCAAACTTCATTTTTGTGTATGAATTTCATTTTATCTTTTATAGTATTGGTCCATAATTTAGATCTTTCACTATTAATGGCTTCTTTGAATGTCAATGGATTATTTTCAATGCAAGGATTGTCAATTCATTTTCTAAATATACAATTTAGTGATCTGAAATAGCAGGTCTCCTTACTATGTGTGGCACCCCAACCCGAGCGTCACACCATGAACCTTACTCCGGGACCGTTTATTGATTGATAAATGTGAACATAATTATTGCCCTGTCACATGGCAGATTCATTTCATAATATACAATTATAACTCACTCCATAGGAGTTTATCACACAGTACTTAAACATTTTTGCATACTTTTGTCTTCCTTGGCCAACGTCAAACCCTAATATGTACATACAAAATTAAATTCTTACTCATCATGTTCCATCATATACATAAAATTTCATGACATTCATTTCATATTAAAGTGTATATTCATCATCCGTCAATCAAATTTTTTTAACAATTCAATAAACACAAATCCATATCACACACCACGATGTATAATTTCATAAATTTCATCAATTTGCAAACATTCAACTCATAATACATTTTTCATCATATAAATGTATCCACAAAAATACAGGAATTCAAAATTCTTCATTTAAACCTGAGCTCCTTCTTCGTAGTCATCCTTGCACATGTCTTATGGTTTGGAAAATAAATCGTGAGTATAACTCAGTAAGCAAGCTGCATAGTTTTCAGACAATTCATTTTTCAGGCAAAGTTTTCATTTAATTAAACATATTTGAAATCAACATCATACCCACTCATGGGTATATCATGAAAAATGCAACACCATACCCATCATGGGTATATCATGAATAATGCAATACATTATTATCATTAAAAAAAATAAACATAATATGATGGTACGCTAGCTAGGCGACCATCCGTCATCCTGCTCCCATCTCAGGGAGGGCGCCACCGGCCTGTGGCCTATTTAGCGACTAAGTCACACTAGAGGGGGACAATGAGTCCAATTATACCTCTAAGGTGGACCTAGTACCTTCTGCACCATGAACTTAGACATAAACATGAACATACATGCTAGCATGATTTTCATGAGTAAGCATTTGAGCCATAATTTCTCAACAACATTTAATAAAAGATTATATAAGCCATTTATAAAAGTTATAGAGATGACCATCCTTAAATAATTCTAAAAACAGTTAAACATCCATTTGCAAGATACTTCAAAGCATTTAAATAGAAATTTACAACATATTTCCAAAATTTTGAGAAAGCAAGTTGTAAATCATATTTTACCATATTTTCACGTTTTACCATATTTCCTTCTATTTTGCATTTTAGCAAATCATATTTAGTTATTTCTCATCCTTGTCATCTATACCCTTCGTGTGCACCATCTTAGTACACATATAGTATGTGTTATTCAATTTTATTCAAAACGGCAACTCGCCCTCTATTTTAGCTTAATTAAAACACTTAATTAGTACATAATTTAGGGTATAATCATGAGATTATAATCCCTTAATTACATAGTTCCAAAATAGCAACTTTTCCATCTTATTTTCCCATGTTGAAAGTCCATAACAACGTATGTCCCATAAACAAATTTTTATATTTAATTTCAGCCCTTGAACATCCTTTTCTTGTTCATATTTAGGATATTTTCATGAAATCAAAGTCCGTAATGCAAGTTGCTCAAAACAACAACTTTCCATCCATTCTTTTCCACCCTTGGACGTCCACATCTCATGTCTAACCAAAACAGATCTTAAATGTAGGGTATTTTACCTTTTAAATCATCCATATATTAGTTTGTTTAGTTCATGCACAAATTCCACCTCAAAAGAGTAGAATTTTTATCAAATTATCAAATCTATGTTTCACCCTTCTAAGGTTCATTAATCATACTTAATTCAACATATATTAAACATGAAAATATTTAACTTAATCTACACATATCATATGCTCAAAACAACAACTTTAATAGGAATTAAATAAAAATTCCAGCATGATATACCTAGGATAATTAACCCTAAAGTCATACATAGCATGCTTAAAAGCTTGAATTGAATCCTTTAACTTATTTAGAATTTAGCAACCTTATTAAAAACTTCTTAAATCATCATTTAGGGTTCATAAATGGATCAATTTATGACCCATGAATTGAGCTAGAAAACTTAGAGATTAATAACTCAAACTTAGTTGGATACCTACTTGAACTTGTATTGTTTCACTCCAACTTGTCAAGCTTGGATTCTTCCTCCTTCTCCTCCTCTTTTTCTTTGCATTTTCCTATCTTTTTCCTTACTTGGGGACGTTCACTATTGCTGGAGTTAGATTTTTTTTCACCACACAAGCTGTCCACTCTAAAAAATGTGAACTGCCTCTCGCTCTTTTTTATATATTGCTGCCCTTTTTCTTTTTTATTTCCACCTCATTTGAGGTTTAGATAATGCACATAATTATCCTTTTGAGCTATCATATTTATCTCTTGTAATTATCATTTTTCAAAATTTTTAAAAGGTAAAAATCTGCTCAAACTTACCCCTTGGACGTCCCCCCTTGCACCCTCCTATTTTGGCATTTTGTGAAAACAAAAACTGCCTAGTCTTTAGCCATTAATCACTTAGGATCTTTCTGGAATTTTTACCCTCAAAATTTGAATTTTTGAATTAACAAATATGCCTCAAAATCCACCTCGTTTCCAAGCATTAACTCATTTGACTTTTCATTAATGACATGTCTCCTTTTTGAAGACAAAAGTCAACTAATTTTGTCCTTTTGTGATTAAGAATTTTTTCGTAATAATTAGCTTAATCAAACTCATCCATATGATAAGTCATGTCATTTTAACCATTAATGAAAAATTTCGTCTTAAAATGACCTTTCTAGTACAAGTTATGATCGTTTGAAATTGTCTTTTGGATTTGGATAAAATTAAATAATTATCACCCTAATTAAATCATAATTAACATAATCCATTTCATTCATAAAGTAGAGCACATTATCATGTGCTTAACCTTCAAAATTCACATCATTCCGCCTTATAGGCGTCAAGTTATGAATTTTCTAATATTAAATGTATCAATCTCATAATTATCATCATAATTATCATCAATTAAATCATAATATATGAAATAATTATTCATGACATATTCTCATTTCCTAAATCTCATTGGGTCTCTTTGTACACATTAACCCATATTGAGCTATAGTGATTAATATAATCGCCTCACTTAATCAATGACCTTAAAATCGATCATTAAATTGCATGATACAATTAATCAAGTTAAATGTCTAGTTTACATGTACGGACCTCCATTGGTCTTGGTATCACACTATGTGAGACCTTCTCGCTCATTAATATATTCTTCATTATCATCCTAATGAATGTCATTTGGAATTAAAAATGATTCATTGTTAACTTCTTCTGCAAGTTGAACAATAATTTCTGATTGTCGATCTATCATGTCATGATCAATAATCTCAGTTCTTGCATTTGTCAGTGAGCTACTAGGGAGAGGATCTTTGATCTCCTCAAATTTCATATTTCGTGGAGTTGTGCTCCCTCTATTTTTACCATTCTCAATAAAATGAGTTGTTCTAGTCTCAATGATCCTAGTGTTATGAGTCAGACCATAAAATTTATATGATTTAGACCATTCTGGATACCTGATAAAGAAACAACTTATAGTCCTTGGGTCTAATTTCTTTTCTTGTAGATTAAGTATCCTTTCTTCTACTTGATAGTCCCAAATATGTGTATGCCTCAAACTAGATTTTCTGCCTACCCACAACTCTAATGGAGTTTTAGGAACTATTTTACTGAGAACTTTGTTGAAGATATATCTAGCAGTTTTCAAGGCTTCACTCCACAAAAATAATGGTAAGGATAAGTTACTAATCATACTCCTTATCATATCCATGAGAGTACAATTTCTTCTTTCAGCAACATCATTATGTTAGAGAGTTTCTGGTATCATATACTGAGGTTTAATACTATTTTTTCTAAAAATTTAGCAAATGACTAAGAATTCTACCTAATTGACCATCTTTACCATAATATTCGCCATCACTATTAGATCTCACAACATTAATTTTTCTATTTGAATTTTTTTACTAACTTCTTGAATATTTTGAAAGCATTCAAGGAATCAAACTTTCATACAATAGGAAAACAAAACTACAATGTGAGAAATCATCAATAAGAGTGATAAAGTACTTTTTACCTCTAATACATGATGAGATTGGACCATAAATGTAAGTGTGAATCAACTCTAAAAGTTCATTACTTCTTATGACATTTTTTCTATATTTTCATTTATTTTTCTTTAATACAATCAATGCGTATGCCAAAATTAGTAAAATTTAGAGTAAATAATACTCCTTCTATTTTACTAATCTTAACATCCTTTCTTTCGATATGTGACCCAATCTCTTATGCCATAACATGGAAGAATTCTCATCAATCATATCGCATTTAGTACCAACACACACATTCAAGGTGAATTAACAATTAAAAAATGAGCAATTTGCATTTATTTGATATAAAACATTAAATAATATTCCAGTACCAACTAAAATAGAATACTTAAATAAAAAACTTTGAGTTTGCAAAACTGAAGGAATAACTCATTCCATCAAGTTTTAGCAAAGAAATTAAATTTCTAAAAACAAATGGAACACAAAAAACATCATGCAGTTCTAAAAAATTCCTCATATCAAGGCAAAGCTTGCAATTCTCAATTGCTTTGACTTTAAACTTTGTTAAATTTCCCATTAAGATTGATGACTCATGTGGTTTTGGGTTGTGGGTTGAATGGAATGCCTACAAAGAGTTTAAAATATGGATAGCAGCATTAGAGTCAATACACCATAAATTAAAGAATATATTTATGAAATTAGTTTCAAAGCAAATGTGCACATAATTGTTACATTTCTTTTCAAACCAATTTCTTGATCCATCCTCCATGACTTTCTTTGATGAAAATTTATTCTTTTTTTTTCTTTGACTTATACTGCTTAAAAGTCGATGTGAAATTGATAGCGATTGATTTATCCTGCTTTAACCTCTCTTCCACTTGCACACACATGGATATGTAGCGCCCCTTTTGTAGGCGGTCGGCACTACGATAGATATTATTGTAATAAATAAATATTAAAGCATTAAAATAAAAATAATAGCAAAATATAAGAGAGGGGAGTCGCCACTAATCTTTTTGGGAAGATTAAAACCCAAATATTGTATTGATAGATAAAGTACCGGTTTACATAAACAGAGACTGGATTACAGGCAAATCATATGCTATGGCATAATAAAATAAAGAGGGCATTTTTTTAGAAATTGGATTGGAACAGTGACTACAGACGCTTTGGGTATTTTTGGATGAGAGAGAGAGACAGCGACAATAGGTGAAAAGGTAGGCAGAGATGAAAATGAAGGAAGAGAGGGGCTAAGCAAAAATGGAGACCAAGCGCCAGCGTCTTCCCTTGCTCTCTTGAGCTTATTGTGTTTTTTCAGAAGCTATGGAGTCCTCTATTTATAGTCTTTTTTGGACAAGCTGGCCATCCACGTGGCAAACTCCCATTGGTTGATTGTGCATAGGCCATGAGATGTGCTATGTACTTTGCTTTCTCCTCCAATTTTATTATTTGTCGTTGGTTCTTGCATGCTAGATATGGCTGGGTTCTCCTCCTTTGCTTTGTCTTCAAGCAATGTTGCTTGGTGCCCAAGCAATGAGCTAGACGGCAGAGATTGTTCGATGGGTGACAAGTTGCAGATGGGTTGCAACGGCTGGATCTGGAGAAGAAATGCAAGAGTCATCGGATTGTGGTTGCCTGAACTGGTAGAGAGGAATGGAGGGGCTCTCGGAGATGGGGGACGCTAGCTTCGGGTTGCCGTGAATCGAAGATGCTGGGCCTGTTTTGCAAGGATGTGGATTGCTACTTGAATGTCGAATCCGGAGGAGAGATGGCGGGAGTCGTTGGTATGAAGCTATGTTGATAATGGGTTGCGACCATGGAGGTTGAACGTTGCCGGAATCAAGGTTGGCCGAAAGTTGGGTTTTTGGGTTCAACTTCGAAGAAGGCGGATTTGCCGGGGATGAGGGAGTAGGGCTTTGCTGGAGAAGACGGCTAGAGGTGCGCATGCCGTTGACCCGATGAGTGGCTTTGATCGGTCGTCCAGTGGTTGTCGATGGAGATCGCAGGTGGCAGCCATGGCTTTTTCTTCGTGAAGAGAGAGAGAGAGAGTGATTTGGGGAAGATGGCTTTATGGTGTTCCGCTGCAGCACAGAGAATCATGCACATGCACCTCGTTTTTAATGATCTAGACCGTCCAATCTCATAAGATGTTGTTGTAATGGGCCCAGATGGTGTAGATTCAAATCTAGCGACATATTATTATGCACAATTTGATCTAAACTTGCAAACCATCCATCTCATTCCAATAGGCTAAAAATGTTTTAGTTTTTTCAAAAATGGGGTGTCTACGGAATATTAATTCATTTAAAGTTTATTTCTCTTTTTGTGTATTATAGAAGATCTTGAATTGTGAAAATTAAAATGGAAGAGAGTTTAACAAATATGACTACGAAAGTGTCAGAGATTTTCATCCCCAATTCATTAAATTTCCCAGCTATATTTGACATCTCTATTATGTGCTTTCGCACTTCGCAAATGTTATCATATTTCATTGAGGTCAACTTGCTAGTGAGCATCCCAATTAATGCTTTATCTGACCCACAAAATTTTTCTTTAATTGAGTCAAAGAAATTTTGACACTTACATCTTCAGGGTTAGAAATAGATTACTTGATATTCCTTTCAATTGTACTATTTATTAGCATAAGAGACAATATGTTGGAACAATCTCATTTATCAAATTGAATCTTTTGATTATCAGTACTTTTAGACGTTAAGTCATCAGGTTTTGCAACACAAAAGGCTAAATATAGATCCAAACATCCTAAGGTAATAAGTAACTGCTTAAGCCAATCAGAGTAATTTGATCCATTTTGTATCAAAATATTAGATAGATGAGATTGAGAAATAGAAGCCACAATTGTAACAGAAAATGATTAAGCTCATGTTACTATTATGATCCATATAAACCATTACACGATAATTCAATTTATAATAATAAATCATAGTTAAATTTCATAATTAATCACATAAGTAATAATGTATGATTATATTCAATAATGTTATGATAAATAATAATATTTAATAATTAATTAAGAAGATACAGAGTCAAGGATATCTCCACCTTCGGGTAGAAGATTCTCCACATTTATACAATTCTAATCAATTATTAATAAAATATTAAATTATAGCTACCTTTGGGTAGAATTACAATTTAATATTCTTTAATAATACAATTTTCGCGATGAGAGAAATAAAATAATCATAATATTCTCTCTTCGATTAATAAATTTGATTAACTAAACATCATAGACTCTTCAAGGCAATAAAAGATATAAAGATGAATAAGATTTATTAAATAAAAATTGCATAATGACAGTAACTTGCAATTTCTATTATAAGAGAATAACGATAATATTCTCTCCATTATTAAATAATTTTTTTGGACACTATGTATTTTTGTCCCTTTGGAGCAACTGGAAATACATAAATAGCCAAAATTATTAAATACAAATTGCTTAATATATTCTATAAAATTAAATAAAATTTTGTGCACTTAAATAGTAAATAGCAATAATAAGATCATGTGTCTTATTATAAATGTTGATAACTTTTGCATAATAACATTTTAATCACAGTTTAATAGAATATCACATAATTAACCTCTAAAATTAATTGTATTACATGCACAAAATAATAGTAATTAATTATTTAATATTAATTTTATGCATTAATGCTATTAGATAACAATATTTGAAACCAAAAAACAAAATATAACTTTTATTAAAGCTGCATGTGTATTGAGATTTGTGCAATGTAGGTCACTAAAATAGCTGTAAGCACGCACAGAATTGTACATCTCCAGAACACACAGTATAGGTATCTTCTTCTCGAAGAAACACAAATCCGTATGCTAAAAAACCATCAAGCCAGACTTTAATGGCTACTATTTCAACAGTCCTTAATGGCCAGCTCATATGATCCTAAACCAAATCTATAATATGGCAATCCATCGATGTTCATAGCTATAATCACCCCCAACTCGTCCATGTTTAACCATTTTATTAAAACTAAATAAAATCCATGGAGATAGGTGAAATTCTTTACTAAACTTCAATAGAATCAGGATTATCCTTACATAGCATAGTCATGATACACTTAGGAAGATTATCCTTCCACTCGAAATGAGTTTCACCTTCATTTGATACTGAATTATTAAGTAACTTTCATACTATTATTTTGGATATTAATTGGATGAGAATTTGAGTGATTAAGATGATTTAAGTCATATTTTAATGAATTTACCTTCAATTAATATAAATCACTTACGTTTGATTAATTAGTGCAATGCTAGCTAAAATTAGTATAATACAACCTATTTTGAGAAGATTTGAAGCATAAGGACAAAAATTCATTCAAGTTGATGATTTAGAAGAATCAAGAGGAGGCCAAACACTGATCAACACAAGTCTAATGGGGTTATGCAATTAATCCTTAATTGCATTAGTTTCGTGCAAATCCTTTCAGAAGCACTATATAAACAATAGTTGTACATGTCCCAGAGCATCTTAGAACGTCTCTTGAGCTTGAGTTAAGGTCCAAATAGCAAGAGAAGGTGTGGGGCACGAGACAAGAAGCGAGACAGTGTGTTTCTTATAGTAGTAAAGACACCATTGGAGCTTCCATACCCATAAGTTTCCTTTTTTATTTTCTCTTAATTATATTGTCTTATTTATGATGGATTTGAGATATGCTTTTATTTTATATTTCGATTTGATCATAAACGTGCTAGACTAAATGTTAATCTAAAATTTAGGATGTAGCATGCATACAATGTAGTAGATATTGTGGTTTTGATTATTTATAAAGGATATTATATATTAGTTTAATATCTTGTGATTTAATGCTTGCTTGGTGTGAAGACTTACACTTTAGCAATAATTCTCATATATTAAGTAAAGGGACTAAGAGGTAGAAGTCTAATATATGACAATTAAGATATTAAATCTGAAAATCTGAAACCATAAGAATAGGCATGTTGACCTTGAGGAATTTCATGAACGGCAACAGAATTTAATAAATCATAATTGACTTAATCCCATGAGAATAGGTGGTTAAGAATATGTGTAGGGTTACACCTTGCAGGTTTTGAGAGAAAGTACAAATATAATTTAGAGTTTTTTCTCCTTTAACACATAATATCCAAATTAAGTAAGCACTTCATGTATCTATTATGGAAGACATATGTGAAACCCTAGACTCTAGGTATTTTCATCTCATGATTTCCAACCCTTGTCTTACTTTCTTAAGATCAAATTTCTTTTGCTATTTCCTTTCTTCTTCTTACCATGTTCTTTTGATTTTGATTATAAAGTGTTTAAATCCAACATATTAAGTCCATAATTCACTACGAGATCAATATTTTATATACTATAATTTATAATCTGTACACTTGTGGAAAGGTTGCGAACACAAATCTGCTAATTCATAGGCCAATTGAAAATCAGCATAATTTTTTTAAAAATAGAGGATTACATCATTAATTTAGAAAGGTCCTGATACAATGCTTCAGTAATACAAGCTGGAGGTAGTTCCTTCATTCACACTCTAGTCCCCCCACAGACATTTCAAATTTTACTAGATTATGGACTGGCTGGTCCCTTAAAACATGATGATAGCTTATGTCCTCACAGTTCATCTCATAATTTTTATCTCATCCACCAGGTAATTCAGGCTAGATTGAGGGTAACCATTGCCTGTCAACCAATTGAACACAATCAGAGAGTAACATTCTAGCTCTTCATTCTTTTGACATCCCATTCTTTTACCAACTCAACCTTAGGATTACACCATTCAGTTTCATCCATAAAGGATTTGCAACCTATCTAAACAACATTTTGCCCCGTGAAAGAGCCCTTAGAGTTAAGCAGCACTACCTCAAACCCCAACTCTTTTCTCTCAATCCTACACCTGACATCTACTCCAGTTTTTGAAGTAATCCATTCTGTCAAACTATCTAAGCACTCAAATCTGATTTTTAATCGCCCCTTTGCTGATCCGAAGTTGTGCTTGTACAACCAACCCTATTGAAGGATGTTCATGCCTTCTTGCTCTCCCCCTCTCCCCTGTTGAGAACTGCCAAATAGGGTTGAAAATCAGCACGATTAACATGTATAACAAACCACATATTCAGTCTTAAGTTGGGCCTTTGAGTATCCCTCAGTAGAATGTTTGGTGACTTGGTTATCATGTTTTGATTGAAAAGTGTGATAGTTGTATAAGAATATGTGAAAAAATAATTAAAAAATAGTATAGCGGTGGATAGTGAAAAATTTTAAATTGAACAATTTTAGTTTGAAAAGTTTTTGAATTAAACAAATATACCCTTAATAGGCAAAGAGTCAATTAAACACCTCCAACCTAAAATCAGAATTTTTGTTGGTAACCAGATTTTCCAAGGTGCTTTAAACATTGCAGCCATGTTTGTAAGATTTTGATTCGGTCATAAACATAACTCCATTCTCAATATGATACAACTAACTAGGGTGCAACGGTACACACTAACTAGGGTACAATATGGACCCGAACATATCCTAATAAGAAGAAAAGGAAGAGGGATACATGTCAAATATACAAAGTGAGTTTTGATATAAAGAGAAATGGCCCGGGGGCACTTATGAAATGGACCATTATGTTGTAACTATTTTTAAATTAGACGATTTTCAAATATTCATATCGATTTTATAATTTATTATTTTATCACGGTTCTAAGTTCTTAAATTACCTTTGTTGTTAGAATATAGAAATGATTAAGAACAATCAGTTGGACAAAAAGGGGATTTCCAACCAGCTTTTTTATTTTTTAAAAACAAATCTTAAAATCTAAACCATTTAAGAGCCGTGATTATATATGGCTGGCCACATGTCCGGCAAAAAATATATTTTTTATTTTTTTCATTTTTTTCATGAACAAGTAAAGTTGAATGTATTTAATTTATAAACCAAGTTTTAACATTTTAAAATATTTTAAGTATTTTTTATTTTTAAACATAGTGACATTTTCATAAATTTTTGACACATAAATTTATGAAAATGCCACTATGCTTAAAAATAGATACATTTACGTGTAAATTAAGTAAAGTACCTAGATCTATTCACATATGTATTAAAAATTTAATAATAATTTATAGAATCATTTATCTATATAGTAATGATATTTTAGATGGTTTAAATATGAATATTGCTTTAAAAAAATTGATGGTTATTATTAAACCATTTTATTACAATTGATTTTATACATCTGTAGATAAGACTTGTGTATAATAATACTAGACAAATGTGAAGTTTTCTGATCATACATAGCCACTAGCCATTAAGGCTATCATAAATTGTATTTTTTATTTTTTTATTTTTTAGTTTTTATAAACATGTGTGATTTAGGTATATTTAATTTATAATCTAAGTTTTACTAATTTTTATATGTTTATATATTTTTATTTCTAAACACAGGAGTATTATAATTATTTTTCACTTATGAAATGATTACAATGCTCTTGTCTTTAAATATTAAAAATATACAAACATATAAAAATTGATAAAACTTAGATTATAAATTAAGGGCTCTGAGTGGACCCATATAACTCCTTTAAAATCGAAGATTTTGAACTTTAATTGAAAATCTGCTCCATTCATTGTATCTAACATCATTTATTTATTTAGGATATCAAAATTTATCCCAATCAAATATGTTTATGGGCCACATTTGTTAGAAAATATATATATTCATCTGTAAATTATGAAAAATGATAAAATTTTAATTTTAAAGTACTATTTTCAACATCTAAACAGTCCAAAATATCATTTCTATGTGAATAAATGATTTTATAAAGTATTATTACATTCTAATCCATGTGTAAATAATATAAGCGTTTTTCATAATTTACACATATATATTTTCGAACAAATGTGGCCCCATAAACATACTTGATTGGAATGAAACTTGGTCTTCTAAATAAATAAATAATATTAAATACAATGAATATATTAAATCTTTCATTAAGGATCAAAATCTTAGATTTTGAAGGGGTTACATGAGTCTACTTTTATGTAACCCAGTTATATAAAAACAAAACCCATAGATTAAATACACATAAATTAATATATTTGTAAACACTAAAAATAAAAAGATATATTAAACAACCAGCATAGTTAGGCCGAATGCAATTAGGTCCCAACTAAGGTTGGCTATATAGATCACCCATCTTTCATAATAATATAAATGATAATAAATATAATAGATAGAGTGCATTTTCATCAATCATTAACATATTAAAAAGGAGGAGTGATCCCGTTAACCCTGGCTAAGCAAATGTCCCGCTTAGCCCACTTTAAAAAACCCATTTGCAACAATTTTTTTGTTATTTTTCCGTACACTTGTTTATCTAAGTGTATTTAATATATAAACCAAGTTTTACCATTTTTGAATATGTGTATATATTTTTTGATATTTGTAAAGATAGGGATATTTTTTAATAAAGAAGATAGGGGTATTTTCAATATATATATATATATATTCACATAGATGATTAAAAATCTCAAAAAATATGTACACATATTCAAAAATAATAAAATTTGATCTTTATGTTAAATACACTTAGATATACAAGTGCACGAAGAAAAATAGTTATTGTAAATGGATTTTTTTAAGGTAGGCTAAGCGGAGCATTTTCTTAGCACGGACTAACAGGATTATTCCTCATTAAAAAGTAACAGGGGTTACATATAAAAGCAAAGTCCTTCATTTATATGTATTTATGTATGATGAAAAATTATTTATTTCAAAATTTTTATATACTACATTCAATTCCAAAGTTTAAAAAGTCTAACAATTTCATATTCACTTTAAATGTATTACAACAAACTTTTATTCCAGCAACAAAATTTACAGTATCTTGTTACTAACTTTGTTACCACTACCGCATTTCACCTTTGAAGACATAAACTCATAGTTTCTTTGACATTCTAATATTACTTTCATTGACCAAAAAAGACACGCAATCCACTAATGGCAACAAAATCTGTTTGCAAGTTTGTTGTTGAAAATAGATTTCTTTTAATATGTTAAATATTTGTACACGTAAATTTTCTATCAATATGATTTTTCATAGCAATGTTGGGACCCCCTTTATTTCTATGTAATCCTTTCATATTTTAAATTTTTAATATTGGATAGGAAACCTAACTCATTCATTAAATTTAATATCGTATGGTTATTTAGAATTCCAAGATTCTTCTAAATTAAATATGTGCATGAGACACATTTGTTCAAAAATAAATATATTCATGTATAAATTAGAAAAAAAATGTTTAAATCCATTCGCATATGTATGAGAATGTAGTAATACTTCATAGAATTATGTTGATAAATGGTTTAGATGTTGAAAATATAACCTTAAAATTAATATTTAATATTAAATCATTTTATTACGTTAATTTTACATATTTATAGATGAGGCTCATGCACAGTTATACTTGACAAGTGAAAGGGTTTCTAACATACTATAAATAATGTTAAATATAATAAATGAAGTAGATTTTTCATCAACCATTAAATTAAAATGAAATTGGTTACATAGAAAAAAGGATTTTATTGAAACATCCCTTTATTTGTTTATAATTTAGATTAAAAATATTTTTAAAATGGAAAAAGTAACTCGCTGCTCAAATCTAATCATTCTCGTATTTTTAACATCCAACTTGGAACTCGTTACTAAAATGGAACCGGTGTGAAACTTGTTGGTTTATGTAAACTTTGACATTGTTGATGAATTCAAGCCACCTTTTAAATTTACTTCTATTCATTTAGTTAAGATAATAAAAATTACCATCATTGAAAGTAAAATGGGATCTTTACCTTTTATCAAAATTCAAGCGGTCATATTGCGTCGTATTATTTTTTCCATGGTAACAAAAATCATTTTGATTTAAGTTCGGGTTGGGCCATACATTCTTAAAAAAATATATAATTACGCTTAAATGATGTAAAATAATTGCACTTATTTATTGATTATTGGAATATTATAATAATTATATTTTCATTTATCCATAAATGAAAATATTTATACCTTCAGATATTGAATGAAGAGCTTTAAAGTTGCATATAAATTAATTACATAATATTATTACATTGATTTTACACTTCAATCCGATGGGATACCTGCACGTGTTTCATTATGTTTCTTTTGGATGAAACTTGTCTTGATAGTGAAAAAAAATTGATTTTAAATAGCTCAAGATTCCACTGTTTCATTAAACTAAATATCATAATATAAAGTAGGATTATTAAAAGAGACTAACTTTTATACGTTTTGTCTTGCAAAATAATTTGGTAGAAAACTCAAGTTTGAGTTTCATTTTAATGATTTTATGAAATTTAATCTATCAATTAATTTTTTTATTATGCATTTGACTAAGAGAATAAAAATCATTCCAACCTTAAAGTAGAATTATTCGAAAGTTAGACATCACTTGAGTGATTTTAAGGTCATTGAAAATTATTTATTTGCTATAAGTACTTAAAACCATCTAAAATATTTAGCATACCTAAAATAATTACTCAATTCGATGTCATAATATTTTAAATTTTTTTGAATAGTTCTATTTTGGAAATTGCATATTAAAAACTTAATAATTGGAAGTACATCTTTTCCAGTTTTTTTTTTTTTTTTTTTTTTGAGTTTTCATCAGCGATGTTTGGATGAACAGACATTTACAGCTTCGTGTGTGCTATCTAGTTATACCCAATGTTGTCAGAACCGAACCGGTGATTGAACCGGTAAAGGAACTGGTCTGGTTCGAACCGGTTCGAACCGGTGACGTCAGCATGACATATTTATGACATCATAAATATTAAATTTTTTAAAATTTTAAATAAATATATTAATAAACTTATGTTTTTATAAATCCTAAATATATATGTTGGATTTTAAGGACCACAATATAAGAACAAAACATGCAGGAAAAAATTAATAGCGAGTTTTAAAAAATTAAGTACATTAACTGACCTGAAAGACTTAAACTTATAATAAGCTACGACCGTTGTTGCTTGGTTGTTGGTTCTTGAATTCTTCCTCTTTATCTCGGTACCTTGATGAATTGCTATAAACATACCTGAAAAAATAAGAAATAAAACAGATCAATAACTGTTCAAAATTTGTATAATTAATAATATGAAAATTAAGAATATCTCTTATGTTTAGCAAAAAATGAAAATTTAGAAGTTTATAAACCATTAAATGCATCATTCTCATCAAACATAAATTTTAAAAGTATATAAATACTTCATTTCAACCAAATATAACATTTTAAAAGTCTAACAATACATTATTCCCACCAAACATAAAATTTTAAAAGTCTACAAACATTCAAACACACATTCTTGTCTGAAAATCCACTATTTACATCATTACAAATATTAAAAGAAAAGGCTTCAATTTTCTTCTTCATCAAGCTCAACAACGACATCTTCACCTTGCCCGCCAATCAGAGTTCCTAAATTAAAATGCAAAAAATGAAAACATTAGTTACATACTACCATTTTTCTTATGAAGGCATTACTTTGACATAATTGAATAAAAACTATAGTATAATACCAAAGTCTTCAACTTCTTTTGTTTCTTTTCTACTGTTTGGTTGATCTATTTGCAACCAAGAGTCAAATATCTTTATTTCTTTTATCTTACAACTCAAATATCCCAAGTATACTAATAAAAAAATCATCTCTAAGTATGACTACAATTTGTACTTATGAAACTCTAGATTATTTCAATTCTAAGTTCTAACCCTAAATTTATTTATAAAAGCTAAACCGTAATTCTAATTCTATTTGTAAAATCTAAATTCTAAACCTTTTAGTAAAAATCAGTCTTAAATTGAGTTCTGAGTTGAAATTCAGATTAACACTTTACATTTATCCTCTCAACAAATATTTGCAATTTATTTTTGATCACTTTATAATTATTAACTTCAAATTCATTACAAAAAAATATAAAATGATAAATTTTCTTCTTAAATAAGAAAAATCAAAATGAATTTACCTTCTTAAATTTTCTTCTTAAATTTATACTATATTTTAAATATACAGATTACATAATACTAAACATGTTAAAATTTATTAAATGAATATTAAAGCATTGAAAATTTGAAATAATGAAATTCGAAATCGAATATGCTGCGTTGCAATTTCGCTGCTGACCGGAGAGACAGCGACAGGGAGACGGCGACCGGAGCAACCAGAGGCAGAGACGGCGGCCGGCAGTGCGTGCCTGACGAGTCGACGACGACGGTGGAGTAAGCGGATAGTGCTGGCGGCAGCACGTCCAGCGCCCGGCGAGGCAGTGACAGCTCTGCGATAGCTCGTCTAGCGCCCGACGAACGGCGACGAAGACGATGGCACGGGCGAGGCAGCGACAGCTCTGCGGACGCGAATGGCGATGAAGACGATGGCACGGACGCTAACGGCGATGAAGACGACGACTGATGAGGTGCCCGGATGGCAGCGAGTGCAGCGGACGGCGACAAGGAAGAAAGAGGGCGTCGGCTAGGGTTTCCAAGCAAGGGGAAGAAATCGGGGATTCAGGCGTCGGCTGATCGATCGATTCGATCTTCTGTCCATTTTTTTTTAATATATATATTTATTATTTGTTTATTTTCTGACCGGTCGAACCCGGTTGAACCGGTCACTACGGTTCGACCGCCGGTTTACCGGTTGGGGCGGTTTTTTGCTTTTGAACCGAACCGTGGTGATTCGAACCGGACTTGGGACCGGTTCCCGGTCCGACCGGTCCGGTCTGGTTTTAATAACATTGGTTATACCCTAGCACTAGTGGGTCATGATACAATGTACTCGAGTGCACTTAGCTTGGTGCACCTGGTGCTTTAATTCATTTTTAAAATTTTTAAATTTAAATTGTAAAAATATTACTAATTTTCAAAATTTTAAAAAATATATAAAAATATCCAAAAATGATAAAACTTGATATACATGTTAAATACACTTAAATTAACAGTAGTATAAAAAAATTTTAAAAAAATTTACATGCACCCAGGTGCATTTAACCTATACTTAGCACTAATATCCTACGATTTTAGTACATAGATAAAGAAGATTTTTTAAGGGCATGTGTTAAAGGACATATGATTCTTGTATCGAATCTTAATTCTCATTTCTAAAATAATTTTTAAATTCTTAATATAATTTTTTCCACTTCCCATACATTTCATTACATTCTCATATCAACAAATTTCATTCAAGAATCTTGTATTATTTAAAGTGGACCCTAAATTTATATGTATATTTGTATACATGTTTCGCACATAAAAGCAAAAATTCCCATTAATATGCAGTTTTGCTTGTGCGTACCAAATTACATGGGAACACATGAATTGTAGGGTTCACAACCTCATAACAGTGGAACCGCTTCAGAGTTCTGCCCATCTTCTCTATCTGGCCACAGCATATGCGACTATGCGAGGCCTGATACTCCTAGCTAGGTGCAGTTGGGCTGCACTTGCGTCCGGCCATTTAATATATATATATATATATATATATATATATATATATATATAAACCTGTTTATTTAAGTATATTTAATTTATTAACCTCAAAAAAAGTATATTTAATTTATATTTTCGCGTGGATGATGCCCACATCTCTCCACGGTGGGCCACCTGATCGAGAGAATCAAGGAGAGATCTGCCAGCTTCAATAATTGCGTATTCTCTCATGTATCTAGAATGGGAAATAGTGTTGCCCGCACTATTGTAGATTTTGTAATTTCTTAGGGGCATTTAAATCGATTGTGGATAGATCAGTCCCAAGTTGCACATCTGATGAAATGCATCTGGATATTTCTTTATCAAAGCAGGGCTTCTGTTCATCCCTTCACAGCGGTAGTTGCTTTGAGGGAGGGTAGGAAGCTTTCCTCTTTCCAATAATAAAAAAAGTATATTTAATTTATAATCCAAGCTATACGTATATATATTTTGATTTTTAAGGACAGGAATATTGTAGCCATAGATAAAATACATATAAATGAACATATTTATAAAAAATTTAAAAAATAAAAAACGTTAAATGGCTGATGTAATCGGAGCCCAGGTAGGGCCGGTAGTATGAAAATTCAACTCATTTTTATACGATTTTGGGTGTGTTTCACAATCAATAAAAATATAAGCTAAAATTTTTACTTTCCGTGACTACTATATTTTAAAATTATTTTTTCATATTTTCTTATATAATTATCTTATTTTTAATTATTTTTACAAAACTATTTATACAACTAACCTGCTTATTTTAACTTTATTCTCTTTACACATCATCGTAACCCATATCATATTATATTATTTTCTGTCAATTTAACAAATTTTACGAAAAAAACTTTTTATCTAAAATTTTTATCACTTCCCAAACACACTATAATATCTTAACTATTTCAATCCAAAAAATATCTTAATTATTTTTCGATGGAAAAATATTTTAACTATTTAATTATACTATTATATCTGCATTCCAATTATTTTTAATATTTTTTCATGCAATTATCAAATTTATTTACGTTTACTTTCTTTATACAACTTATACAATCATACTACAACTATTCTCTTTTTCAATAACTTCTAGTCTTCTACACGAGTACTCGTACATTTAACATATATATTTTTAATTTAATTTTCTTTAATTTTCATCATTACTCATATTATATCAAATCATTTTATTATATTTTAAAAACTTTCATTCTGAAAACTTTTTATCAAAATTTTGTCACTTTTCAATCACACTATTAATTTATTCATACCATATTATATTACTTTTTCAGTTTTTATTTTTTAATTGTTATATTTCCACTTTTATTTTTTTAATTTACCGATTCCAAAACGGATCGTCGATTTCACCGGATGTGTGGCCTAAAAAAAATGAACGGCTGAGATGATAGCATTGGGCAGTAGCGTGGCGCCCTGGGGTTTGATTTTAGGCAGCCCGGCTGAAAGTTTTTTGAACAGCTTCGAACCGATCGAATGGAAAAAATCGGCGAAAACTCGAAAAAAACTAGATGGCGCTAGTTAAAACCGACGAAACATTTCAAACTCTTGAAAAATGGCGGTTTTCCTTTTCCCTCCTCACTCTGTAAAAACCCTCCCCCTCTCTAATCAGATTCCTCCTCACGCCCTCGATCTCTTCCTCGCTCTCGCCCTTCCCTGCCATGGCTGACCAGGAGAACTGCACCAGACTCACCAGGGCAGCGGCGAAGAAAAGGGCGGCCTCCGCGGCTGTGTTGCAGTCTCTCGAGGAGCAGGCTCAACCCACTAGGAAGAAGCGGGTCGTTTTGGGGGAGCTCCCCAACCACTCCAATGTCGCGCAGGAGCTGGCTGTGGATGTCGATGCCGCCAAGCGGAAACTCAGGCCGGCCAAGAAGGAGCGGAAGCCGGCGCCAGATGTGGAGGCCAATGCCGACGATCCCCAGATGTGCGCTCCCTATGCAAAAGATATATACGAGTATCTGCGGTCGATGGAGGTGGGTTTGCATTTCCAGTGTCTGTTGATTGGATCTCTAGCTTCGGTTGGAATCTGGGTTTCGTACGAACATTCTCCTAACAGCTTTGTTTATAGATCGAATCGAAGAGGCGGCCATTGCCCGATTTCATTGAAGCAGTTCAGAAAGATGTCACGGCCACCATGAGGGCAATTCTGGTTGACTGGCTAGTCGAGGTTGCCGAGGAGTACAAGCTGGTCTCCGACACTCTTTATCTCACCATCTCCTACGTTGACCGCTTCCTTTCTCTGAATGCTCTGAGTAGACAAAGGCTTCAACTTTTGGGGGTTTCCTGCATGCTTATTGCATCGTAAGTGCATTAGTTTTTGTTTGCAATTTTATTCTCCGTTACACTAGTTGAGATATATGCTGTGGTATCTATCCTAGCTATTCTTTAGTTGGGAGTTGCTGCAGGGTTGCATGTGCAACCATTTTCTCCAGTTAGTCGGTACACTAAAATCACTATTTTGCTGTTAGTCTGCAGTGAGATTTTAGTTTGAAATAAGAGAAAGGGTCCTCTTTGTGGAGGACCATTTGCTCTGTGGGACCCACCTGATGGGTAGCTTGGATGCAGTATCTGTGTGCTATTTTGTATGTGGTTGTGTGATTGACCACCTTAGTAATCTTGGGTATCGATTGCTTATTGCTGTTATGATATAGGAAATATGAAGAGATCAGCCCTCCACATGTTGAGGATTTTTGCTATATCACAGACAATACTTACACAAAGGAGGAGGTGATGCTCCTTTCTGGTTTTTATCATCACCGTGTTGGTTTTTATCTTTCTTCTTTGCAAGCATGTGAATGATTTTATGATTTTTGCAGGTTGTGAATATGGAAAGTGAAGTGCTCAGGTTTTTGAAGTTTGAAATGGGCAGTCCGACCATAAAGACTTTTCTTAGGTATAACCACATGCCTGTAACATCTGTTGTGGAAATACTTTTGGGTAACCATTCTATCAGTAAAAAGCAATGTCCAGTTGATTGTTTCATTTTAGGCATTTTTCTGGGTTCATAATTTCATCTAGAAATGTTCCCCTTAGGTTCCTTGTTTGGGTATGCATTCTGTTGCGTGGTGTTATCTAAGTTCATATGCTATAGCTTCAACCAAGAATAGAAGATTTTACCTGTTTTATCTCTTGGGTACCTTTTTCTGTGTTCTTTCTTTTTAATTGTTAGAAGTAATTCAAATACTAGTAACTAATTAAAGACACTCCTATTTTAATCTGCAGAAGATATATGATGGCTGCCCAAGAGAGGTGCAAAGTAAGTTTACATGTTTTGTAGGCTATTAAAATGTTATCTTCACGCATTTGATTGGGAGGCAATGCATTCTTTCACTCTAATCCATGGTGTGGTATTGATTTCCCAGAAAAAAAAATCTGGACATGATGCATTCTTATGTTTTGATCCTTGGTTCATTTTTTTTGATGCAAGATCCTTGGTTCATTTGATTGTACCTCCTGTGTTCACGACCTCGTAGATTCTGTTTCCTCTAATCTCTGCTCATATAACTTTTCTACAGTTAACAGATCTGAAATTGGAATTCTTGGGCAACTTTCTTGCTGAACTCAGCTTATTGGACTACATTTGTGTTCGATTCTTGCCATCTGTTATTGCTGCTTCAGTTGTTTTTCTCTCAAGATTGACAATCCATCCAAAGATACATCCTTGGGTAGGTACATCATTTAACATTTGTTTTGACTAATGCATTTTTTTTGTATGATTGAACAGACAAGTTGAGGGTTCATTTTAACTGTCAAAATTACTTATGTGCTGCTATTTGTGGGCAATGTGGTTTGGAGCTTGATTGCATACATGATGATGTATCTTAGGGTAAAATATAACATTAATTTATTTTTACAATTAATTAGATTTTTTTGATTTTTATCTATGTATTTAATCTATATACAAAGTTTTTCTAATTTACAATACTTTTACATCTTTATTTTTTATTTTTTAAAAAATAAGTTTTTTAAGGTGTGGACAATGATTTAAATGCCCGAAATTGATATTTTAAAAAAATCAAAAATAAATATATAAAAGTATTGTAAAATGGCAAAATTTTGTATATAGATTGAATATATTTAGGGTGTGTTTGACAATTGATAGAAAATATCAAGTTAAAACTTTTTAATCTAAAACTTTTCACTCTCCACAATTATCATATTTTTTTAATTATTTTTTCACACTTTCCTATACAACTACTCTACTTTTCAATCATTTCTGCACAACTATCTACATAACTAACCTATCTATTTTAACTTTATTCTCTTTACTATTCATTATTATCCATATTATATTACTTCATTTGACAACTTTTACTTTCCAAAACTTTTTATCAAAAATTTTATTCCTTACCAAACACACCTTTAGAAAAATATGTTTATGACGAAAAAATTAAAAAATATAACTAATTATAAAAATAAATGAATATTCTATTTTAACCTAAAATACATTATGTTGTATATAATCATACTCCATGTGGTTTACCTCTAATATATGAGAGCTTGATTATATACATCATGATGTATTTTAGACTAGAATGTAACATTCATTTATTTTTGCAATTTTTTTTTTTGATTTTTTCGTCATTAGCATGTTTGCCTTAGCATATTCATTATATATACTAAGTTTTGCCATTTGCAATATTTCTATGTATTTGTTTTTGATTTTTTGAAAATCAAGTTTTTTTTAACTTAAATATTTGCCCTTGGAAATGATGATTTTTTAAAAATAAAAAATAAATATATAAAAGCATTCTAAAATGGCAAATTTTGATATCTAGATTAAATACACTTAGAAAAATATGTATATGAAGAAAAATAAAATAAAATAAATGAATGTTTTATTTTACCTTAAAATACATTAGGGTGTGTATAATCATGCTCTTAATATATGTTAGTTTTCATGAAGAATCTGAATTCTCAATTAACATTTTTAAATCCTGTCCGTTTTTTGTCGTGTGATTAACAATATTTTACATTGGAGATATCGATGTATGATATTCTCTAACAAAGCACGAAATCAATGTTGACTGTTCTCTCAAAGGAGGGCTTAACCTGCATTATTATGTTGATAGAAAATTGCCTATGTCAGCTTGGTTAAATGTATCTTTATGTTGGTTTTATATTTTCTTTTATCACATATTTGGGGGATTAAATCATTCAAAACAATCCTTATTCAGACCTCTGCGTTACAACATTGCTCTGGTTATAAACCGGCTGATCTAAAGGAGTGCATTCAAGCTATACATGAATTGCAACTCAACAAGAGATGGGGAGCCTTAAAAGCAATAAGGGATAAATACAATCAGCACAAGGTATGCTTATGTTGCCTTATGCAAAGTAGTTCGCTTCTTATGTTGTATTTAAACTCTTGCTAAGCTTTTAGACATTCATGAAGAAATCTCAATTAGGTTTTTGGTGAGAAAAAAAGTTTTGAATAAGAGATCAAGCCATGTAAAAGTTTGTTTGCAAGGAGGCTGCATTTTGTGCCCCTTATATATATATATCAGAAATATTCAGGTGCAGCGTCGCTGCATTGGAATTTCCGCTGCAGCGACGCTGAAATGGGCTCCACATGATCATAAAATCATAATCTACTTCACCCATTGTATTTAGAATAATGTATTCTATTACCATATCAATTTTTATCCCAATCGGATATGTATATGGGCCCCATTTGAAAATGGTACAAATTCAATGTAATAAAATAGTTTAATGTAAATAATAACTTTAAAATGGTTTTTTCAACATGTAAATTATTTACTATAAAATTGATACGTGGATAAATGATTGTATAAAGTTTCATTGCATTTTAATATGTGTGGGGTCCACTTTTGATCAAACGTACCACTACTGCACCGGAACAACTCCTTACATATTTATATATGAGAACTATTCACGTGCAGACGGACTGCACCGTAATTACGATGCAGTCCGCTATAAAATGGGCTTCACACATTAAAATGTAATGAAATTTTATATAATCATTTATCCATATAGAAATAATACTTTAGACAGTTTAGATGTTGAAAATACCATTTTAAACTTGATATTTACATTAAACCATTTTATTACATTGATTTTGTACTATTTTAAGATGAGGCATACACATGTTAGATTTGGGTGAAAATTGGTATGCTAATAAAGTGAATAATTTTAAATATAATAAGTGGAGTCGATTTTCATTCATGATCAAATGGGCCCCATAGTGCACAGAATGCACTTGATTATTTTCTTATATATATAAGAAAATATTTTAGTGCATGTGCCATGCAGTACATGCATTGTGGGCCCCACTTGATCATGAATGGGAAATCTGCCCCACCCATTGTATTTAGAATTGTTCACTTTATTAGCATATTAATTTTTATTCAAATCCAAGATGTGTAGAGTCCCCATCTTAAAATAGTGCAAAATCAACGTAATAAAATAAATTAAAATTAAATATCAAGTTTAAAGTGGTATTTTCAACATCTAAACTGTCTAAAGTATGATTTTTATATAGATAAATAATTGTATAAATTTTCATTGCAATTTAATGTGTGAGGTCTATTTTACAGCGGATTGCATCGTATTACGGTGTAGTCTGTCTGCACAGGATTGGATCTCACACACACACACACGCACACACACACACACATATATATATGGGAAATGATCCAGTGCATGCGACTGCACCGTGCAGTCCATGCACTGTGGGCCCCACCTGATCATTTCCCATAAATCCACCTCACCCATTGTATTTAGAATTGTTCACTTTATTACCATACCAATTTTCATCCAAATCCAACATGTGTGTAGTCTCCATCTTAAAATGGTGCAAAATCAACGTAATAAAATAGTTTAATATAAATATCAAGTTTAAAGTGGTTTTTTCAACATCTAAACCGTCTAAAGTATGATTTATATATGGATAAATGAGTGTATAAAGTTTCATTACAATCTAATATGTGTGGGGTCCATTTTACAGTACGGTACAGTCCGACTACACAGGATCGGTTCCGTATATATATATATATAGGGAAATAATCCAGTGCATGCGACTGCACGGTGCAGTCCATGCACTGTGGGCCCCACTTGATCATAAATAGAAAATCCACTCCACCCATTGTATTTAGAATTGTTCACTTTATTAGCATACCAATTTTTATCCAAATCCAACATGCGTGTAGTCCCCATCTTAAAATGGTGTAAAATCAACGTAATAAAATAGTTTAATGTAAATATCAAGCTTAAAGTGGATTTTTCAATATCTAAACCGTCTAAAGTATGATTTATATATGGATAAATGAGTGTATAAAATTTCATTACAATCTAATATGTGTGAGGTCCATTTTACAGCGGACTGCACCATAATTACGGTGCAATCCGACTGCACAGGATCGGAATATATATATATATAGGATTCTGTTCCGGTGCAGCGTCACTGCACTGGAACAGCGGTGCAGTGGGCCCAAAATGGGCCCCACATGATCATGAAATCATGATTTACTCCACCCATTGTATTTAGAATAATGTATTCTATTACCATACCAATTTTCATCCCAATAAGATACTTTAAAGTTGTTATTTACATCAAACTATTTTATTACGTTGGATTTGTACCATTTTCAGATGGGGCCCATATACATATCTGATTGGGATGAAAATTAGTATGGTAGTAGAATACATTATTCTAAATACAATGGGTGAAGTAGATCATGATTTCATGATCATGTGGGCCCCATTTTGGGGCCCATCACTGCACCGGAACAGCTCTCATATATATATATATATATATATATATATATATAGGAAAATAATCAGGTTGCACCTGATTTTTATGTTGGACATTGTATTGAACATGCATGCAGAAATGGTTGGCTATGTTAGAAAGGCCAATGAAAAATGGTTTTCTTTATCATTATGATTACTATTTTTAATAGTCTTGCTAACACTGCTTTGTTTGTGGAAACAGTTCAAGTGTGTGCCATTATTATCACCTCCAACGAATATTCCTCCTGCTTATTTTGAGGCAATCAAAGAATAGCTGTTATCATCGTCTTTTTGGAAACAATGTTATGAGAGTGTGGATGAAGACATGGTAGATGTAAATTTCTGGCCTGTCAACTCAGCAACTCATCTACGGGTTCTCTGGGCTTCCTCTGACTGACATGGAGTTTTTGCTAGCTTATGCTGCCCAATGCCTGTTTTTCTGATATAACATCTGTGACCTTCAAAATAACAAGAATGTAGATTTGACCTGTGATGCAAGAGATGGTGCTCTTCTCAGATAGGTTGGTGGGATGATCGTCAAAGTTTTTGTGGGTAACTTCATCTAACGGCTACTAGTGCTTTCTGTGGCATTCCATTTCTGAAGGGAATTTAACTGCAAGTTGGTACAGGGTGGTGCGACCACCATGACAGAACAGCAACACTTGTTCATTAATCGCTTTGTTGTTGCTTGTAACGTCTTTTAGGAATGTGTTTAGAAACATAATTCAAGAAATGAAAGTGCAGATGTCTGGGTAGCATTGATTTTTTTCTCGGTTGTTTTTAATTGAAGTGAATTGAAACGTGCAAGCAGCTCAAAGCGTGGGCAATCATTCGTCTGATTTGGAGCAATTGGGGATTCAGTAACAGTGGTTTCTTTCTCGAACATATTTTCTTCCTTGCCTATTTTTTTGCTTAGAAACTGCACTAATTACCCAAACCACAAAATGAGAACATCTAACATCATAACATTAGAGTCTCGTGGGGAAACATCTTGAAGAAAAAAGGGAGACCCTGGACAACGTAAAATATTCGAAGCTCTAGATCTTTCTTAGATGTCCTTCATATCTTTGCTGGTCCCATAGATCTGTTGTGATGTATTACATTTCTTTCTAGAATCTCAAGATAAGTTAGAAGGCGTGAGCCTTAAGGCCATTGATATTTGTCGCTTTTCCAATGAAGAATGTTTAGCAGGTTGAGACACTATAGTTGGCCTAATAAATGAAAGTGGGGAAATAATTACGTGCCAAGAGTATGAGCTGGAGGATTATAGTAACACGAAGGGAAGAAAAGCATTCACAGGCCGAATTCAAAAATGCGCAAGAAACTACAGCAAAGCATGTAATGAAACAGGAATTCGCGAATGTTCTTTGAGAGACATGGTCGACTGGTTACAAGAACAGGTTGTTTCAACTATATATTTATTTTCTTGTAAATCAAAGCAGCCAAAAGTAAAGTAGTCAATCAACTAGTCAACCATAAATACCTATGATGGGTTTTCATCAAAGCCCATTACAGCCCATCAAAGCAAATATTTTGGGCCACAATGAAAACTCATCGAAACCCTTCAAATTTTGTCAAAACCAGAAGAAGGCCCTTAAACTTTGTCAAATCAATTCAAGGCTCAAGCCATTGAATTTTGAGTGAATTTAAAGAATTCTGGAAAAAAATATTTTCGTCTGAAATGATAAGATTTATACATTTTATTGATAGATCTACACTATAGAAGTTTTAGATTTTAAAATACGAGTCCATAAGTATTCTCTAAAAGCCCATATTTCTTCTCTTAAGCTTAAAGCCCCTCCATAATACACACCCAATTGCACTTTATTATGACTCTATTTTATTATTTTTTCCAATGGAAAGGCTAAGGGAACGAATTCTTTATCATGAGGCTTAGTTTTTGCTTTCTCTTAAAGCATTTTAGTAAAGTCAGCAACGAGTCCATTACTCCATTATTCAACATCAACAAACACTCAGAAGCTTCTGTAGAGGAATCATATACCGTAGAAAAATTAGGCAATGCCATTATGCCAACATAGGAGCAGCTGTCACACACTGCTTAATGCTGTTGCACCTTTTCATCCAACTTACACCCATCCTTCTTAAGCGAGCCTGTTGATGATATGACTATCTAATAACCACAGTTCTATACAGTCTTTACTAATCAACTAGTTCTAAAACTTCTATTAAGTCCTAAATATTTCATGAAATCACCCAATATGCCCCAAATACTGTATATGACCTTCTGACTCCAAAGAGTACGACTTGTATATGGTAAATCCATGGTGGTATGACAGTGACTATTTGATGGCCGGGAATCTCGTGATCTAGGTGATAATGCAGTCTAGGCTTGGCTAAGTCTAAACAAGCTCTGAGTCCAGTAGTCATATATAGGTAGAAAGAAAAGGGGGTGAACTAAAAGTACACCTCTTGACATAGTGTGAAGGAATGGGGAGGGAAAAGTGTATCACTTAAAAGAGTGAGAAGGGGAAGAGAAGGGAGTGGGTCAAAAGAAATCATTTTCTCTTTGAAAACAAGAAGAATTCCAAATCTATGGGGGAAAAAATATAAGACTACGGGTAATTCTTCTGGCTGCAGAAACTGTTATTTGGACAGTTAGAAAAAGACTAACGAAATTTTCTGACATTTCCTTGCTTGCACTACAGTTTTTTGCAAGTTCCAGGGATTTATGCAAAAAGAAAATTTAGACAACCCCGTTAAGTGAGATTCTGTCATAAACTGGTCCCGTTTGTTGGTTGCAAATCACAGATGACCTGTATGCCAAAGGGCATTAGTTCCTTTGGCTATATGGAGTATCTTACATGCACCTTTTCATTATTTTATTGAATTGGGCTACATAATCCTCACTCTCATTTCATTACAGTTATGAACGCAGGAGTAACAGGATAATGAAATAAAATACTTGAATTTTAAAAAAAGAAAGAAAAGAAAAGGTACTTGAATTTTAAAAAAAGGAAAGAAAAGAAAAGGGATTCTTCTGCATTCATGCTTAGTGAAAGTGTGTGCTTGTTGAGTACAAACTCTGTCTAGAGTTTGCCTTCTATCTACACTTATCTTGCACTTTGCTGATTCAGTTGGATTGTTTTGTTGATGCCCGTAGAAAAAGCAAAAGGAATCATAAGCAATCACAAGAACGCAACCAACCCCCAATCCTGGGCATGATCAATAGCTAATGCATGGAACCATGAAAATCAAAGTCGAAGGCTCAAGTCGACGGATGGTTGCTTCGGTAGTGGCAAATCAACATGAAAGTTTCCAGGCCACATAGATTGTTGGACTGTAGATGGAGAAGTCCAAGCCATCCCAAAGCCAGCCACGGTTTCTCTGAATCTTGCTGCAACACGGGCCCCTTCTTGGTGTGGTTTGTGAACTAGAGAGTGAGGTTGGACACCGATCGAGCGAGCCATTACTGAGTTGATGGGTGCATTTAACTGCAATTCCATCATCCCCCCCATTGTCTTATAGGACTGGGATCTTCTAGCCATTCCTCTCTCTCTTTTGTGGGCGTTCTGGTGGCCACCCAATGCTTGTGAGCTGAAGAATTTCCTCATGCAGAAGTTGCACGAGAACACCTTGTTGGAAGCAGCTCTGATGTCCGATTCAGAATTCTCAGCCTTGGACATACCTGATCCAAGGCTAAGATTCAACCATCCTGTTGAATTGCCATCCCCAACATCCCCATCATTGTTTTGGCTGGCTTTTGACATAGAATTCAAATCATTCATGGATGACTCTCTCAATTCCTCCTCCTCTTGATGAACCATCTTTGCTCTCAGATAAAAATCAAAGCAGGTGAAGTAGTGAATGGCAAGAGGTAGTCTGTGGGAAGATTGTGCTCTCCCTTTAAAAAAGAGAAGACAAAGGAAGTGGGAATAAAATAGAAGGGAAGAGAACATCGAATTGTAATTGTTTTTTGGCTTTTTTTTTCCTCTCCTTTTCTTTCAGTTGGGTGGCCCGCCCCATGATGCTTGGTATTCCAGAGTCATTGCTGATGTCAAGTTCTACTCTTCCATTTGTGGGCTTTGGAATCTCTTCTTGCAATCTTTTCTGCCATCTTTCTCTTTCTTTATGTTGTTTTCTTTTGTTGCCATTAGACCACATCAACTTTGCTTAATTCTCATTGGAGTAACAGTAAACAGCAGGTTGACAATCCAAATCCAGATCCCACCACTAAGTTTTTCTTCTTTTTTTTTTTTTTTTTTTTTTTTTTTTTAAAATTAAAAAAAAAAACAAAATTATGAACGTTTGCAGAAGTCAAATCATGAATGCATGAAGTATTATGAGGACTCAAGAAGGGATTATCCACAATTCTGGGGCTTTTTATTTTTTATTTTTATCGTTTGTACAATGTAGGCTAGCTCACTTGCAACAATAACTTTGGACTGCCAGGGCCAAATGTGGATACTAGAGTTTGAATAGTGATTACAGCTTTGCCTTTTATTCTTCTCTCTCTAGGCTCATTTCCCATCCATTTTTATGCTGTTTCACTTTAATGATTCTACTGAGGAAGAAATCCTCAGAAACCAGAAGCATCATACAGAGAATTGAACTTATTCTAAGTATAAAAAGAGAATTTTAAATAAAAACTAAGAGGAGATTAAATGATTCTTCGTTCACATCAACGCCGAGGGTTGGACAGAACCTATCATGGAATCAGATATGGTTGACATCTTTCGGTTTTGAGTGAGAAATGCTTCAGTTGAAATTGACATATGGTTTTGATTCGTATAGTGGAAATAGTACACCTAAAAAAGTGAAGGATGTCAACCACATCTTTTTAATAACGAAGATAACACACCTGATAGACTTGAGATCATAATCCTTTTAATAACAAGAACGATGATTTAAATTATTATATCGAAAATAAAAAGTTCCCGAGCTAGGATTAGTAAATAAAATTACGCCTTACCGTTTAAAATGCGTTAAAACTAATCACATATATTTAGGTTGTCACATTAACTAATAGTGGGGATGCAATCATATACGGTAGGGAAAAATCTTCTTTTCTTGAACATACGTGAGCCTCACCTGTATATTTTAAGTTGTGAAATTTGACAATTTTTTCGATTTATTTTTCATTTTGTATTTATATTTTGATTTTTAAAAACTTATGAGGCCTATATATGTAAATTTAGAAAAAAAAAATTCGGTCCATAAAAGATTGCTGGCGCAACTAACATTAATTGGGTTTGACTGAGGTTTATTAATGTAGATAAACCTATGATTGAATTCACTAGATATTGAGAAATTCTTGAATCCCATAAAAAATTTATGAATATTACTGGAAAACATTGCTCTAAACTACATTAAATAGCTAGTGTTGAAATTAAAATTTAGATTGAAGGTTATGTTTAGATGTCTTAGAAACAGAAGGTGTTTAAAAGACACATTTTTATTTTCGGACTGATATTTAAAAGACACTTTTACATGAGATTTTTGCAAACATATCTACAAGGTTTAACAATATTGGATATATGATCTTAAGTTTTACCAAATTGCAAATACACTTATAAAGTTTGCATAAAATTGCAAACGTGTCCTTATAATTATGATACCATTATAATTTTTTGTAGAATGACGAAAATGCCTTTTAAGCCAAGTTATGCATTTGCAATGTTTGCAAATATTGTAGACGCATTTGCTATTTTGTATACTTTTACATATATTATTATTTTAGATTTTTATGTAAATATGCCTATAATATTTTTAAAAATTTCAAACTTTGCCAACAATATTTTTAAAAATTTCAAGTTATCTCTTGACTCAAAGGGCCTCGTCATTATCTTACAAAAATTCTAATAGGATCTTAATGTAAGGTATACACTTGTAATTTTATGCAAACTTTGCAAGATATATTTATAATTTCAGCAAACTTAAGAACACAGATGTAATATTGGTAAAAAAAAATTTTATATTCAGAATGACATAACACTTTAATTATTACCACTGCTAATAAGATTCATCTCATTATATTATGGGTGTATTTATTTAACAACAGAATTTTTCAATCTAAATTTTTTTATTCTTCACAACTATCTTATTTTTAAAATTATTTTCATATCTTCTTATATAATTATCCTACTTTTCAATCATTTATACATAATTACTCATATAATTAGGTTATCTATTTTGACTTTATTAGCTTACTCTTCATCATTACCTTTTATTATATCACGTCGTTTTTTTGTTTTAAAAACTTTTATACCAAAATTTTTTCATTGGAAAATTTTACTAATTCTTAAACACACCCTGTATGTACACTAATAAGATATGATCCGGTCATACGTTTCTTCGAGTAGGACTGACTTGAACTGTTGTCACCTCCTAATTAAGTAGCATGGTTTTCCTATGATTGATTGAAACTACATTGAATTGGGGCCAACCTCCCATGAACTGTCCGATTTTCAAAGGCTCATGTCTGGAGCTAGCCATCTTGTAATTGGCCATGCAAATAATTAAAGTCTGGATTTTTAAAAATTGATTATATATATATATATATATTTGAAAGTCAGTGCTAGCCACAAGTGGCATGCATCAGCCAAGCACGAGGCCCCCATCCGACCTGCAATATTGCCATTGCCACCTTATTCATATATACCGTACAGACGTAGACGGCGCATTGTGCCCACATCTATCATGACAAGTTGTTAGGACACATATGGCACATGATTGCAGCCTCATACAAGGGATAAAAGAAGCCCCAAGTAGAAGAAAAGCTCTTTATATTATTAGAGATGGAATGATACGCGTACGTGTAAAGCTATATTTATATGCATACGGATTCCACCACAATATGAGTCCCTCTTCTATCCATCTATTTTTTATACCTTAATGATGGATGGAAAATTTTCTCCATTAATAATAAGACTAAGTTTCATCCGACTTAAAGATGTTGATGGGCGCTGTATTTGTTTACAGAATATATATATATATATATATATATATATATATATTATGAAAAATATTTATATTCCTTCACATATGCATTAGAATGCAACAATGCTTTATAGAATGATTTATCTATATATAATGACATTTTAAATAGTTTAAATATTGAGAATAAAACTTTAAATTTAATATTAATATTTAATCATTTTATTACATGGATTTTACACATTTATGGTTGGGTCACATGCACAATAATATTAGACAAATGAAGGAATTTTCGTAACAATGTAAAGAATATTGAATATAATGGATGCAGTGATTTTTCATCAATCATTCCGGTAAAAAAAGATGAGTTCGCATAGGATTGTTGATCCCGAATAGTTGGCTTAACTTAAGAGGGTAAGGGTAAATTGAGTTATTAATTTTTTTTTTTTTTGCAATTTTAAACTTAACCCCTTGAGATTAATTCCCCTTTGACTGAACTTATAGAGCTAATGTAAGAGAGCAAGAGAATAAACGTAAGAGCATAAGAGAATGCAAAGAATTATAGTAGTTCAGCAACACCACTACTATTCTCTTGCAAGCACACATCTTTTGCGTCTTGAGTTTCACTAACAATGCAGCAAATACAACTTAGAGCTTTAGCTCTCTTCTATATTATACTTTAGGGGTCTTTACACCAATCACACAAGTAGTCTATGAGTATTACTTCAACTGAATACTACTTGTTTCTACACTTTGGCCTTGGTCTCCAACACTAAGCTAAGTATCCAAATACAACAAAGAATTTAAATAAGAGTAAACTAAACATTATAGATTTGTGTAAAACTTTATAGCACAGAAGCAAGCTCTTGAAAGTGGGAGGGATGTATGAACTTGAAGCCTTTTACAGTGAACTTAAAAACTTTGCTTGAAAATCTTGAATAAAGCTTTAAATGCTTTTAGCTTGGAAGGTGGGAGCATAATGAATTTTCAAGCTAACCCCATTAACTCTACTTAACGTTTCTTTTATAACATATAAGAAAATTTAAATGTTTGATGGTAGGTAGCGTGCATTTAATGTTACAATGTTTAAAATTTTCTGATAGTTACGACTGAAGTCGCAGTTGGAGTCACTTGGCTTGCAACTTTAACTAAGTTGCGAGTGAAATTGATTTGGGTATTGACTTCAGTGCTCCAATTTCTTCTAGATGATTTTCCTTTAAGCTTTTGTCTGCAAATCTCAAGTAGGGGTGCAACTCGGGTCGGGTTATACCAGATTGGAGTGAACCCAAACCCAAACCCTAAGAATTTAATCCGGGTTCGGACCGGGTTCGCATTGGTTTTGGTTTGGTTTCGAGTTAGAATTCGGATTACCAATAAACTGTTTTTTTTTCAAATTTAATTGTAATCTAAAAGAAAATTATTGGAATATACATACCTGTGTTTATGAAGTCAAGCCTCACGCTGAATTCTGCAACATCCTTTTAAAGAATTTTGCAACATCATGTTGAATTCTGCAATATTCTTTGAATGAACTCTGCAAGTAATTTTTCAGCACCCTATAGACACAAAATAAATGACAAATTAGTTAGTTTTATGACTAGTTGGTCACTTCTATTTAATAGCTAATGGAAATGACTCAAGTGTAGCAAATAGAAAATGAACATATCATACCAACTATTGTAGTTGAAACTAAACATTATCATACAAATTGCTGAAATTGAATACAAACTGAATATTTATCATACATTGCCAAAATAGAAATTGACCACTTGTCATACCAATAAACTTAAAATATGAATCAAATTTATACTACAATCTGAAATTCAAACTAATAGATTTCTCATACTAACAGAAAATATAATATAAAATAGATTTATCATGCCAACTTAAATTCAAACATAATCCACATAACAGTTATTCAAAACAACTAAATCTAAATACACTAAGCATAATGGTTCAACATTCCAATCTATTGATACACTTGCTACCTATATATTAATATTACAAAAAAACATGTATAATTTATGAAAAAATTATATAAATTACACCGATTTCGGACCGGGTCGGTGCGATCCCAGTTTCGGGTTTCTACGGGTTGGGTTGAAACCGGGCCTATTTTGAAAAGTCTAAAAATAAAACTCATTTTTTAGTTTTGGTACTGAGTCGGGTCGGGCGGGTTCGGACCGACCCGGTACTAAGTTGCACCCCTAGTCTCAAGTGGAGTCGACTTGTGGATGAGACTTTACTCAAGTCGCAGTTGAAGCTGACTTCACTTCCGACTTCACAGTGTTACAGGGTTTCAATTTCTTAGTTTCATCTTCTTTAGTCTTTCCTTCTTCAAAGTCTCATTTTTGAGTTGATTTTAGGTTGAAATTTTACCAAGGTTACATGTGAAGTCGACTTGGAGATGTGACATCATCTTCATACTTGATATAAGAGATATACGTGTTCCTTTGTTCTTCCAAGTCGCAGGTTCGGAGTCGATTTTGACTTCGATTTCACCTAAATTGCATGTGGAAGTTGACTTGGAATGTGACTTTAAATGCCATTTGGAGTCAAGAAGTTTTGAGGCAGCCTTGTGATCTCCAAATTTCAGCTAAAGTCAAATTTATATTTGACTTCGCCCAAGTCACACTTAAAGTTAACTTGAGGTGCAACTTCAATTGTAAAACTCTCCTTTGGAATTTTTTTCCTTTTAAAATACACTCAAAGTCGAGTGTTGAGTCAACTTAGGAATGCAATTTCACCCAAGTTGCTCTTGGAGTCAACTTGAATATGTGACTTCATCTATTTGTGCTTGAAATTTAAAATTTTAACTTATATGTGCATACCCAAAATATCATTAGTAGTCTTTAACATCTCAAATTAGTTGTTACTTATCAAAACTCAAACCTTGATTTCCAATTTGTATAGTTAAGTTCACAAGGGTAACTCATATATACAATCCATACATAATAAGATAATGATATTGCTTTGTTAAGTTACAAATTTGTGTATTTTATATTTTAAAATTTTTTAGCTCTTAATTTGATGCGGGCTCACATATTCTTGGTTCATATATCAAAATTACCTTTTTTGGATTCTTGAATATTTTTAAAATTTAATAAATTAAAAACTTAACCAATTTTATGTGTAAACGAGATATGCTAGGGTGTAGCCAACTACACCATGCCCTGATGATAAATCAAAATACAGTCCATTCATTATATTTTTAATCATTTATTTAACTAGAATGCTAAGTTTCATCCAAAACAAATATCTGCATGAGTACCATCTAAAAATGTACAAAATTAATATAATAAAATTATTTAGTTATTAATTTCATGATTATTAATTTAATCAATCTTCCTTAGATCATGTATGTGGGGAGCCCAATTGTAACAATCTGCGCTATAAGTTATAGTGCAATTAGTTATTCTCTAAGGGTGTGTTTGGGAATGGATAAAACTTTTTGATGAAAAGTTGTAGAGATGAGAAGTTGTCAAATGATGTGACATGATAGGGGTAATGATGATGAATAAATAGGATAAAGTTGAAATAGATAGGTTTGTTGTGTTGGTAGTTGTGTAGAAATGATTGAAAAGTAGGGTAGTTGTATAGAAAAATGTGAATAAATAATTAAAAAATAAGGTAGTTGTGGAAAGTGAAAAGTTTTAGATTGAAAAGTTTTAAATTGACAACTTTTTGTTGTTACCAAACACATCCTAAATTATTTAGTTTATATATATAGTGATTTGAAAGCTATAGAGCTATAACTTGTAGTGCAATTAGTTATTCTCTAAATTATTTATTTTATATATATTGTGATTTGAAAGCTATAGAGATAACATCTCAAATGTTTGAAACATCAATACAATGTTGACAAGTGATACAATAAGCTATATATAGACATTCATAAATGAAGCTAAGCATTTTCCATAATTTACACATGAAAATCTCTATTTTAAAGGGGTACAACCCACCAAGACTTAGATTGAAAGAATTTTTGCATAATGATAAAAGGAGTCTGATTATATACATCATGATGTATTTTAGGTTAAAATATAACATTCATTTATTTTTATAATTAGTTATATTTTTTAATTTTTTTATAAACATGTTTATCTAGGCATATTCAATCTATATACAAAGTTTTACTATTTTACAATACTTTGACATATTTATTTCTGATTTTTAAAAAATAAGTTTTTAAGGGATGAAAATGACTTAAATTCCCTTGAAATTGATATTTTTTAAAAATAAAAATGTAAAACTATTGTAAAATGATAAAACTTTGTATATAGATTGAATATACTTAGGAAAATATATCTATGAAGAAAAATTAAAAAATATAACTAATTATAAAAATAAGTGAATGTTGTATTTTATCCTTAAATATATCATGATTTATATAATCATGCTCCATGATAAAAATAAATAATTTTAAACCATATGATGTAGGATAGTGATCATATACAACTAGGTTTTTACTTGACTAAGTAACAACTTCTTACTTGTCGTACTTAAAAAACATTTTAAAAATCTAAACATTTATATATGAGACGTGATTCTTTACGCTCGGGCTAAGTCTGCCTAACTGCGACCGCTCCCCGCGCGCCGTTGGATTGGGCGAGACGAACGACAGCCGTGCGATTGAAAATTTTCAGCCGGCTCCCTGCGACTTCCAGCAAACGCAGAAAAAGAAAACGGAAAAATTCAAAGCAACCCTCCTCCCACCCACTCCGCCTATAATCTTTCTCCCTCTCTACACGGATTCCATTTCTTCCACGGCATCGACTTCCCGCGAGCTTTTCCGCCTGCTTTCTTTCTCCCTCTCTCCACTGCATCGAGTTCTCCGCCGACCCTCTCTCTCTCTCTCTCTCCCTCCCTCTTCCGTCGACAGCTCCCCATTGGCTGAAAAAAGCAGAAGAAGAAGACATGAAAAATCATAGCTACGGATTTTGATAAAAATAAAAAGGGAAAACACGAGAGGGTTTCGCCTCTAGGAAGCTCCGGAAAAATCCCTTTTTCGCTCTCTATAGCTTTCGCTCTCTTTTTTTTAAGGTTTTGTATTTTTATTTTCTTTTTCTTTCTTTCTCCGTTTCTGTGCGTTGAATTCTGTATTTTCTCATCTGTTTTTTTTCCCTTGATTTTTGTGGTGTTTTCTGTTTTTTTCGGGTTGCAATTACCATGAGATTTTCAAGGTCGGTGAACAGGGTGAAATGCGGGGCCTTTTCAGTTACTCGTTTGAAATCTTTGTAATTTTCCCCTTTTTTGATGCAGTATCTTCTCGCCAGGATTTCGTCTGCATAGTTGATTTTTTTATTTTTTATTTTTTGATAAAAAGCTGGTTGAATTTTTGTTGTCTTTTCTTTGAAAAAAAATCAGTGAAGGGTTTGGGGTTTAATATTGGAATTGGAGTTGTGAAAAATTTTTCGCTTTCTGGGAGACTGGTTTTGCTTGTAAGACAGCGAATTTTGGCAGGTTTTTCATTGAATCAGCATTGCAGTTGTAGAATTTGATATTTTTTTGCAAGTTTCTGAAGTTTAACTATGGTTTAAGTTTTGTAAAATGGAAGAACGATTGGTTTACTCGTGTTTTGTAATTTGATGCAAGATATCCGAGCCTAGTGATCATGTTAGGTAGAGAATCGGTAAGCGCCACAGTAAGTCTTCAGCATAATTCCGTTCCAACGCTGCCCTTGATGCAGGGCATGAAATTAGTTACGACTAGTGATGGAGCAACCGTCTACAAGCCGCCGGAGAATTCCCCTACATTCCACAGCGGCGAGGGCGAAGCTCTTGTCGCCCTTGTGGGCTCCACCGCACCCATTGCCCACCATCAACCCATGAGAAGAAAGCGCGGCCGGCCGCAGAAGTACGGTGCCGGTGGCACTGTGGCTTTCACATCGACGCTCATCAACTCCATGCCTCTACCTTCGCCCCCGACACCACCTAGTGGAGGAAATAGCGGCAGGTTTTCTTTTCCACCGCCCCCTCGTTTATGATGAAGAAGGTGAGGGGGCGGCCACCGGGTTCCAACAAGAAGCAGCAGATGGTTGCTTTGAATTTTTCCGTTTTTGTTTTCCGCATTTGCTGAAAGTCCAGGGAGCAGGCTGAAAATTTTCCATCACACGACTGTCGTTCGTCCCGCCGAATCCAACGGCGTGCGGGTGGCGCGTTGGCAGCATGCGGGCAGCGGCCGTAGTTAGACGGACTTAGCCCGGACATAAAGAATCACGCCTCTTTATATATTCTCTAATGAGTGTTTTTCCATGCGATGCATGACATGATAGTCCTCATACAATGTCTTACTGATTTGTTTATTTATTTTTATTTTTTACTTTCATAAATATATTTTTAGGTGTATTTAACCAACATATAAAGTTTTACCTCTTTCTAATATTTTTATGTATAATAAATAAATATATATAAATATTATAAAATGATAAAACTCAGTATAGTTAAGAAACACCTAGAAAAAATGTTTATGCAAAATAAAAAAGACGAATGATCCTGTTCGTCCGACTAAGCAAATGACTCGCTTAGCCTACTTTAGAAAACTCATTTAAAAAGTTTTTATTTGCTTTTTTCTTCATATATTTGTTTATCTAAGCATATTTAACATATAACCAAGTTTTATTATTTTTAGATATGTGTATATTTTTTTGAGATTTTTAAACATCTATGTATATATATGTATTTAAAATACCCCTATGTTTAAAAATCTTAAAAAATATATATATATACACATATCCAAAAGTGGTAAAAATTGGTTTATACGTTAAATACGCTTCGATAAGAAAATTTATGAAGAAAAAATAAATAAAAGTGTTTTAAATGAGTTTTTTGAGATGAGCTAAACAAGACATTTGCTTAACCTGGGCTAACAAGATTACTTTTCAGTAAAAAAAGCACTATATTTGGGCTACCACGTGATGCATCACATATGAGTAGCTTGTTGGTCTCGTTTAATTAGCTTAACCCAAGAGAGGAGAAATGAATTGGATTATTAAAATTTTCTTTGAGTCAAATGTTAACTTTTTTAATAATTCCCCAAGAAAGAAATTGCACTAGATAGTAGATAGTAAGTATCGTGTAGGAGATGTAGAAAATAAATGAACAGAATGGGACAAAGATTTTATAATAGTTCGGGCTGCCCTCCTCACTCTACTCTTCCAAGTACACACACACACACACACACACACTTTATGTCTTGAGTTCTACTATAAAATCGCAATACAACTTAGCTCATACTCTCTTTAGATTTCAATTCTAAGGGGCTTGACACACAATCACAAATTATTAGTGAGCAATACTATCGAAACTTAATTTGTGTCAATCACATAGCCTTGGTGTCTAACACTAAGCCTACAATCAAAAGAAATATTCAATAAAAATCTGCACTTTATAGAGATTGTGTAAAACTATGTGGTGTAACAAGCTCTTGAATGTAGCAAAAAAAGTGTTCGATGAAACTTGAACAGTTGGTCTTGAATTTTGAATATATAGCATTTAATGCTTAAAATTGAGAAGGTGAGAGCATAGCAAATTCTCTGTACTTTATCGAGATTGTGTAAAACTATGTGGTGTAGCAAGCTTTTGAATGTAGCAAAAAAAGTGTTCGATGAAACTTGAACAGTTGCACTTAACAGTTGGCCTTGAATTTTGAATGTATAGCCTTTAATGCTTAAAATTGAGAAGGTGAGAGCATAGCAAATTCTCTACCTAACCCGTACATTGTTTATGTTGGTGTATTTAAAACCTTGAATCAAATATGGTTATTTAGTGGTAGTTGGATTGCAATAAATGTGCTAACGTTCGAAGTTTTCAACCGCTATACTCTGAAGTTGTTGCTGGAGTCTATAAATTCAACTAATGCAAATCGTAAATGAAAATTTGAATTTTAATGATTAATAATCAATTTAATATGATTTAAGGTCACTAATTTATTCTGGGGTATCTGCATAAAAGAAAAAGATTCCAATTCAAGTGTGGACAACTAAAGTCGCATTTTCAAGTTGACTTTAAAAGTGACTTGGGTAAAGTCGCAACCTAAGTTGATAAATTTTATGCATTTTAAACCTTGAAGTTTGATTGTTTGCATTTTAAACCTTGAAAACTTTGGTTCTTTTGTATTTTTAAACCCTGACCCATACCGGCGTTAAAAACTACCGTTATTCCATGTAAAATACATAAATACCTTCCAATATTTAATTTTTTTTTAACATTTTAAACTTAACTATTATGCTTTCTTTAATTTGTTCTTAAAGGCTCTAATAATGTTCACCTTTAATATAGATTTGAGTATGTTTTAAAAAACTATTGGAGAGTATTCACGTTATTTTGCATGAATTAAAGATAATTTTTAACGCCGTCATGGGGCAGGGTTTAAAATGCAAAGGAACAAAATTTTTTAGGGTTTAAAATGCAAACGACCAAACTTCGGGGTTTTAAATGAAAATAGGTAAAGTTAGAGAATTTAAAATGCAAAATACTCCCAAGTTGACTCTACAATCGACTTCAAATTAAGTATTAAAGACAGAGATTTTTGGAAGTAAGATGAACGGATGAAGTCGCATCCTAAGTCAACCTCGCTTGCCACTTGATTCAAGTTGGAGTTGAAGTTGACCTCAACCTGTAACTTGGAGGACTTGAAGGTAGCTAAAACTTTCTATCTAGAAAATGATATTTGAAGTCGCAACCTAACTTGACTTAAGATGTGACTTGGGTGAAGTCAAAATCTAAGTCAACCCTAACTAGTAACTTTGAAGAACAAATGAATGAAGATTGAAGTTGCAGTTCAGTTGACATTACCCGTGACTTGGGTGTAGTTTGACCCCAAGTTGACCCGAAGGAGAGACTTAGAAGGATGGAAGGAAGGCCAAAGATCAAAGTTCTTAGAACATACCGAAGTCGACTTGAAGGCTCACCATAAAGTCAAATCTGCATGCAACTTGAAGGCCAAGGACTTGAAGGGAAATTCACTAGGAGGAAATGTCACACTGAAGTCAAAAATCCTTCAAAACTATAAGTGACTCATGAAGTGGAGTTAATGTGGCTAGCTAAAATATTAATTGTGCTCTCACCTTCAAAATCTCAAGCATTCAAATTTCACTTCTATGTTCTCAAGTCAAGCTCTCAAATCTACTGTAAAAGCTTCAAAGAACAACCACCTCTTTCATTTCTCTCAGAGCTTACTGTGCTAAAAGGACGTATATAAACTACGAAGTGTAGATTATTTTATTTGACATTCCTTGTTATAATTTGTCACTTGAAGATGAAGGCTAAGGTGTGGAAACAAGCAACGTTCTGTTGAAATGGTAATCACCAACTGCTTGTGTGTGGTTGTAAGTGCCCCATGGCGCTATAATTCGGAAGAGAGTAGAGACTCTAAGTTGTATTTGATAAGTAATAGTGAAACTTAATACACAAGGGGTGTGTGCTTGGATGAGTAATGTAGAGAAGTTGCCCGAACTACTATAATCTATGCATTTTTTGTGTATTTATTCTTCATTCTTTTGCTCTCTTACTTTGGCTATCTACATTTCATTCAAGAAAAATTAATCTCAAAGGATTTAAGCATAAACCGAAAAGAAATTTTAAATTATCCAACTCACCCATCCCTCTCCTCTTAGGTAAAACCACTTATTCGGGACTAACAAAGTCGACTTAGGGTTCAACTTTATCTTTGCTTGAATATTCTCCTAGTCACATGTAATGTTGACTTGGGATGCAACTTTTTCTAAGTCGCATGCTAAGATTGACTTGAATTTTGACTTTGTGTTCCAGAGTGTTCTAGAGACTTATATCTTCTTGATTTTTCATGAAGTCATAGTTGAGATCAACTTGAGTTATGATTTCATCTAAATTGCATGCAGGATCGACTTGACTATACGACTTTGAAATGTAGTATGTTTCAGAGATTTGTCTTCATCATCTTCCTTTCTCAAGTTGTAGTTGAGGTGGACCTAGAGTGTGACTTCATCCAGGTAACATGTAGGATCAACTTGGCTTTGCAACTTTAGATTCTAGTGTTCCAAAGACTTGTCTTCTTCTTCTTCCTTTCTCAAGTTATAGTTGAAGTCAATTTGGAGTGTGACTTAACCTAGGTCGCATGCAGGGTCAACTTGACTTTGTGATTTCGGATTCCATGTGTTCTAGAGACTTACCTTCATCTTCTTCCTTTCTCGAGTCACAGTCAAGGTTGACTTGAGGTTTGATTTCACCTATATTGCATTTGGGGTCAACTTGGCTTTACAACCTCACTCAAAGTAATGTCAGGGTTGACTTGATTCGCAATTTCAATTGTCTACATTTTGGATGTAACTTATATAGTTTGTATTTTGCTTGAATCCTAAATTTTGCAATTACTTGACATAAAACATGTTACTAGCATTATTTCATTTTAATTAAGTTGTTAATCATTAGAATTATTATTAATTTATAATTTTTCACAGTTGATTTTGCATAACCTTTTTCTTCTATATGCATATGATGAAGTCAATTAGGTACCGAGATGTAAGGCCAAGACATTAAGAGTTCATATGACTTATAAATGGGGAAATAGAGAATTTATGTGGCAAAGGTATTCTCCATCAATTTTGAGATTTACTTAAAAGCTTATTTGGGGCTTGAGTAGAGTCAACAACATCATGGAAGTTCCTTGAGTAGAACAAACTCCTCTAGGGGTTGGTCCTTCATCCTTCAAAGTTCTATCTAAAGTGTCAACTGGGCTCTCTTCGGCTTGCTGTCAGCTTAAGGATGAGCTTAAGGATCAACGTGGATCTATGGGTGTCAGGTGTGCTCTATTAGTATATATTTATGATTCCAAAATTCATTTTGATTGAAAACTTTTATATACTATATTTTTTAATGCTTTTTAAAATTTAAAAATTTCATATCCACTCTTAAGTAATATTAAATATTTGTACATGACAAGTTTACGATTGAAGTGAATTTATCATGATAATATATGCATATAGAAGAATATTAAAAATGATTAAGATATTTAAAAATATTTTTAATTACAAAAAGCAAGAAGCTATTATTTAGTTAAGTAACAATCAAATTGTATATGATCATTTCCCATATATGTAATAACGTTAATAAATGAAACGTTTTATTATAACCACAAAAAAGACAGCTGGGATGAAAGCAATTAGCCTAAAATAGAATTAATTTATGGATGGCCAAGCCATATCCCCACTTCCAAATTTTAGGACTAAAAATTTAAAGTACAACCCACATAGCTCAGATTCATCAAGGCACTCCACATTCCTCGGATAAAAAATTAAAAGAGTTCCATAAATGGGTGAAATACAAAGCCTCTTTGGGGTATGGATCTGAGTGGAAGTCCCACCTTTTCGACTTTCCTTTTTCTGAATGTTTGGGTCCTTAGAAAAATCTCGATAGTGGAGAGAAAAGCAACACCTAGAAGTGGATGTTATTTTATGCAAAAATTAAAAAGAACTTCAATAGGAACATGATCTACTCAATTGGGTTATTGTATTTACTTTAGCGAGTGGGGAATTCAGTGCATGTTTTCATGCATAGTCTACATATGCATGGGAAAGTGCATTCACTTCTACCGCTAGTTATAATCTCCAGATTGTCATGGAACATGAAGACTAACAATTCGTGGGTAGTTAATTAGCGTGGTATTTCCAAACGAATAAAATAGAATATTGGAATATTTTCATTTCCCAAATAGATGCATCAAAATCGTAGCAATTAGCAAGTGTGGGTTTTTTAATTGGAAGTGAAACTACTTTTTTAATTACTTAGATATATATACGCGTCCCGCTTTTATGTAACCGGGTTACATAAAAGTGGACCCTATATAACTCCTTTAAAATTTAAGATTTTGATCTTTGATAAAAAATTTAATCAATTTATTGTATTTAATATCATTTGTTTATCTAGGAGAACAAGTTTCATCCTAATTAAGTGTCTTTATGGGTTACATTTGTTAGAAAATGTATATATGAAAATTATGAAAATGCTAAAATATCAATATTAAAGTAGTATTTTTGACATATAAACCATCCAAAATATCATTTCTATGTGAATAAATGATTCTATAAAGTATCGTTACATTCTAATACATGTGTAAATAAATCTAAGCGTTTTGCATAATTTTCATATAAATATATATATATATTTTGAACAAATGTGACTTATAAACATACTTGATTAGGATGAAACTTGGTCTCTTAGATAAATAATGATGTTAAATACAATAAATAAATTAAATTTTCAATTAAAGATCAAAATCTTAAATTTTCAAGGGATTACATGGGTCCACTTTTATGTACATAAAAGCGGGACCGTGTATAACAATTAGCGAGTGTGGGGTTTTTCTTGGTAATTTCCATAGTAACGGCACCCTTAATTAGAAGACAGGCGTGCATGCTTAATTAAGTTGCCCAATGATCTAATATTGGGAATTTTGCGATAATTTTTAAGTTTTAAGGCCTATTCAGCAGTTTGTACGGTGAAAATTGAGTACAATACGTCTTGTTTAATTTTTTCGTGCTAAAATTTTCCATATATGTGATTATTCTATTTTAAAATTATTTTTTCACATATTCATGTGTAATTATCTTAATTTTTAATCATTTTTACATAACTACCTATACAATTAACCTATTTATTTTAACTTTATTATCTTTACACTTCATTATTATTTTTATCATATCATATTATTTTCTATCAATTTAATAACTTTTACGCCAAAACTTTTTATAAAATTTTTTTTTATCATTTTTCAAACATTCCATTGATGTATTGTTATATCTGAACTTGTACTGGGCTCCTGAAATATTCTGACAAAAGTTTTATGACATTCTATCAAATATCTAATAATATTTTTTATTTTTCTCCTTCTCTTCTTTTTATTTTTTTATTTTTCCCTGCAATATCTATGGTGACACTCCTGTTGTGATACGCAGGGAGACAATGCTACCATGCTGCAACCACTTGTACCACTTACAAAACTGCCTTTGCCTAGCTCACGAGGCAGGACAATGTATCAGCGCGATGGCGGACGTCCTATTTAATTATCAGGCATTTGGTTTCGCTCCTCCCCCACAATAATGAGAAAATTTAAGCTCAAGCTTTCCCCAGCGATTCATAAGTTGTCAGACCTCTTACATTGAATCAGCACGAGTCTCACACACGACAATATACATCACACGTGTGAGATATATATTTTGTTTTTGTTTGTTTTCTCGTTGACATCTCTCTTTGATATTGTTTACATCTTCTGCTTCATTTTTTATAAGCCCAGTTATATACATTATGATGTATTTTAGGATAAAATATAATATTTATTTATTTTCACAATTATGTTTTTTATTTTTTCTTCATGACTATGTTTTCCTAAGTGTATTTAATCTATTAGCCCTGTTTTGTCTTTTTATAATACTTTTATATATTTGTTTTTGCTTTTAAAAAATCAAGTTTTTTAAGTGGTGAAAATGACTTAAATGCCCCGGAAATTGACTTTTTTTTAAAATAAAAATAAATATGTAAAAGTATTGTAAAACAACAATACTTGATATGTGGATTAAATACAATTAGGAAAACATATTTATGGAAAAAATCAAATAAAAATGAAAAAATAAATATTGTATTTTAGCTTAAAATACATTATGTAGTATATAATCATACTCCTTTTTTTGGAGGAGTTTGCAAGCCTACCTCACAAATTTTTAACGATATCACAAGAGTATACATCCCTTAGTTCGATAAAATTGCAAAAGACCTTGCAAGGTTTGCAAGAAATTTTTCATGTACTCTTTCCATTTCCGATTTCATTAAACTTTCTTTAAATGACTAAAACGCCCTTGTTCACATGTTTAAATTGATTATTAATAATATTATTTTATTATTAATATATTTATGATTTGTAACAAATTTTACCATAATTGCCATGAAAATAATTGTGGTAAGTAAATGTCATCTTTTAAAAATGCAAATATACCTCTACAGTTTTAAAAATTGCAAATGACCCATTACAGTTTTAAGTAATTGTTTGCAAGCATGCACATGATATTCAATTCAATCACCAAATTATATACAAAAATATTTTCAAACTTCCGAAATTGTTCTCTTCTTCTTCCATCAAGTAGGTATAAAACCAAGAGAAATGATCTTGTTAGCCCAAGCTAAGCAAATGTTCCACTTAGTCAACCTCAAAAAACTTATTTATAACAATTTTTTTTTTCTTCGTACACTTGTTTATCTAAGTATATTTAACATATAAACCAAGTTTTACCGTTTTTGGATATATGTAGATATATTTTTTAGATTTTTAAAGATAAAAATATTTTAAATATATATATACATAGATGTTTAAAAATTTCAAAAAAATATATACACATATCCAAAAAGGTAAAACTTGATTTATATATTAAATAAACTCAGATAAACAAGTGCAAGAAGAAAAAATAAAAAAATTATTATAAATGAATTTTTTTAAGGTGGACTAAGCGGGACATTTGCTTAGCTCAGGCTAATAGAATTATTTCTATAAAACTAAAAACTATTGCTACAAATTTGCTTTGGCCATTGAGTGTGAATTTTTATAGGTAAGGGAAAAACACGGCATAATTAAGCTGTCACCAATCATGCTGGAAATTAATAAATCCAAACAAGAAAATATATATTTTTTGGCTCTTCATGGATCATTCCAATATTTTGCAAACAATCTTCGCATGATACACAATTTACGTGAACCGAATGTCAAAGCCATCTCCACAGTTCCTTCTAAGACATTGAGCAACCAGCTTACTACATCTTGCCTATATTAGCCCCTTGATTACTCGGAGAAGGCAGAGGCATCCTTTGGGAAACTTCTTGCGGGACAACTCCACTTGCCTCAGCTGGCATGATAAAGTAACCTGCAGGCTTGTGGACTTTGGCAGCTTCCAATCTTCAACCACCATCAGTTCTGAGAGCTAGTGGGAGGAAGGTGAATGACTAGTTGTAGTTATGGTTTCTGCATGGTGAAGAAGATAGGGTAATTTCGGGACTTAAAATTAATTTTTTCTTTTATTATTTTGTGATGAAACAAGATAATACAAGTTTAAAATGGAATGACTACACTCACCTACTAGTAAATTTGATCCGGCTTCTAGTTGGCTCCTTTAAGACACCCCTTCCAAGAGTCGAATCCCAGACCTCCAGGTCCATTATCAGACTTTGATACCATTAATATGAAAAGCTTGAACTGGTCATTTTCTGACACCAGAAATCCTTTTAGTGTAATCTTTTATACTCATGGGTCGTATTAATCTGCTTTCAAATAATGGAAAATTATTTTTTTTTGGAATAAATAATGCCAAATTATAAGGCTTAATTTTCTAGTTTAAAGTCATGACGGTACGTTTGCAAAAAATGTTTGAAAGATCCGGCCTCTATTTCTAATTGTATGTAATTATATATTTCTAAACCTTATTATTACTATAGTTTGGTAGCCATTTACATGCACGACTAAATTATCTTTCTGCAAACTAACATTTTAATCTGCAGGTGATCTCAACTTAGTTCATATTTTGGCTAAATATACTTGTTATTTTGATCTCCTTAAATAGAAGTATCATCAAAGAACCAGTACTGATTTTACCATGAAGGGGTGGAAGATTATCAGCCTTATAAACATGAATGATTATTCAATTGTGGTCCCAAATCCCAAATAAATATATGCAGGACTCTAATATTCGTAGGGATAAAACGGATGGATGCCATAGATATTCATACGCAAATGGAGCAAGGAAGATATTCGATCCAGATCAGTAGAAACAAGAGTGACCTATATCATATGCAGTCTATCAAGTGGAAACTAATGTGTCCTTTTCAAGTGCCAATGGTCCACCTCCCATTAGAAGCTGTCCAAAAAATAGCTTGTGAGATTTGGAGAAAGTGTTGCTAATGTGAAAAGGAAGAAGACCCAAGAATCACCAAAGCAAAAGCTTCATTTGGTTGGCCACTTTTGCCCAACATATTCTTGGAGTTGCTTTGGGTGTCTATCTGTGATTGCTGCTGTATCCTGTATGAGAATATATAGGAGTAACCAAGTCACTCATCGACGTCATCCTTGTTCCTGGATCTGGTTCCTACCAAATATAAAAGGTAGAGAACTTTACATCTTTGGTCAGGGCCTCAAATCAAATTAAATTACTTGGTGAACTTATCTCCATATAGTTGAAAATCAGCTTCGCTTCCATAGGCTTGAGTCAATTTGGCTCAAATTCAATTCTGAAAGAATTAGCTCATCTTAGTGGTCCACCTGTCATCCTAGAAATTACGCAGGTGTCAGTGTTCAGCATGCAAATATAAAGCTCAAAGTTATAGAGTAAATATTTACCATACTTAAGCAACCTATACGAAACAGAGTGCTATGTCAGAAACGCGTGTTCAAAACAGTCTGTGGCCTTTGTCTTCCCCCTTGTGACTATGATTGAAAATAATAAGAGCAGTTTCAAAATATACAAGGGCTATTCCCTTTTGAGACGTGAATATGGATAAGATAAGGATGTGAAATCCAAAAAAGGACGGTGTGTTAACGGATCGGGTTGAACGGGTTGGAGCCTAATCATAATCCTAACCCATTTAATATATCTCAACCCTAATCCGTTTATTAACCCATTTAAAAATTTTCAACCCTAACCCATTTGCAACCCATTTAATAAACGGGTTAACGGGTTGTTAACGGGTTGTGTTTGTTACTAATTTTCATGCTAAAAATCTTCAATAAAGTCTGTAAATTTAAATAAATTAAATAATTCGAAGCTAACATACCTGAATTGAATTTATTTTGGCTTGAAAACATCAACGCCAATCTCAAGTCATCTCTTTAATGCCAATTTCCGTTATAAATATTATATATATATTATAATATATTATATTAAATGAGTTATACGGGTTGAACGAGTTGGACGGGTTAAATAAACGGGTTGGACGGGTTGCGAAGCCTCAACCCTAATCCGTTTATTTAATTAAATGGTTGAACGGGTTGGCGGATCATAACCCATTTATTCAAAAATCCCAACCCAAACCCATTTATTAACGGGTTGAACGAGCGGGTTAATGGGTTGACCATGACCATTAACATCCCTAGTTACTACTGGCACATTGAGAATGAAAAAAATAGTATAGAATATTTTAAAAAAAAGTTACATGTAGTAAGTAAAAAAAATAAGTTATTATTTTTTTGGAATGAAAAATATTTTTAGGGATGGAAGATTCCATCCCATCTTCATCCTTTTCCATCACATCTAATGTAATACCCCAGGCCTAACAATAAGGTATTGTCCGCTTTGGGCCTCGGCCCGCACGGTTTTGCCTCTCTGGGTTCACGCGCATCCCGTCCTTCCCCAAAAGGCGCCTCGCTGAGGTACCTGGCGGCCTCCACTTATAACCCAGGCTCCTTCCCTCATCCTAACCGATGTGGGATATCACATTCACCCCCCTTGGGGCTCCAGCATCCCTGCTGGACATCATCGGCCGGAGGTCGGGAGTCGGCTCTGATACCATTTGTAACGCCCCAGGCCTAACAGTAAGGTATTGTCCGCTTTGGGCCTTGGCCCTCACGGTTTTGTCCTTCTGGGTTCACGCGCATTTCGTCCTTCCCCAAAAGGCGCCTCACTGAGGTACCTGGCAGCCTTCACTTATAACCCAGGTTCCCCCCTCATCCTAACCGATGTGAGATATCACATTCACCCCCCTTGGGGCTCCAGCGTCCCCGCTGGACACCATCAGCCAGAAGTCGGGAGTCGCCTCTGATACCATTTGTAATGCCCCAGACCTAACAGTAAGGTATTGTCCACTTTGGGCCTCGGCCCGCACGGTTTTGCCCCTCTGGGTTCACGCGCATCCCGTCCTTCCCCAAAAGGCCCAAAGCGGACAATACCTTACTGTTAGGCCTGGGGCGTTACAAATGGTATCAAAGCCGACTCCCGACCTCCGGCCGATGGTGTCCAGCGGGGACGCTGGAGCCCCAAGGGGGGGTGAATGTGATATCCCACATCGGTTAGGATGAGGGGAGGAGCCTGGGTTATAAGCGGAGGCCGCCAGGTACCTCAGCGAGGCGCCTTTTGGGGAAGGACGGGATGCGCGTGAACCCAGAGGAGCAAAACCGTGCGGGCCAAGGCCCAAAGCGGACAATACCTTACTATTAGGCCTGGGGCGTTACAAATGGTATCAGAGCCGACTCTCGACCTTCGGCCGATGGTGTCCAGCGAGGACGCTGGAGCCCCAAGGGGGGTGAATGTGATATCCTACATCGGTTAAGATGAGGGGGGGAGCCTGGGCTATAAGTGGAGGCCGTCAGGTACCTCAGTGAGGCGCCTTTTGGAGAAGGACGGGATGCGCGTGAACCCAGAAGGGCAAAACCGTGCGGACCGAGGCCCAAAACGGACAATACCTTACTGTTAGGCCTGGGTCGTTACATCTAAGCTGTGAACAAATATTAATTTTATGAATTTATTTATTTTTACAACTAAAAGCATCAATTTCAAAAATCCTGACGACTGTCATTAAATTTTAGCTTGCCAAGGCCAACATGCTTTTTATCTTCCCCATTCCCATTTACAGAGGTCCGGGCTTCAAATGGGTGGTGCGTGCGTGCCTCTAACATCAACGCGCTGAAGTTGAACCTTGTACGTTGGTGATCATCTGATCATCTGCATGCCGGCGGTGGTGTTGGTGTGGGGCAACTATATAAAAATTAGTTATATTTTTCCAAATCGTTTTGAGGTGTCCACTCCTCCGTCGTCTACTGAAACTTAATTAGGGCCCCTGTAGCAATTGAAAACAGAAGAAAACATGAAAAAGTGGAGGAAAAGAAAGAAAGAAAATAAATAGTTTTTGGTGAAAAAAGGATGGAGTAAAATATAAACAACAAGTAATAAAATTTTTGAATAAAAAATTTTTAGCATAAAAGTTTTTAAAGTGTGAGAAAATAATATAATATAATATAATATAATATGGTAATGACGAAGAGTAAAAAGAACAAAATTAAAATAGATAAATACTTGTACAAATAACTATACAGAAATAATTAAAAAATAAGATAGTTGCATACGAAGGTATAAAGAAATAGTTAAAAAATAGAGTAATTTCAAAGAATTAAAAGTTTTAAATTAAAATTTTTTTGGGTGAATATATCTTAAAATTATTAAACACTAGAAACTTTTCTACCTCATTCCATCTTAATAATTTTTCTACTCTTTTCCCCATCTTACTAAACACGCACTATTGTATTTTTTTGGATAATGGTAAAAGATTCGTAATGTAAAAGGAAAACATAAAATAAAATTAAAGATTATATTGGTGGAATAAGGCATGATGTGATTGAAAATGCATACAATAATTGAAAAGTAAGATCTTGCGGCAGCAGTAGCATGTTTAGTTTTAATTGATATGTAGAAATTGACAGGTCTCATTAGAGATTACAAATGGATCATCGGAAGTTGTGTTTGGAACGGAACTCACTGTATCAAGAGATATGGACAAGTACGAAGTTGAGTTGATAACAAAGGCTTTTTAAGTGGAGGCAAGGCATCTGTTATGGGAATGTGTACAGGTTGATTGCTGATGATAACATATTACAACTTGTACTTTCTTTGAACCAGTTAACTCTCTGTCCAGAATTACGGAATGCAATCTTATGCACCAAGGTGCATTGAGATTCAATGTACCCAAGCGCATAAACCTATTTTTATTTATTTATTTTTGAAATATTTCTTACACGGCTGTTAGTATAAGTGTATTCAACATGTATATTAATTTTTATCAAATTTGATAATTAAATATTTTTTCGAATTTTCAAAACTCAGTGGCATTAGATTAACAGCTGCGTAAAAAAAATTTCAGAAAAAAAAAAAACAGAACCACAATTGAAGTATACATCTTCTCATGGTGATCAAAGCAAAATGTACATTTGGATCCTCATGTGGATTATTACTTTTCCTGAGTTTTATAAAAGTATGAAATAATAAAAAAAAAGTTTATAATTTGAAAAAAGCTAGAAAAGAGGTTTTTGCATATAGGCACCACAAGTTTGTAAAATTTGCACTTCTCAACTTTTCGCCTTCAGATTTAGGCTTCGTTCGTTCACAATGCTGTTATCGTACATATTGTTTATTTACGAGAAGCTGATTAATTTAGCTATAAATCTGCAAATCCTATTTAGTTCTCTCAAAGTTTAGTCACTACTGTGAAATTTCGAAATCATGAAACACGTCACAAAATTTGTAGATGGACTTGTCGTCCAAACAAACTCACTGGGTGAAGCCCTAATTCCATAGATTTATAAGATAACCTTCTAATAATTTTCTTCATTCCCAAAATGGGTTCGATATTTGATTGTGTTTCTTTTTATGCCAATTTTTTTCATTGGCTTTGTCTCAAAAAAAGAACATTTTGAAATATTAACTGGTGATTTAAGGTATATATTTAAGATATTAGAAGGCATTTTGGTTAGTTCATGCCGTTAGTTAACGGCTGATTGGCTTCACCTAAATTATGGGAGGATCACAAGTGAAAACGCGCGCAAATTATATAATGGTTAGTCTACAAATTCATATTAGTGTAAAATTGTCCCTCAGCAAATTATATATCGGTTGGTTATTAAGGGATAGTGTATAAATTTTCATGGCTAACAGAAATTATATAATCTTGGATTCTCATTGGCAGCTAGCTTTCGAGGGTAGCTGAGATAAGTTCTCTTAAGGTTGTGAAGGGTTATGAACTATCGACTTTATTTTTTTTAAAACAAAAACGACTAGATGAACTCACCATATACAAATTTTATTATATTTGATCTTGGACCAAAAAGGCTCGGAAAATGGGTGGAAATGAAAGGAGAGAAAGCCATCATTCTACATGGATGCAACGTCTCAGTCAGGGATTGCTTTTTGATAATGACTGTCATTTTTTCTTGTATGGTGACTATCAATTCTCCCTCAATGCAGAGAAGATACCAACCACATTATCCATTCCATCAGATCCACCACCAATAACATGGATCATGTCGCACATGGCCTCACCCGCAACAGAGTTCATCATCCAACAAGACAGAAAATGAAAGCCTTACTTTCTGAGATGGCGTATAAGACCAGTTAATGAAGCATCCGATTGTAGGTTGGCCAGGCGTTGCATTTGTACTATCGACCATCATTTGACAAACCAACCTCAGAAAACTGATATGAATGGGCAGGCAACAAGTGCTAATACTTTGTCGTTTCCCTTTCAGGAGCCCAGCCACCAGCTAAGCCTTCATGGGAAAGCCAGCAGAGTACATGACTGAACAAACAAAATGGGACAGGCCTGTCGCATCCTTTTCAATCATGCTAGAGACCGAACATAGTTGCCAATTCATCTTCTGTGATTTACCAACAAGAGAATACTGTATTCGACTCTACGGACTCATCCTCGGCCCAGCCTTGAATGACATCTACCAAGACGAGAATATAAACTATCACCTCACTGGCTGTTAGAGTTGGAAACACATGCACGGTCAGATAAAAAACTGATGGCTTATTTACATCATTGCATGGTTTAGCTTAACGGTCTATTTGGATACAGTATAGCAAAAAGATGGCATAACAAAAAAGTGAGTAGTTAATGATTTCAGCAAAGAAGATTTTATTGAAAAAGAACTAATGATTGAAAATGTGGATAATGATGAGAAAAGGGTTCCTATAAAAATGTCATATCAATTTCAAGAGATGCTTAAAACTGTGACAATAATACCTCCACATTCCATGTCCATCCAAGGAGAGAAACCAACACCAAAAATGGGAGTGTCTTGATATATGGCACAAATAAGCTTGGGAATCCACGAAATTGGTGCCCAGTCACTTTCAAGGTGTCCAGAGTCCTCTATAGGTTCCCACCACTTTATAACACTTCATCTTGCAAGGAAAGCAAGTGGGGTAGAAATGTAGATGCTACGGTAGCCTCTGCCAATGTACTTGCCTCCAGCCGCACAACGTTTTTTTCAGTCAATCATTTCTAGATGCCTTTCACAAGTAAAACTCTTATTAAAAAAAAAAATTTCAAATTTATGGGAATTTAATTATCCAGTGTGTTTATATGCCTAGGTTGCGAAAAGCTTACTAAATCCTGTTCTTTGGTGGCTGTAGCCAACATGTTGATGTGCACAAAATTTCATATGGAGGTAATCTGCTTGATCCTCTTTTAGAATATGAAACAGTAAATTCATGAAACCAAACATTATAGAAGGAAATTTCATTGGCAGATATCAGATACTTCTGTTCTTGGTTTACTTGAGTTTTAGCTATAATCATTAGCTTACTAATAATTAATGCTGCAGAAAAGACCAGCAAGCATGCTAAATTATTAAATAAACAACCATGTGGATCTAAAAATGTAAGTTTGAGATTGCACAATCACCTTATGACTGGTTGTTGACAGAAAAACTCCTAGGTATATTTTCCCTCCTTCCTCTTGATGTGGATTTCATGATCAGTTATTTGTTTTTTTTTTCCTTGTAGAGTGTATTTTCCCTCCTTCCTCTTGATGTGGATTTCATGATCAGTTATTTATTTTTTTCCCTTGTAGACCTGAAATTTAGCTAAGATATGACTTCCTCGTCTTTAACTCTTACCAACTGCAAAAATCATTGATTGGATTTTGGGAACACAGCAGTTTAGTCATCCAAACTTGCACACCTACAAGACCTCACCAGATAAGCAGCCAATGAGCCTAAGAGGTTAAGGTTTGCTCATGCATTGGATGCAAGCTTAAAAACAAGATTTGAAGTACGCATTGAAAATTCCTATCCAAATAGTGGTTCCATGCAAGCATCCAAACTAGCCTGACTGAATTAGAGTGGACATACAAATTGCACCATCTAAAATATGCACAGCATCACCTCACAAGACGTGGTACAATAAAGGGTTTTCCATAAACTCTGGATCTCCATGGCAGATATGTATCCAAGATTTGCAGTCCTTTCCATTAGTGATGCATAGGATACCTATGAATTCAATTTCGATGGCTTATGGTGCAAAGGGAACCTGCCTGAAATACTGGAAAATCCATTTAATGACACATTTAGTAACCCATTAAGAAATCCCTATACCATATTTGAAAATGTTTTATTTCAGTGTGGTCATTTGTTAAGTTCCATTTTGAGTCAGCGCTTCAGCAAATTTGATCTTCCAGAACCATATTGACAATGATTTTCAGCAATATCTTAGATGATACTATGTTGCTGTCTTGCTGACGGATATCAGCAAAGAGTTTTTGAGTCTGTTGCTAATATCCATCAGCAACGATATTGGCATCTAATATTGTTGCCAAAAATAAAAACTTGTAGTGCAATATGGTCTGCTTCATGATTTTACTGTTGCACTTTTACAAATATTACTGTTATATGATAATGTAATCTTAAAAGCTTAATTATTTTCTGTTTTCACTTAACCTTTTGCAACCTGAGTTGTTAACCTATGGTCATCCTGCAAGTTGCAACCCAACCCAAATACGAGTTAGGGTTACAATTGAGGTTTTAGAAATTGGGTTGAAAATGAGTTAGGATTGGGATTTTAGTAAATAAGCTGAAAATGGGTTAGTTAGGGTTTTAGTAAATGGGTCAGGATTGACACAACCTAACCTAGTTACTCCCTAGTAGGGGTGAAAATTAGGACAGGTCGTATCAGTTAAGGGTTTGCCCAACCCTGACCCTTCTTTTTAAAAATACTGTTTGACCTTATTTTTTATACCAAATGGGGAAAAGATCAGTTTGACCCTTGCTTATTTCCTCAATAGGCCTCAAGACAAACTTCGGGTTTCTATCGGGTCAATTTTGGGATGATAAGTCGGGTAAAAAAATCAGGATCAAATAGGATGATTTTAAGAATTTAAACACATATCAAACATAAAGACACATCTATGCCAAATTTAAATATTATATGCTTGAATATTTTACTAATTAATAAAAGTATACATCATTACTAAAACAACACATGAGTAATTATAATGTCACTTTAATACAATAGGTAAATAAAGCATGCATAATTTAGAATAGATTTTGATATCTTTAAAAATATTTTATTAAAATAATAGTATTTCCTACAAGTGTTTCCCAAATGCTTACAAAACTATAATTATGTATATATGCAAAATCATCTCATTGATTCTTATATTGTTGATAAAGTCAATGATAAATAATGTGAGGATTTTGAAAGAAAATAAGAATAAGATGTAAGAATACACGTAATTTTTAATAAAGGAATATATGCAAGGCGAGTTAGGATTCTTTAGGTCAAGACATAGTTAACCCATCTTGACCCTATTTTTGAATTTAGGCCAAAATGTCTGACATATGCTTGCACCGGGTTATAAATTTTAAAAAAAAAAACCAACAACATTTGTTTTACCCAATAAAAAATGGGTTAGGTAATGGGCCGACTCGCCCCGATTTCCACCCTTACTCCCTAGCTACAGCCACATGCATGAAGCAAAGCAGCATACCTGAAATGCTTGAAGGGAAAGGTAAAAGTTCAAAATTTTCATTTAGTTCTCCCTTTCAAAACATTATTGAGTAATATACGTGAAAAGGGCCTTTGAGGAACATGGCTTACCACCTACAAGCACTGTTGCACATTACAGCAAACGGGGAATAGGAAAGAACTGATGGTAGACAACCACAGTCATGAAAATTCTGAATGCCAAGACTAGAATAACCTGAATGCCAAGATTGTTGGTCATCAACTCAATATTCAAGCTAGGCCAACAATCTTGACCAATCTCACTAGACATTCCCTGTTGGAAACTTTCTAGATTTCTTCAAGATCAATAAAACAGAGTGAAATTAATTATCGTTTCCAGCTAGTCTTGCCGCCAAGACAATGGCAATGAAATTTTCTAGGGATTACCTATACTAACTGCCAACATGCTCTTCAAGTAATCAATGCAGTGCACACTTCACTGCTGCGAATGCCTCATTGTTGTTCAAGTACCTGCAGAATGAATTCAAATGTCCACATTAACAAACAACCAGCGATAGCAAGTGCAAATTCTGAAACTGGAGTCAGTACCTATAGGAAAGACAAATTTTATGATGCTTTCAACTAGGAAACAAGGCCTTGATTGTATAGCATAGTGGAAGAATGCAGAAACATATACTTGTGTATGATAGGTCCAGGGCCTAAGCGATCCCTGAATCATGATATACTGGCCCGGAAAAGGACACATCACGAACGTAGCAATGACTAGAAAAATTCCATGCATGAGAAAAGAATATGGTCTTAGAGGTCACAAGGTCCAGAGGCACAATACGAAATGCATGCACTGATTTAAAAAGCCTTAAACTATGATCATCTATTTCAAAACACAACAGAAAATGCATGCACAGAAGTAAAAAGCCATAAACTATGAATCATCTGTTTCAATTTTCTTGATAAATCACATCTCGCAGAAGAAATATGAAAATAAAGTGTAATTAACTGCTATTGCTCAGTACAATGAATCACAGTGATTCTGCATTAAAGCAGAACTTCTAAAAATATATTCGTGTAAAGAAACAACTTTAAAAAAAGTCAGTATATACACGACATTGCATGGACAATGCAAACAAATGTGCACTCAAAGAGGCCTTGAGAACACTGAATTCCGCAGGTTAAAGACTAGGGCACAAAGATTGGCTAGTTTGATCAACTTATCTTGCCCATCACCTTGGCTTGAGTCATGTCTGACAAAGCCAAGTTACCAATGTCATGGTAAATGCAACACAAAAAGTGATATGATCATTGAGACTTTTACATGGTTATAACCTATTTTAAAACAGTTATACTCAGAATTTCATTAAAAAAGCTCATAAATATAACATTTTGGGCACGTAAAGGAAGATTTCTTTCTTATTAACTCTTCATTGAGAACAAATTTTGATCCCTTCTCTAGACGGATGCTTAAACCAGCCTTACAGGAAATGCAAGGTAAAAAATAACATGATCATTTAGACTTTTTTTTTTTTAAAAAAAAAAAGAAAATAGAAAATGGCATTAGAACCTATTCTGAAACCTTGTGCCCTAAATTTCAGTAAAAAATCTCATAAAGAATCCACTATGGACAAGTAACTGATAATTTTCTTCCACGCATAACTTTTCATTGGCCAAAAGAATTATTTGATGCTCCCATAGAGTCAAGACATATGCTTGAATAAGAAAATTTTACAAAAACAAAGAGTTAAAAAAATGGTACCATGCTAATTCTAGAATCTGGCCAAGAAACCTCCAAATTTTTTTTTTTTTTTTTAAAGTGTGTCAAAACAAGTTAATCCCTTCGATAACCAATTCTAATTCACTAATGAAGGGATGCATTTTGAGTTCTATAAAATTAATTGCCTTATACAGGAAATAATAATGGAGGAACACAATGGAAAATTGTGTGAGACAGTATGGCGGCTTCCATTTAGTATCATCTGCACTGTGTCCAATCAGTCTGACTTGCCTGTATCATCCGGACTGAGCATGAATTTTTCATTTTGAGTTCTATGATATAAACGCCCCAGTTATTGCTATCGTGCATGGGAAAGAATGACAGAAGAAACAATCGAAAATTGTGTGAGGCGGTATGGCAGGTTTCATTCAGTATATCAACAGCAACAAGTACAGTCTGTATGACTCCCTCGTATAATCCAGTTTGGGTCTGAATCCTATCCTCACGGTCATGAAATCTGACTGGTTCAACCAGTTGCTCATAAAATCTGGAATCCTAGAAGCAATTTGGTCTGACTAGTAATGGACCAGAGCTTGTCAACCTGATGGAGAACAGAATCCATAAGAGATGCGGCGGTGATTTTTAATAGCACCAGCAGCCAGCCTGACATGCCAACCCTTGCTTTTTTTCCGGGCTTGGGACCGGCAGTAAGATAGAAACTTTTTTGATAGCACCGGCTGTCAACCTGATGGAGAACAAATGTGGGAAAGAACATCTGGATGTGTTTTAAGATGGCATGTCACTTCCAACAGTACTGAATGGTGCGGGGCAAAATGGCTATCAAATAATATAAAATCACTGCTCTAAAGTTTCACAATAAGGGATTCGTGCATTTAAATATTATGAACTGCTTCAAGCCAAACATGTCCATCCAATTAATGTGGATTAGGATTAAATTACAAGTAAATGAATGGCTGACAGATGTATTATATTATTCAATCTGTATGCTGTCCTGTTTATGTTTCCATGCTTCAGATAAATTGATGTGGATTAGGATTTCATAAATAGAATGCATCCATTATTACGTGGTTTTACTTAAACATATGCCGTAAGCAAGTTTTTAGAAAATATTTTTTCCCCTTTTGAAAAATCCTTTGACATTTTGAGCACTTTCTTCAAACCTATAGAGCAGATCCTTAAAATTTTCAAAATTTGCTAATATTCGTGTTGACCCCAGTATCTGGATATAGTTCCTTACACCCACTTTAAGATCTTGTAATTGAAAAGTTGCAGAATCAAAAAATAACATAGTAATTTGCCTTTCCTTTTGAAAGCAGACACAATATCATGGCATTCGTATTGCTGACCACAACATTGCAAAAAAAGAAAATAAAAACCCAACTACTGCCATAACTTGTTTTTCCTTTTGTATTTGTCTTCAAGAAATTTTAACTTAAAATATAAGGTAATCATCTAATAAGTTTATCTTCTTTGAGTGCAAAATCACATTGGAAAGTACTTTTTAAGTTTATCAACAGAATTTTAGTCATTTTGGAGCCTTGTAATCCAAAGGAGCGTCCAAAACAGGTGAGGACCTTTAACAAATTCTAAAAGAAAAATGTTAACAAGAAGATTCAACAAGAAGATTGAAACTGTGTAAAAATAAAATCCATATTTTCTCAAAAATGAAGAAGATTTTTCTTGGGGTTTTTTGCTCATTTATGAATCACAATTTATCTTAAAATCATATATGACCCATGAATTAGTTATAATCATTTTAGAATTAGTAAGTTAACTGTTAACCTACTATATAAATTGTGCAAATAAGAGTATAAATCACAATTTCATAGGTAATTGTCTTTCACCTTTTTCTTTGGTTGCACGGGCATAAAAAACAAGGCAGTACAGGCATATGATATCAGGAATGTCAATAGATCACAAAGGTAGGCAAACCTCAACTTGGGAACTACGGATAACAGATTACTGCATTAAAAGAATACTATGAAGTTCTAGTCATAGAACTATAAATTGAGTAGCAATCATACATAATTGATATGACAGGGTTAAACATGCAAATAGTGGCATCGGATAATAGGCTTCTTGTAGTTAAACTAGGTTATTTAGTGCAATCCAAATGCTTAGCTATTTAGAATGTCATTAAGGGTGTGTTTGAGAATAGATAAAACTTTTGATAAAAAGTTTTGAAGAGTATAAGTTGTCAAATAATATGATATAATAGGGGTAATGATAAGGAGTAAAGAGGATAAAATGAAAATAGATAGGTTAGTTTTATGGATAGTTGTGTAAAAATGATTGAAAAGTAGAATAGCTGTATAGGAAAGTGTGAAAAATGATTAAAAAATGTGATAGTTATGACAAGTGAAAAGTTTTAGATTGAAAAGTTTTAACTTGACAATTTATACTCATTGCCAAACACACCCTAAATTTGAAACTTATCCAAATTCTACATGATGAACCAAACAAATAAAATTGTTCCCTTGACAAAGATATTAATAGCATGCACAAACCATCCACTAAAGAACAAAACCATTTAGTCCCCCTAAGAAATTCAAAAATCTCCATAAACACTTATTTGTTGTCTAGCTATTTTCCTAAAGAGTTAGACAATCACTCACCATTTTTTTAGTGGCATGTTAATCTTTTCCTTCTACAAAATGCTTCCACACTTCTTTTTTTTATTACATAACAAGGAGTCAACACTCTCCACCAGACACAATCTGGGATAATGTGCGCAAACAGTGTGATACCATTGAGCAATTCCCAGATTCACATGTTTCCACACTTTGACTCTTAAGAAAATAGACAACTAAAGATAAACATCAACCACACTAATCAACCAGGAAACAACAAACCTAATAAACAAACTGATACGAGAATATACGTATGGATTGTATAAATATGCAATGGTTGTTGTTTCCATGGCAGTAACAAACACTCACAAAGACTACTACCGATCTTGACAAGTGCGGCGGAAGGTACCCTGAGAAAGCTCACAGCAAGCGCGGACGCTGATCGAAAGGTGAGACGTAAGGCGGGGAGCAGCGACCACGCTGTGCAGTGGAATGAGAGATTGAGTGCATCCAAGCTCGCCCAGAGACCTTGAAATTCGAAAAACGGAGATGGGTTTTCACAGAATGCAATCAAAGTTCAAGTTGAAAGAAAGAGTTTTTTTTTTTTTTTTTGGTGGGTGTGCGGGGGAAGGTAGGTTGGATGTTTGTTACCTGGGGTGGGCGAAGGAGAGGCGGGTTCGAGGAGGACGAGCGGCAGCGAGGGGTGGCGGAGGTCGGAGGCGAGCAAGAGGCGGGGAAGAACGGAAGGAGAAAGACCTCGCGGCTGCGAGAAGCGTTCTCGCAGATGATCCAGAGCGCCAAGCCATATCTGCGGCTCTTCTTCTTGGGGTTTTGGTTTATCTGATGCCGCGGCTGGCAAGGTTTAAGGGTTTAAGCACAGCTCAAGCGGCATCCGAACTCAGTCCAGATGAGTAGAGAGTACAGACTCGATGAATCGAATATTTTGCGATATTCTGCAAATATACGCTATGGCAATAAATTTAAATACACTTATATAATTTCAGAAATAACAAATTATTTCACATATTTTGACCATAACTAGAAATATGTCAACATCGTTACTGCACCACCATAGCGTGATATATTTTCAAAAGTTTACAAATCATGTAGATATATTTATATTTTTTAAAAATATATCTACGTTGTGACAATGCAGTAACGGTGTCATAACGACATAAGTATATTTGTCATTATGATCAAACTAAGTAGGTGTCTTCGCGAATTACCTAATATTTTGTCCATTCATAACAATGTATTGGACGAGAATGGGTGATATTTTTTATTTCAGCATTTTAAAAAATTCCACAATGATTTTTTATTTTTTTAATTTATAATAACTTATTTTTTAAAAATTTTACTTTTTTCATTTTCAATATTATTTCTTATTTGCCCCTGGTTTTTCAATAGGTTTCCGTTCAACGTTGTTATTGGAAATATTAGGGTAGTCGTATTTGAGAAGTAATTAAAGGGTGTGTTTGGGAATGGATAAAACTTTTGATGAAAAATTGTAGAAATGAGAAGTTGTCAAATGATGTGATATGATATGGGTAATGATGAGGAATAAATAGGATAAAATTGAAATAGATAGGTTAATTGTGTTGGTAGTTGTATAGAAATGATTAAAAAGTAGGGTAGTTGTATAGAAAAATGTGAATAAATAATTAAAAAATAAGATAATTGTGAATAGTGAAAAGTTTTAGATTAAAATTTTTTTAACTTAGACAACTTTTTGTTTTTAACAAACACACCCAAAATATATAATAATGTCTAGGAAGGGACCAAAAAAAGGTTAAGAAGTCATTTTAACCATCCATACATAATCGATCTTTTTGCATTAGTATTTACATTTTTAAATACGCTATCAATTTTTTATTTTATTTAATTGTGTAACTGATATCGTTGCACGCTTTTTTTCCATTTTTCAAATTTGTTGTTCTATTCCTTTCCTTTTCCATCTTGGAAAACACGCTACAACCAAAAAATTTCACGCTAGAAATCAACCAATCAAGTGTTAATTTTATCCAGACTGTCCGACTGTAAGCATTCGTAATAAACTTTAAGCAATCTTGACAACATTTTATGCTGCAGACCCGATTTAGCGCACACGGTTGCATGTAATTTTTTTTTTCTTCTAATTTTCTGTTTTTGCCACACGTGTGTGCCGAATAATAAATATTTTACTTATGAAATTTAACAATTTTCAAAATTTTATAACATTTTTAGAATTTTAGAATAAAAAATAAGCCACTTTTCATGTGCTATTTCATGAAATTTGGCTGATATTTTTTTTAAATTCCAAAAAATTATTATAACACTTACTACCTCCATTATTCTTTTCGGTCTTTCCTTCGAAGGCACGATTGAAGATCATTATATAGTGATGCTAAAAAAAAGATTATTTAACCTTGTTCTAAGTATTCGATAAATGCTATGCCTAAATGAGTAAAATTGTAAATTAGTAGTCACTGAACTATTGATTATCAGTCCTCTTATTGGACGTGTATTTATCTCGAATGGAGAACATAATTGAAGAACCTTCAGAGGCCGGCCGAAAATGTATTTTTATCGTTTTTTTAAAATTTTTTTCTATTAAATGTGTTAAACTACTAAGTGTATTTAATTTATAAACTAAAATTGTTCATTTTAGAAGATGCGTTGATATTATTAGAATTTTTAAACACAAGTACTTTTGGTGAAAATGACTAAAATATTCATCTTTAAAAATTCAAAAACAATACCAACACATCCGGCGAAGGGTACGTTTGGCTCCACTTTGAATAATATTTTAAGTCAAAACTTTTCAATTTAAATCTTTTCACTCTCTATAATTATCTTATTTTTTAATTATTTCTTTATATTTTCTTATACAAATATACAACTATCCTATATTTTGATCATTTCTTTATAACTGTCCATATAACTAACTTATCTATTTTAATTTTATTTTTTTTACTTTTTATTATTATCTCTATTATATCACATCATTTTCTTCTATTTTAAAAACTTTTATATAAAAAATTTTTCTTTTCAAAATTTTTATCATTTCCTATGTTTGAAAAATAATAAAACATTTGGAAGAAAATTTTTTGGTGTAAAAGTTTTTAAAATGGCAGAAAATTATAGGATAAGATAAAAATAATAATAATAAGTAAAGAAAATAAAGTTAAAATAGATAAATTAATAATATAAATAAGTGAATAAAAATGATTGAAAAGTAAGATAGTTATAGGAAGATATAAATAATTAATTAAAAAATAAGATAGTTATTAAGAGTTTAAAGTATTAGATGGATTGAAAACTTTTATATATAACCAAACATGCCCTGGATACACCAAGATTGACAATTTTATAAAAGAAATTTTTGCAAATAAATGTACAATATTTGACCAATATTGCATCTATATATAAATGTGTCAAAATCGCAAATATACTCACAAAATTTGCATGAATTGTATGTGTGTTTATTATATTAGGACTAGGGGTGTTAATGGTCATGATCGACCAGCTTGATCAACCCGTTTATAAAGGAGTTTGAGTTGAAATTTCTTAATAAATAAATTATAATCTGCCAACCTATTTAACCATTTAATTAAATAAACAGATCATGATTGAAATTTTATAACCCGTTAACCCGTTTAGTGACCCATTTAACCCATATAACCCGTTCGACCCATTTAACTTGTTTAACTCATTAAAGTTATGTAAACCTCTTAATTATTTTTCCTCGTTAAGTCTTCCTCTCATCACTTAATTTTCATTTTTTCACTACTGCCCTAATTATATTTTTTTGTTATTGTTCTATTGTCATTTCCCTAATACCGAAAACACTCTCCCCTTCCCCTCTGAAATTATAATCTACTAGAGTTTAAGCCTTCAGGTCGTCTACTATACAACTTGTTAACAATCTGTTAACCCACTTATTAAATGGGTTGTAAATAGGTTACAGTCAAAATTTTTTAAAAGAGTTAATAAACAAATTAGGATAGTAATATTTTAAATAGGTTAAGATTATAATTAGACTCTAACTCATCCTACCTGATCCGTTAACACCTTTAGTTAGGACACCATTAAACTTTTCTATAAAATGATGATAATGGCATTTAACTCGAGTGATAAACTTATAATTTTTTTCAAATATTATGGACATATTTGGTAATTCGTTATTTTATATATCTTTCATATATTATTATTTTAGATTTTTTATAAATATGCTTACAACATTACATTATCATCATTTTACATAAAACTCTAACGACATCCTAATGGAAAGGATACACTTGTAACTTCATACAAACATTATAGCATATTTGCAATTTTGGCAAACTTAGGAATACAAATATAATATTAATCAAATCTTGTAGGCACATATTCAAAAAAAAAGAAAAAAAATCCTTTACTAAAATTTAAAATAAAAATTTTTGGGCTGGCAAGGAAGCACTCTGCAATAAGTTATCATGACTAGGGAAAAATAACATGCAATAATGAAAATAACAGGTGGACATATAAATCCCGTTTGTTTCGTCGAACAAGTTCATATGCAAATTTGAAAAAAAGATTTTAGGGAGCCAATCTGCAAATCCCTCGTTACTTTTGTCAATCCGTTACAGTTTGTCATCATGCAAAGAAAAGCGACATCTAAATTCTAACCACGTGATGACATTTTTGGGAAAAATTTTATGTGGCACTCGCTTTTAATTTTACAAAAAATGCCCTTACTTCTAACTTTACTTGCAAGTACAACTCTGTCCAACAATCAAGTCAAAGTTTAAACGGTCAAACTTTGACCCACTTGTAATCAAGATCAAGTAATACGTGATCAGAGTACATACCATTATAAGACTTTCATCATGTCTAGGTGGAGCATAAATTTAGTTAAAGTTGATAGCATGAGTGTTTTGCAAACAACGTTCATAATGGGGGCATTTTTGCAAAATCAATAATTATGGGCACAAATTACAAAATTGCAAAAAATGTGAGGCAGATCCGAATACATTGCTTCTTCTATTACTTTAGAAAGTGGCATTTGGCACAGAATGCAGTACAAAAAAGGAAACAAGGAAAAGATGCAAGCACACTGCTGATTATATAGACTTTTATCAAGCACATTCCAACCAAGAGAAGAATGTCGAAAAGGCTCTATGAAGGTAGCAGGATAAAGCGTGCCAATAAAATAAGATGATTGAGGCCTTCCCAGTGCCCCTTTACAGTAGTGTTTGATATCAGTCTCGTTGTTGTCCGACTCCTAATCCTAGGTCAGTGCAACCATTTGGGGTGATTCCCACAGCTAACCCATCTCAGATTGATCAGTGCTTGATGGCATTTGGAAATAGAAAAGCAAAGAGAAACAGAGATATCAGTATGAAAGAAGGATAGCATTTGCAGGATTATCAGCACCCAAAACTACTATCATTCCGTAAAAAAGGGGAATCCAATGTTCTGATTATTTCGCTTCCCTGTTTATGTAGTCCAGGTAACCCTGCCACATACACACCCAACAAATGACATAAGTAATCTGTTTGGATTTTGATCCTATGCTCCCGGACACATATACCTATTTTTTAAAAAAAAAATTTCAAATTTTTTTTATAAGATTGTTAATCTAAATGTATTTAACCGACGTATTAATTTTTACTATTTTTAGAGTATTTTAAATATTTATTTTTTATTTTTGAAAATCAGTGGTATTTTAGTAATTTTAAATTACTTAAAATGCTACTGATTTTCAAAAATAAAAAATAAATATCTAAAATACTTCAAAAATGGTAAAAATTTATACACATCTTAAATACACATAGATTAACAATATTGAATTTTTTTTTTTTTCAAAAATAGGTGTATGCGTCTGGGAGCATACAATGGGAGTTCAATTTGTTTAGTGCATGAGAAAGGCAAACAAACAAGAAAAAAAAAAAAGAAATTTGGAACACAAAAGTATTTGGATTGTGTGAGTTATTTAAGGCTTCATTTGGCCCCGCGAGGATTCCGCTGAACATGCCGGATGTCCCGCCCGCCAGCGCCTCAGCAGGAAGCTAATATGGAATTTCCACTTTTTTCTCCTAAAATTTAGCGGCCTACCGTGAAGCAAGAAATTGCTAAACATCTCACAAACTTCCTAAACAGACTTATACTCTGCTTATCACCAGCCAAACAGGCCTAATATTAGCTTGAATGCAAGTTTTATTTGCGACTTCTGGAGTATGACTATTCCTACGTGCATTGTAAGATGCGCCACAAGGAAATGCCCATCCATCAATTTAAACATCCAAGAATCAAGGACAAATACCTGAAGTATTCCGACAGCAGCAAATTTGTCCAAAATTGTTTTAGACTCCACTGGATGCAGACTCAAAGGCTTTAACAGTGCTTCAACACACTGATATCCACAAAAGAAATTGAAACCGTTAAGAAAAATTGCCATACAAATGAATGAACAAGCCTCGCCGCACACCATGTGAGCTAAACTAGCAACGACAATGTTTTCAGGGAATCAGTCCCCTGATGAATCGCTAGGTTTAATGCTCAACTGCCCAACCTGTTAATTGTGCTTGAAATTATTTTATTTAGTTAGGAATATAAACCTTAATAAAAAAGTTTTGGTGGGCTATGAAACTAAATCACCTAAAAGCTAGCATTTTAAAGGTGAAATGTTTATTTTAAATGACGTAGTTTGGCAGCCCATGTGAAGTTTTATTTAACGCGATAATTACATTCTTCACTAAGAGGTCAACTTCTATAAATCTCATCCCACCAAAGTGAGTTAACAGAACAGTCTAATTTAGGCCCCATCTTGATTATTCATGTCAAATCCAATAAGGCCATTATATTAAACACAATTCATTTAGCTAAAATACCAACCATCATATCAATTAGGGTTGTGTGTGAACCACATCTTCTAAAAATGTGTAAATGTAAAAAATTACTTGAATCTAGGCACTAAAGCTTATAATTTCATGAATTCATATAGGATAACTATTCTAGGCAGGATGAACATCCTAGTTTGTCTAGATTTTCAATTGGGACCTTGTGGGTCCTTGTAACAAACAAGTTTTAATGACTTTACAATCACTTTCAATGATTCTTAATTTTGGGAATAATGCAAATCCTTGAGTTGGATTATTTTTGTTCTTTTAACCAAATACATGATGATAAAACTAATGAACCAAGTGGATTTGATAATCATCAAGATGGGGCCCAAAATAGACTGTCTTACCAATTCACTTTGGTTGGACAGGATGTATAAAGTTGGGCTCCTTAACCAAACAAACATTTTTAAACACAATGACCACTTCGGATTTCATAAATTAAAACATTAGGTCATCAAATGAAGGGAATAAGGGATTCATTGGAAATTTCCAACTGATTTCCTCAGATCGGTCCCGAACTATTAATTGAACTCAACATCTTCATTGGGCAACACAGCACTGGGGGTAAGCATTTGGCTGAACAGAGGGTCAGCAATCAACCTGTGCTCAGAAGGTCAGCAATTTACCAAAATGTCTTTCAGAGTATCCAATGTTTCAAGTGATGCCCACAGATGGAGTTGATCAGGTAGAGTCCAAGCTCAATGTCTGCATGCTAAGGTCTGGTCTTGTGCATATTAGATGTCTCACATAAAAATGTTGGAAATGTAGTCTGTACCAGATTTAGGGCCTGGTTGGCCAGGTGGTGAACTTACCGCGCAGCTGTGCCTCAAGGGATAAGCTCTGATTTGGAACTTATAAATACAGCTTTTTGTGGGCAAATATTTTAAATGTAACAAGTAAGCCCAGAAACGCCCACGGAAAGCAGAGGGTTTCAGCACTTTCTGCTTGCAAAAAGCTAGGCCAAGCAGACCCCTAATCAACAATGTGGATCAAAGTGTGAGGCAAGGCAAGTCAATAACATGAAGTAATTACATTTGAACTGTTTGAATTAGGAGAGAGGCTGCAAAAATTGTTCTTCTTCAGGCAAGTTACACCTCCAAACTGATATTTATGATGTGCTCTCTACATACAGAGACTGTAGATACATATATCATAAAGGAGATCGAATGTGAGAACATCAGGTTTACCTTTGATGTATAACGTTCATCCCAATATGTGTAGCTAACATTATTGAGCTTCCCAGTTCTACAGAGTTCATCCATAAAAAGCTTCACTTGCACTGTCTGATCCAAGGTAGAAAGGAATTGCCATGAGAAGGAAAAAGGTCCGAATAGCTTAATCACAACAGTGAACTATAAATTTAAAGAAAAGTAATAGAAAAGTAACACTTCTATGGAGATCAAACCTCTCTACTGGCTGAACCCAAAAGACCAAAAGGGTAGCCTACAACAAAACCCACTAAAGAAAGTTCTGAAACCTGCACACGGAAACCTAGGAATTAGATTTGGTGTTAAACAAATCTAAATATGACATATGAGGGTTTCTAAAAGTTAACTAACAGAAATTTGGGGTTCATGATCAGAACATAGTTGGATGGTTTGGAATTGTGTTCCCACTCTAGTTTAGCAATGATCAATTGTGGAAAAGCCAAAGTAAATACAGAAATATTTAGGAAAATTTCAAATACACAAACAAATTTTAACCATAATTCTTAATAGACCTACAAATTTTCTCAAAATCCCTTACATACCCATGAATTGACGCAAGCCAATAATGACCGTTAGCTGCTCAATGAAATGACAAATATGCCCTTTAAAGGGCATGTCATTTTGCTGCTAAAAGTGCAGAAATTGCATCTCTGATTACCAACTAACACTAGCAAAGCCATACCACATTGACTGCAGTAAGAGCTTATTTCCTCTTTGCTTCTCCAACATCCATGGTTCCCACACTGCCACACATGACCGCCCTAGATTCAGCTATCAACAAAAACTAAACCTTGCCGACGACCACTCCACATCCACACGAGATGCGGCGATAGCACCCACTTAATTCGTTTACCACTACCAAGATTCTTCCCACTACAATTTTGACCTTAAAACCTAAGGGACTACATTCAGTTGTGACAGCCTCTACCATCCCAACTACCAATGTCGCTTGCGTCAGCCACAATGTTGTCAATCAACAGAACCATCATTGCCCCAGTCATCTTAGCAAAGTCTGATAGATCACATCCACTCCAAATTTGATGATGCTTTGTGCCAACTGACTGAAGCCCATTACCAAGGTTGCTGCAAATCATGCCCTCATCTTCTCCGCGACAACAAGTAGGAAAATCCACAACGAATATGCACCCATTGCTACCAATTTAGTTGCAGTAGCTGACTAACAACACATGCCAAATTCGAAACCCAAAAAACTCAACCTTCCAACTAATCACTAACACTCACCATCCTTCTTCAACTTCAGCATCAAAACCATAAACAATCATCTAGTCTTCATCTTCTCTAGATCACATGGTTTGCCATGCATTATAGATGAACTTCAGCAAGTGAGCCGGGCTATGGATGGCCGTAGCAACAACCATAATTGTTCCTCAATTTGAGGAAGATGGAGAAGGTGAAGTACCAAAAATGGTTCTCCATCGACACATTGGCTCCGCTAAGGGTACAGATGTGAACAAAATATTATTTTATTTTTATTCATGGGCAATTTAGTAATTAGAAAATATTAAACTTTGAAAAATCACATTGCTAAACCTAACTAATGGACACTAACAACATGGGTATGGGAGAAATTTTCCATAAAATTCATTAAGTAGAGAAATTATCGAAAACGCACAAGTATAGTAGGAATTATGGCAAAAATTCAAGGGTATATTTAGGAATTTCTGAAATATTTATGAAGACCACCAAAGTAATGTTTCAATGAACACTATTTTAAGAATCCTCTTGATGTATATTTAAAAATAAATAAATAAATAAATAACATGTATATGAAAACACAAGCCGCCATGACACAGAAACCATAGTTATTATGGTGAGTTTCAAAAAACACTAAAAGTTTAATCACTAACAAGGTACTACAACCCCTTACTACAATTACAAATGCAACATGTCTAGAGTCGAGTGCTCATATCAATGGAAGACCCCCAAGATGCTGACATAGCCACAAGCATACCAAGTTGCACATGTGGCCACAACTAAAGTAAGTATTTAGTGAAGATTGCGAAGATTATTGCATGGAGTCATTCCCAAGTGACTACACAATATGATTATACAATGGAGATCATGCTAACATGTGCCCATTCAGTACCTATTTGAGGTCCAATTGTAGAAATTAGGATTTATTTTTATGAACGGTTTAAATTGTTGGGTTTTTATTTTTAAGTTATCTCTTTGTACGCAAGTTTGCGAATTGCGTAAGATTTCCTTTCTTATTGCTTAAGTTGTCTTTCTATACATAAGGTTACATAGGGTTTATGTAAGATATCTTATTTTGATAATTGATTTGGTGATAAAGTCTTAGTTAACTAATAACATGTCATTCCAGTGCGTTGAATTACACTATTATTTCTCGCCAAAGTTGCAGAAAGTTCACTGCAAAACTTGAGGAGAGTTTTTTTTTGAGTCAGGGAGAATAATGTGGGGCATGAAGATAATTTTCATAAATAAGGGTTTAGATTATTTTAGGATGTTTATTTCTATTTTCGATTTGTTAGTGTTAGGTTGAGATCATGTTGCAAGCACACACAAAACACAAAGAATAATGTGGATCTGCTTCAAGCTTACTCCGCCAAAGAAAAGAGTAATTAATTAATCATCAAACAATTACAACTTTCCTCTCACAGGCAACAGATTGTCTTTCTTTCAGAGAATCTATCATACCAGGACTCTCTTTATTCTCTCTGTCTCACTCAACCCTATAGACTACATATTTATTTATAACTCTCACATGTAACTTGCATAACCCATACACAATCACAAACTCAATCAACTAAGATATATGGAATACAAGACACGTCTAACAAATCTTCGCTTTAGCTTAAATTTTGCACACAACAAGTCAACTAGCTTATAGAGAAACTTGTGTCTTCAACCGCTTTGCGTTCTTCCAACCATGCTCAAACTTACACAGTCCATCAAACCCCTCCTGGGTGTCACATACAGCTCACCTCTGTTGTACAATCTTCAGTGGCTTCATAGGAACTCCATTTGTCTGCACACTTCCAACCAGTCTATACAGACTTTCAGTCTTTTGTCCTTTAATCACAACCGTAGCTCCCTTCATTACCTTGAGAACTCCACTTCCAGTCAAAATCTCAAAACCTCTACAGTTTAACGTTCCCAATAAAATCAAATTCATCCGCAAATCAAGAACATGCCTCACATCAATCAATGTCCATATAATTTCATCAAACATGCGAATTTGAACTGTACCAACACTAGCAACTCTGCTCTTTGCCATGTTTATCACCCTCATAATACCATAATCGCACTCTTTGTATGAATTGAGTTGTTCCTTGGCTGTGCATATACAAAAGGAACATCCAAAATCCAAAATTCAGTCGTCACTGCCTGTAGATGCTTTTACTATCAGCAACACAGCAACACATCACTATCAGTGTCTACAGCAACTGAAGAATGATCAGATGATTCGGTTTCATCTGCCTTCTCTTTCTCCTTTTCCTCTTCTTTTTCTTTTTCTTCCCTCTGACTCTCCTTATATGACCCTTCTTACCACATTCCCAACACACTATCTCTATTCAGCCTCGATGAATTTTTGGATCCACTTGGACTATTTGATGATCTTTGCCTGTATTGTGGACCACCAATCACAGCCAGAGTGCTTTCACTATCTGATAATCTATTACTGTTGTTCTTTCTACAAGTCTCATTCATTAGTACAGAAGCAACAACGTCATCAAGTTCCAAAGTATCCTTCCCTAACAACAACATTGTCACAATATGATCAAACGACTTAGGTAATAAGACCAACAGAAGTAACACCTTGTCCTCTTCTGTAATATTCTCTCCCAAAGCAGTTAAATATGTTGCAATCTTATTAAATTCATTTGAGTGCTTTCCAAGATCTCCCTGCTCTTCAAATTTCAAGGCGTATAATTTTTTTTTTAAAATACAATCTATTAGTTAAAGATTTAGATTTATTTTAATCAAATTTCTTCAAGACCTGTCAAACTAATCACCTCCTAAAGAGTATTATCTGCAAGAAACATCTGAATTTTACTGGTTGCCAAATCTCCCATAGAACTGTCCCTTCTCGAGTCAAAGTATTCTTTACCCGTTGTTGCCACAACGTAAAATCATTCTGCCCATTGAATGGTTCAACTGCAAAACTGGTCACCTTTATACTCGTCATGTTCGCCATGCTTCAAACAAGCATATCAAAATAAGTTGAATTTGCTCAATCTAAACCATCCACGTGATTCAGAGCACCTCAAAACATAGAAAATAACTCTTAAATTACCCAAATTGAACATCGAGATCACTAGATATGAGCAAAACAAAATCTGCCCAATTTAACCCAAATTTCTGTCCATTGCGACAAATGTCTTTAGTGCATGTCCCTCTAAAAAATCAAAAAGACAGAACCCAACCCTAGCCATGCCACCGCTAGAGCTGCCTTCACACCCACCACCACTAGTCAAATGGACAATCAATCAACATTGGCCAGATGTCACTGCATCGGATTTCGTTGTCGGCTAACTATTTGCCACACTTGAAAACTTTCCAAGTCAGCGAAAAATCTGTTGCAAAACGAACTGGAAAAGAAAACTACTACGCAGCCAACAAAAACAAAAAACAAAAACAAAAAACACCATTTGATTACCATTGCTCGCCTTACGTTTGTCTTCTTCACAACCGGCACGAGCTGCTGTTACTTCTGTTTTCCGATGAGAAGAATACCCACGAACTGCCAATGCACTGACAAGAGAACCACGAGCTCATCCCTTAAAAAAAAAAAGCACTACTTGCCATTGACACTTGCATAGCTAGATGCAAGTTCTGCCTCCTTCACTTGACCACTAACTATGATCCAAGCAGCATAGATCTGCATGAAAACTCACAAACTCAACACGTTCATCCACATCACGGCCGTGCAACACCAATTTTTCAGACGATCAGAATCCATATCTGAGTAGCCCTTGCAAAATCTTGTTCCCAACGCCCTCTTTAATTTCCTAAGCCGAAAAATCCCTTTCACAAACCTCACTCTGATATCACTTATTAGGGTTGAGATCACATTGCAAGCACATGCAAAGAACACAGAGAATAACATGGATCAGCTTAAAGCCTACTCCACCGAAGAAAAAGTAATTAATTAATCATCAAATAATTACAACTTTCCTCTCACAGGCAACAAACTGATTGTCTTTCAAAGAATCTCTTACACCAGGACTCTTTATTCTCTCTCTGTGTCTCACTCAACCTTATAGACCACATGTCTATCTATAATTCTCACATACAACTTGCACAACGCATACGTAATCCCAAGGACCCAAACTCACCCAATTAAGATATGCAAAATACAAGACACACCTAACAATTAAAATATTTAGAAGATACTGGAAGATCTTTTAGAATATCTTAGAATTTATTTGGAATAAATTTGTATATATTTTAGATTAAGTAGTAACAAGTAGTAATAAGAACTAATCACTTCAGGTACCTATGATCAATAGTTCAAGAGAACGGGAAAATTGAGAAAGATATAATGCATAAAATTCAAGCAGGATGGAAGAAATGACGAAGTGCATCAGGAATTTTATGTGACCATCGAGTTCCAATCAAACTAAAAGGAAAATTTTACAAGACTGCGATTAGACCTGCTATGCTTTATGGGGCAGAATGTTGGGCAGTTAAAGAACAATATATACAAAAAATAAGCGTAGCGGAAATGATAATGTTAAGGTGGATGAGTGGTAAAACAAGAAAAGATAAAATTAGGAATGAAATAATTCGAGAAAACTTAAAAGTGAGACCAATTTGTAATAAAATGAGAGAAAATAAATTAAGATGGTTTGATCATGTTAAAAGGAGGGCTGAAGTAGCACCGGTTAGGAGAACAGAGTCTATCCGAATAGAAAGTGGTAGAAGAATGAGAGAAAGACCCAAAAAAACATGGATGAAAGTAATTAAACAAGATTTAAAAATATTACAAATTACAAAAAATTTAGTCTTAAATCGCCTAGAATGACGCAATAGAATCCATGCAGCCGACCCCACCCAGGTGGGAAATGACTTATAATGATGATGATGATATTTTAAGTTTACTTCTTCTAGAAGTTTACTTAAGATATGCAATTTCTTTTTCTAAAAGATTAAAATTTTTAAAAATGTTGCTAAAATAAAGTGGCATATTCTCCTATAAGTACCACCCTTGCAAGCTCTAAAGAGCATCAGTTTTGAAAATTGTAAAAAAGTATTTTTGTAGTTTTCCCTTCTACTTCTCTTATCAATTGGCAAAGATAAAAAAGCAGAACACAGTTGTATACACCTTTACCAATGTCATATACTCCTTGGAAAGACATTAGTACAAATTTCATTATTGGTTTGCCTAGAACTCCTAAAGAGTATGATTCTATTCTTTGCTGTGGTGGATCGATTCTCAAAAATGACTCATTTTCTATTTGTCACAAAACCGTTGATGCTTCCTAGACTTCATGGGTTACCTTCCACCATTGTGTCAAATAGGGATGCCCATTCTGTGAGTTATTTTTCGAAAAATTTGTGGAAACTTTCTGGCACTATACTAAAATTTTCTTCTGCTTCTCATCCATAGACTGATGGTCAAACCGAAGTTTGTTAATCAAAGTTTGAGATATTTACTTAGGTGTTTGGTAGGTGAACACATACGAACTTAGGACTCAGATTTACCCATTGCAGAATTTGCTTATAACGATTCTATGAACAAATCTATAGGAAAGTCCCTGTTTGAGATTGTCCAAGGTTATGCTCCTTGCACTCTTATCTTGTTCATTTACCACCTGATTGTCATGTCTTTGCTTCTACCGATTTATTTATACAACATATTCATGTTGTTCATGCTACTATAAGGAGAAAAATTGCACTTAGTAATGACGCTTATAAAATGACTATAGATGCTCATCGTGGGCATTATGAATTTAATGAAAGTGATTATGTTATGATTCGTATGCGACCTAAACGATTTCCAAAAAATTCTTTTGAAAATTTGCATGCACGATTCTTCAAAAGATTGGGCCAAATACATATATTCTTAACTTGCCTACAAATATGGGAATTAGTTTGACATTTAACGTAGAAGATTTGATACCCTATAGAGGCACCTTCGAGCCACCTCAATTGCTTGCAGCCTGCAGGTATATCAAGTCAATAAGCTTCATCATCTAATCCTGCACCAGTTCTACCTTAAGCTCTGATTGTATCTTTAGATCAGATTGAAAGAATTCTCCAAGATGAAATTATTACTTCTCCTTCAAGCGGATATAATAGATATCTCATTCAATGGAAGAACAAACCACATGTTGATGCCACTAGGATATCTGAAAATGAACTTCAATATTTAAATCCAGATTTACTCGAGTGCTATCATGGAGATAACTATCCGGAGGTAAGTTCGTTTTAGTTGAGGAGAATTGATGGAGATTATGTTGACATGTGCTCACTCCATACCTATTCAAGGCGCAATCATAAAAATTAGGATTTATTTTTATAAATGGTTTAGATTGTTGGGTTCTTATTTTTTAGTTATCCCTTCGTATGCGAGTTTACTTGTAGAGCAAGTCTAAGAATTGCGTAAGGGTGTGCTTTCTATAAATAAGGTTACATAGGTTTACGTAAGACAGTTTATTTTGATAATCGATTTGAGATTCTACTTTCCCTAAAATTCTCTTCTAATTCTCCAATCCCTAATTCTTTTAATTCCTTCCTCTTTCTTCTTTCTTTTTCTATATTCGTAGTGCTTGAAAATGATCTACCCTTGACTTACTTATTCAATTTAGCTACCAAATAGCTTTATAACATGACACTATTTAGGCCTTCTTGAAGAATAGGGATTGGAAGACAACAGCATATACCATATCCGGAAATATTTGAAAATGCTATGATCCATCTGTTTTCTAGAATTATGTACTTTCTTTCGTTGTATTCTCCTCGATCTACCAAAGTTCTTGATTTGACCTTGATTAGGTCCTATTCATCAACCTTAAGCAGGTCAAGCCATGAACCACATTCTTATCATAGAATGATCTAATGCAGCAACAGATAGAAGTCAAAATAATAAAAATAAAAATAAAATAAGCATGATGCACTATAAATTTTTTTGATGTTTTGCTTCCCATTTTCTTTTAGAACACCTCTTATTAGAGAAAGATTGGCCAATAGGGAGTGAAATAATGTAATGTGATCAGATCATATTGCTGCTACCCCATCTACTAGAGAAGTCAATATTGTATTTCTAAAGATTTAGCAATATTGAATCACATGCTTGAAGTTCGAAACTATGATTAACTTCTAGAAAGCACATCAATATTAAGGAATATTTGCTGACATTGGATCACATACTTGAAGTTGAACCTCTGGAAACCAAATTCTTGCAAGGAAATATACTGTGGTATTCGCACGTACTTGAAGCCTAAATATATAAGTTACATCTAGAAAGCACATTTCCGTAGTTTATTAAACGGTGCTCCATCAGAACATATAATACTAGACTACAACTCCAGTGTAAGAGAAGGTAAAAATACCATTTATTTTTCAAAAAATCAGGTCTATGAAGTAAAGGAAGCTTTAGAAAAACGAGAACAGGAAAAGCGGTAGGGGCAGATAAGAAATTGAGGCATGGAAGTATATGGGATATATAGGTGTAAATTGGCTAACGAAACTCTTTAATAAGATTATAAGGACAAAAATAATGTCGAATGAATGGAGAAAAAGTACTAAAATACCGATCTATGAAAATAAAAGAGAGATTCAAAACTCTAACCACAGATAAAGGTAATGAGTCATACTACAAAACTGTGAGAGAGTGACTGAACAATTACTAAAACGAGAAACAAATGTTTTCGAAAACCAATTTAGTTTTATGCCAAGAAGATTGACTACCGAAGTTTTCTTCTTTAGACAAGTATTTGAAAAGTATAGATAGAAGAAAAAGAACCAACAAATGATTTTTCTTGATTTAAAAAAGAATATAATCAGGTTCCAAGAGAAAATTAATATCACAAGTGATCAAAAAGAGAAGAATTAACAATACATATATTGATATTATTAGAAATATGTATGAGGGGCTATAACGAATGTGAGGACAATGAATGGAGATATGAATGATTTTCCATTTGCAATAAGTTTGCATCAAGGCTTAGCTTAAGTCCTTACATTTTCATTTAGTTATAAATGAACTTATTAGGCATTTACAAAAAGAACAACCTTGTTGCATGTCATTTGCCGACGATATAGTTCTAATAGATGAAAAGTAAATTTGAAATTGAACAAGTGAAAGATGCTTTAAAATCTAATGGTTTTAAAATTATTTGCACAAAAAATTAAATATATAACACATAATTTAAATAACAGCAACTCAGCAAGCACCGAGATGAGGAACCAATTAAAATTTTAGACAAAGTAGAGCATCAAGAACTGATCACTTTTAGTATTTACGATCAATAATTCAAGAGAATAAGGAAAATGGTAAAGACATCGTAAATAAAATCCAAGCATTCAAAAAAAAGAGCCTCATTCTAATTCAAAGAAGATCATCCTCTCAACATATGCTAGTACAATTACAAACTACTCAAAGCCAGAAGAAGAGAATTATGTGTTGAACATCAGTGAAGAACTGCCAAACTTTGATACAATTATTCGATATGATCACCTTGCAGAATCAAATAGCGCACATCATGACAAGGTTTTTGAGAGAGCAGGGATTGACTAATCTAAATTGAGTTAAGTTATAGTCCGGCCAAAGACGGTAAACTTAGCGTTTGTTGGGAGACAATCCAATATTCTCTGCACCCTCGTCCCAGGTTTTTCTATTCCTTTCTTTCATAATTATTTCTTTTGTCAAAAAAAATTGCAAAAAAAAAAAAAATGAATGAAAAAAAAACGAAAGTTGAAAAAAAAAATAGCTGATTTTTTTTTTTAATCATTATATTGCTAAGGGACTCGCAATACTCAAGTTGGGGGTGTGATAATTACATATTTGTACCAATTATTTTTAGTTATTTTTCAATAGTTTAAGCATGAAAGTTGCATTTATGGTTTCATTGCTAGAGTATTCGAGTTACTGAATAAATTGTAAATTTATGAGAAATGCCCAAATTGAAAAAATAGAAGTGCATGTGCACGGTTTTTGCTCGCACTGCCAGAGTACCGTTTTGGTACTCTCTCTCTTCTTCTCAAAGCTCCAGCCATGGTTGGAACCAACAGCCTCTCCAGCAACCCATGTCTTCGTTTTAGATCCAGTGACCACGAGTGACAATCGACAAATCTGAGCCATCCAAATCAATGATAGTGAAAAACCTTGGGGTTCGGCTATAGTCTCTTCCTCAGATTCACGCAGCCAACCAACCAATCCAAGCTGGACATGGAGGTTCCAAATCCATCTTAAACCTAGGCTGCATCACAGCCACAAATTGCACCAGCCAAGAAGTTTCGCGCCATCCGTTTCAAGTCGGCCATCACCCACATCAGTGATCGTGGGCATCAAGCATCATGATGAAAGCTGTCACTGCTCTGTTCAAAATCAAACCCCTCTCAGATCCGGAATTTTGGTCAAATAAAGCATCAGCAGCACAAATTTGGCTAGCAGCATTTGGAAGACGCATTGAGCCAGGGGAAATCAAACCCATCTCCACTTCGACCATCCATCAGAACCACCCAACTCTATTTGGCTAGAGGCAGAACTTTTCACAGATTTAGCTAATGCCATATCAAGACCGAGCAGCTATATTTTCCAGCTTCAATCCATATTTTACCTCACCAGAATGGATGAAAGCTCAAATCTAGTTGAAAACCGAGATGCACAAGGCAGGTAGAATAGCACACGGATTCATTCGGGCCACCTATTAGAATGCACAATTAATCCAGGCCACAAAACAATGCGCAGTGGGCATCTCAACCATCCAAGATTTATAGGTGGTGTGCATAGCTGAGATTGAGTAGGCAATCCAAATCACAAAAGAAGCAGAGTGCATGAGTAAAATATGGTTTTGGCTCTTATAAAAAGGGTTACGGGCAAGGCATCGGGACATCAATTTTTTTTCATATAATTTTTCATTCAAGCTTTCAAGCTCATTGGTCTGGAGAAACTTCGAGGGAGAGGAAATCTTCTTCATGCAAGCCATCCAGATTTGTTTCCTTTTGCTTTGTTAAATTTTAGATTTTTTTACTGTTAATTTATTGCACTTTAATTCTTAGTTTTAATTTTATTTTGGACAATTTAGTTTAATAAAATTTCATTTTCTCAAATAATTCGAACTTCTATTGTCTCTGTGGATTTAACCCGTCTCACCATTATTCTACGCTATTATTAATCGTTAGTTTTAATGCGATTCGGTATTATTTGAGATTGGTGATCATGAGTTCCTAATGAAACGTCCGTGGTTGTACACCAAGTACTTTAAGGTAACCTAAAGTAAAGTCAATGGATAATAAAATAAGGAAAAACAAACTAATGTAGTTTGAACATGTTAAACAGAAACCTGAAATGACACCAGTTACGAGAGTTGAGTTTATTCAAGTAGAAAGCGGTGAGAGAATGCGAGGAAGACCTAAAAAAACACGGATGAAACTAATTAAATGAGATATAGAAATATTAAAAATTACCGAAAACTTATTTTGTGATCGTTAACAATGGCGCAACAGAATCCATGCAATTAACCACCTAACTCCACATAGGTGGGAAATGGCATATGATGATGAGGAGGAGGAGGAGGGGATGAAAATGATGACCTCTATAAGCACATCATAAAAAAATGATAAAGCTCTAGTAAACACAATTACATAAAATTGGATCATATACTCGAACCTCAACCTCTAGAAAGCAGATTCTTGCAAGGAAGTGTAGGTTGATATCTGCACATACTTAAACCTAAAAATATAAGTTACCCCCAGAGAGCACATCATATAAAAAAATGATAGACCTCCAGTAAACACAGCTAAACAACAAGAACAACATGATTGACTTTTAGAAAGCACATCATATATTTGAACAAAAATCTGATTAACTCCCAAATAGTAACAACAAAATATGATTGACCAGTAATGGTCACATCACATATTCAGAACCCAAAAGTATGATGAATGTTTAGCAATAACACCAGCAACACCAGCACCAGCAATATTTAAAACAACAATGGCAACCCCCACAACAACAACAACACAGCAGCAGTACTAGTTGTAGCACCAACAACCAACAATAGACAGTAATCAATGCCAACAACCAGTTATAGAAAAAATAAACTATGATGACAATAATGAAAACAACAGCAGCAGTGATGGATAACAATGACAACAACAACAACAACAGTGACAAAAATGATGACAATGATTGCAATAATGACAACACAAATGCAAAACAACAACCACAACAATGAAAACTTTGAAACATAGTATTGGTGGAATGCAGTTGCTTTGAATAGAACCAAATGGAAATGTAGAGATGCTGACAGACACAAAACTGATTAGACTTTGCTTGGGAATGAGTAAATCAATGAGGAAAAAACAGAATAAAAAAAATAGGCAAGAGAAAGAATGATACGATGATGTGAAACAATGAGTAGAATAAAGATAAATAAGTTTTACAATAAATACATTCTCCCAATCTATCAGCCAACATCATGATATGCCACGCATAACCCCCTAAAGACCTCAACAAATGCATGACAAGTGTGATGGGTGAAGAAGAAGAAGACTTACCAAAGTCTGAAAATCTGTGGCCATCATCTGTATGTTTGATTTCTTTCTCACGAGCACACTAAACAAGGATAAAAATGTGCATAATTAACCAAGGAATGAAAATAAGTAAAGCAGTTAAACAAACAAACCCACAGCAACATTTGTAGAAATATAGTGGGAAATTCAAGGGAAGATTTTCGGCATAGTTTGTGGGATATCTATAATTTTGAGCCAACATGACAACGGTGTTTCATGAAATAAAAAAGGAGATTATCTGATTTGCTTTAGTAGTTATCCATCTGTTTCATGAAATAAAAAGGAGATCAGCTGATGGTTTCGTGGTTAGCCATCTGTATCACGAAATAAAAAGGAGATCAGCTTATTAGCTTTAGTGGATAGCCATCTTTTAACATTCACATAAACTGAAATTTGTTCAGATTCCGGTATCCTGAAGAAATCACTGAAGTTATTCAGTAAATTCAAAAATTTTCCCTTACATGGTATCCCCAATATGCTGCCAAGTCAGCAATACTTGATTTGGCTTTTTCTTTTTCCTTCTCGTCTTCCTTTCTTTGAAATCAGTGATACAACTACACAATTCTCCATCTCAACCTTTGAAGAATTGACCAATGGCAGGAATACTAAAAAGGATCTACAAGTTTAATCAGGGTGCAAAATCTGACTCATTGCCTTCTCCCCAGGATTCTAGCTCAATTCTGTTGTCGCATTAAATCATAACCTCAGAAGGCAGAAAAGAGCAATTCAAAACTGAAGATCACAAAACCTTTTAAAATAGATACAGTGAAGTAGAAAACACTTGAATGTTTACGATGATGAAACTAAAAACAGAGGTCTTCTAACTTCTCATAATTGTTAGGCTCATTAACTGTACTTGAGATGTTCATAGGAGATGTCTTTTAATAAAAGTGTGCGATCAATGCATAAGGTATCTACATACCTCAGAGGCGATGCAATTTTATTTTCAATATCTGAAACTGCTAGCCCGACATACTTATCACCAACATCTAATCCAAGTAACCGCCCATGTTCCATTGCATTTGTCTTTTTGAAACATTGGAATAAATCAAGTGGTTTCAACAGCCTCATCTGTGCATCCAAAAAAAAAAAAGATGGTATCCCTCTGCTTTTCCAGGGATCAACATATTAAAACACAGAATATAATATACAGCATGTAACTAATGTGTATTCATGTTTGGAGCATGGTTCTATAGTACCCTCAAAATAGCTGGTTTGACAGAAAGAACTGCAATTCCCGAACTCAGACCAGTTTAAATTTCACCACCTTTTACATGGAGCTAATACTTTTCTTTATCAACCAGAGGTCCAGAATCTTTAGAAAACATGCACATTTTTTCCTGTAACCATTGCAATTTTATTTTTTTCCCACTGTCTAACAAAATATGGTGAAAATGAGGAATCATGCTGCAAATCAATATCTCAGAATAGACATGCTTAGAAGTAGTTGCTTGTCGGATTTTCTAGGTATATTTCACCAAAACTGTATATCATGTCTCAGGAAGACAGCATGAGAAAATCAACAGTGCAAATAGAAGTGCACTACATGGTGCTTCCCGAAAAAGAAGAGGATGAAACACAAAGAACTCTCAAAGTAAGGCATTTTATACTTGAGTTCAAACTGAGTGTGATGACTACTACTGGCAGCACATGTAATCCTTTTGCTAATGTCAATAGTATTTCAATACAGTAATCCACTGGGTATAACCAAGAAAGGGAAATAAATATGATTTACCTCAGTCCAAGTCCAACTATGTGTACTTTAAACTGTAGCCATCTTTTCCTTCACTACTGGAAGTAGTGAGTCAGATGAAGTCAGGACAACAGACCCAAGCCTTGCTAAGACTGGTTTGTCCTAGAAATAAATGCACTCATGCAAGATCTGAAAATGGTTCGTAAAACTAAATTTCCTGAGTCCAACTATGTGCGGTTTAAACCACAGCAATCTGATTGTTCACCAATTAAAGTAAGTAAGACAGAGCAATGCAATAAACAAAGCTTTCTGTCTTCGTTCAGACTGGTTTGACACAGAGATAATGCAACCCATGGAAACTATTCAAAGCATGGTTTGTTAAAGTTGATTTGGAAGGAATGCATTCAGTCTTTTGAGCACCCACTAATTGTACCTCCTCTTTTCAGAAGCTCTATCTTTCATCATACTGTTGCTATGCTGAAGGTTCATGCAGTGTAAATGCTTTCAAATTTAATGGCTGAAACAAAGGCTGAAACAAAGCCAAATTGATGAAAAGATTTCTTTCCTTTTTCATTTTTTTTCCCATTTCATTTCATTTACTTGTTAAAAGAACAAAATGGTGGTCATAATATAGAACCAAACTCACATAAAGCATGGTCTGCTTAGAACTGTTGTGAGCAAAGGAAAGGCAGCATGCTGCTAGATAAAAGTGGTATGGCAGTGGAGAAATCGTAACATTGCTTCCTTACAACTTAAGGATATCAAATTGAGACCTTATTCCAATTTATGCATGAGAATCATATTCCAATTTATGCATGACCTTGGATGCATATCACACTATACTTTTTTTCAAGAACCCAAAAAACAAAAAAAAAGACAAGGTTTATCAATACCTCTTCAACATGTAGGCACCTCTACGCCTACCCACAAAAAGCTTTCAAACTTTGGAAAGCAGCAACGCCAAATGTTCATCAGATACCTTTACTTCACTGCATGCTCCAACAGCCGCAGCAAGCCGAGCAGCTAATTGATGCTTGCACTAGAAAGAGAACAAATGTACAGCAACATCTTCAAACATGCATGAATGAGAAGGTTACTTTGTCAAGCACAAATTTGGCAAACAAATTCAAATTCTGAAAATTTTGAGATAGGACCATACACAAAGTTGTTCTCCTCTGTTGACAGTGTCGTAAAAGAAAGAATAGCAAGTGCAATGGTGATCAGGAAAGCAGATATACTCCTCTTTCCTCTTTGATTCTCCTACCACCTAATTCTCTCAGCACAATAAATGAAGCACCAAGTAAAAACGTTAAACAAATCAGATAAAGTGAAATTCAGAAATGCTACAGAGAAATGAATTATTCAGGTAAAGCTATTAGAGATATGACCCAATGAACATGCATTCTGGATCAACTTAGGCCTTGGTTCAAATCCACAAGAACAAGGTCAAGAATCAAGCAAATTCAAGGTTGTTATTTAAAAAAAAAACTGCACTGTGATGCATCCAGGCCTTAAACTCTATTAGTTTCAATCATCTTTAAATATTTCAAACAGTCAACAACTGGACATGACTGGTTGTATCAAGTTGTTCGATCATGGTAACAATAAAATCTCTTAAATTAAACCACATAAACAGTTGAAATTTGAGTCCTTCATGTTGCCTTTGAAGTGAAAATTCAAGTTTCGGGAATGCAAAAAGAACCAATGCTACATGTCGGTGTGATATGAGCAAACACCAACTTCGACAATGACAAATTCAAGAACTAACAGCATCCCACTATTGAATTGTTTTAGATAGTTAAAATTCAGCATCTTTTATGAATAAATTCAGCATGTGAAAGTTGGGTCCTCCATCTTGCAATTGGAGAGTCCCATTCTACAAGAGATGTTCTAGATACTCGACTCCTAAATACAAGTTTTGGGTCAATGCAAAAAAACCCAATGTCTCGTGCGGATGTGATATGAGCAAATATCAACTTGCGCAAGGACAATATCATTTAACCGAGTTGCAACTCTGAGTTGGATATTCAAAGAAAATGCAGAGCACCCAAATTCCGGTTCCTACACAACACATCCAAAAAAGCTCAAGAAAATCAGACGCGGAAACCTGGAAAAGGAAACGACCACTACGATTGCCCGTAACCCTCTTCACCCCACCCAGATCGACGATCCTCGTGGCACGCTCGAAGTTCTTCCCAAACAGGAAATGCAAGCTGCAATTGGACTTTGTATATGAGAAAATTCGAAAAATACAAAAAAAAAAGGCGGAATAGTGATGTTGCTCACATTGAAAGCTGGTCTTCTGAGACTGTTACCATGAGAGAAAGAGAGAACATGGGGAGCGTCGTCAATTAGAGCAAAGGGGAGAGACTGAAAAGGGTGTAGGTGTGGAAGAGGAGCAAGAGAGAGAGGGCACCTGAACAAGATGATTCGACGTCCCTCCACACGGCCTCCGCTACCGATATGCACACGGCCATCTACCTGAGCTATCCCCGTATATCATATCATAAGATCGAACCTCCTCATTACTTCTCTGTTCATCGTCTCGGCTACCGGCTCGTTACTTTCTGTTCATCGTCTTGGCCACCGGATTAGAACGGAATGCAACAGCGGCTCAATGCCTCGTGCTCGATGTGGGTTTATTTGCCTTTAAATCCTGTAATTGTGTATATTTAATTTTAGACCCTTAAATGTTAATATTTCTATTTTAGACCTTATTTCATTTTCATTTGTTGCAATTTTTAGACCTCTACTTTAACCGCGGTAAGGTCTAAAATGCAACAAATGAAAACTTAAAAGGTCTAAATGCAAATATAAAATACTTAAATCTATTTATAATTATCAAATTTATGAGTTTTCATTTGAAATTATCAAACTTGTGGGTTTAAAATACAATAATACAATTTAATATTAAAAATAAAGATACCTTAAAATGCCAAAAAAAATTCACATTTTTTATTGGTAAACATTCTTCACGTTAAATAAATCAATTCGATGTCTTTTATATTTCTAAAATTTTTGAAGAAATTATTTTTAAATTTTTTTCTTGTATTATAAAAATATAGAAATTTTGTTTAACTATAAAAAGTATTTTCAAAATATTTCTCACATCAATAAATTAATTTAGCACCTTTTGAATTTAATAAAATAAAATTACAGAAATAAATTTAAAATATCCACGATTTTATTATTAATTATATTCCTTGCATTACATAAATTAATATTAGAACTTAAGTTTCTTCTATTTCAAAAGAAAATACAAAAAATACCTTGAACATCAAAAAAATCTTTATTTAGAAATAGAAAATACCTAAAATATTAAAAAATTATCTAAGACATTCCTCGAATTAATTAAATTATTTTAGATCACTTTGTGCAAACTTACAATATTTAGAATGAAATGACCGCTAAAAGCAAGGAAAAGGCTGGATGGTGGACGGATAGACTCTATAACTTTGCATAATTATGAGCCGGCCCAGATTTTATTATTTAGAGAATATATCCCATTATTTTTTAAAACTATAATTAATATTTCAAAGAAAAATTCTAGAAAATGGTTTTAGATGCAAATACGCCAGAATAGGTTGATTGGCGTTCATTAACCCCGCTTTTGATCTTATGTGATCAACTAGAGCTATGATGCTAGTGGATAAGCAACTGCTATGATCAGTCTTATGCGTAATATTCGGGGTTCGAATTCAACTTGGGGCAATAGTCTTTATTCGAACAAAAAGGATTAAAAAAAAAACACAAAACAAAAAATTTGAAAAGAAATGAATTAAAATTACTGAGGCATTGTTGTATCTTGTCATCGGTTTTAGCATATAACTTAGAACAAAATGCGTTTGCTTGGTAAAGTTAAAAACTGGACTAAAGGGTTTGTTTAGTAAAGCCAAAAATTATTATAACTTTTCATGGCTGGGTGCATTTGTAAAAAACATGTCACCTCATCACTGCCGGGTTGCCTTTCAAACTGACGCCCATACCAGCCCACATCATGCAGTCAACAACGCCCATACCAACATGCATCAGCTTTTTGCAACAACTTATCCACTTTTTGCAACGACGGTAAACCATGTCAATCATCGCATTAACATTTAATGGGCCCACCGTACCAGCGCAGATAATGGTAGCAGTCAACAAATGTGTCACCCCGAACCGAGGTGCCTAGAAGCTTTACTCCGAAATCGTTTTGATAAGTAAACGTGACTCAGGATTGTTGCCCTGATCACACGGCAGGATTTTTTTTTTTATCATCAATACATGGAAAATTTCCCAGGTTCATCCAACATGCAATATATTTCACATATCATAGATATAATCAAAAAAAATTTCATAAACATTTTCATTGGAATAAAAATATTCCTTTTCATCTTATAATTGTCATCACTATCTTTACATAAAATTTACATATACATCATTTATAACAAAAACTACATAACACTTGGCATGCTGCCTTCATCATCATTTCCTGTCTGTTGTTGAAAAAACATGGGTGAGTAATAATACTCAGTAAGCAAGTCATACATAATTTTTTTTTAATCATTTTATGCATTTCAAAAAATGCAAATGCAAATGCAATGCATACATAGCATTCATGACATTCCTTTGGATGCGACGCTAGCTAGGCGCTCATCCTATACATGCTCCCATTTCAGGGAGGTCGCCGCCGGCCTGGGCCTATTAAACGACTTGGCAATAGCGAATGAGACATCCGGTCCGCTTACTACCTCGACTAAGGCCTATTCCTTGTGCACATGCCCATTTTCATACACATGTCGGCATGATATTTACAAATCATAAACAATTTCATAAAAAATATTTAATAAACAATTTCACAAAACGAACTTCAGTTCATGTAAAGCAGTTATAGGAATGACCAACCTTAAATAAATTTCGTAAAGCAATTTCACAGAAAATTTGAAGCATTTAGAAATAATTTGCAAAACATATAACTTGCTTACCTTCTTAGTGGGTGTCTTTGACCTTCTCTTTTCCTTTTCATATTCAAGGAGAAAGGATATTTTCATTTCTTCTATTCAGGGTGTGTTTGGGAATGGGTAAAACTTTTGATGAAAAGTTATAGATAGTAGAAGTTGTCAAATGATGTAATATGATAGGGGTAATGATGAGGAATAAATAAGATAAAGTTAAAATAGATAGGTTAGTTGTGTTGGTAGTTGTATAGAAATGATTGAAAAGTAGGGTAGTTATATAGAAAAATGTGAAAAAAATGATTAAAAAATAGGGTAGTTGTGGAGAGTGAAAAGTTTTAGGTTGAAAAGTTTTAACTTGACAACTTTTCTTTAATAACAAACACACCCTCAAGCTGCTTCCCTTGCATGCTCTATAATATTTGGGCATTATTTCTTTCTATGGATATTTTTATCCATAGGTTCTTCAAAAATTTCATCCTTATATTTAAATATTAATCACAAATTTTCTCCAAAATCATGCAGATTACTGTAGCAGATTACTGTTCTTCTGAGGTTACTGTTCACAGAGACGTGGTTACTGTTCATGGGTTCCAAAAATTGATATTTTTTCCAAAAATAAAAAATACCATGACATACCTTATGCCTAGTATATCATAGGACATTTCATACATTTTTAATTTATCATCATTTACTTGGAAAAAAAAATCATTTTCTCCATATACTAAAAATCAACATAAATTCACTTAAGCATAATTCTTAATTCCAAAAATTATGAAATTAATATATCTTCATTCCAACATCATATTTATCATAATCATACATCCCAAATCATCATTTATCAATTTTGGATCATTATTTTCACATATCATATGCTATCTTTCCGGATACTCTATCTTCGCTCCAAATTTTTGATGTTTTGGCATAATTTCAATTAAGTATTATATCTATACTTATTTTCTCATGCTTAGGAATTATTTAAGCATGGTTTTACCTTACTTAACATTCAAAAGAAATTTGGGTAGAAATTACTTACCTGAAGTGGAGATACTCCTCTTTTTCTCACACTTTCGCTCTCCAACTTTCTATTCTTCTTTCTACTCCAGGCTAAAATGTGTGGGGATGGGAAATGAAGTTGCTCAAGTGATTTTTGAGCTTGGGATGACTGTGAATTCGTCCAAGGCATGCTCCCCTATTTATAGTGCTTCAAATTTCATGAATTTGCATTTTACCCCCTCTAGCTCAAGGTGTAAAATTACAAATGTATTTTTTTCTAATTTCCAAAGATGCCTTGAGCCAAGAGCAGCCACCCTAGGCCTGCTCCAGCCCCCCCTATATCAGCCCTAATTTTCTACCTATTTTTTTATTTTTAAAATTAATTAAATTAAGCTAAATTAATCCTAGCCATTGATATTTGATTAGAATGAATTTTGACTATTGATTTTGGTCAAGATACCCCCCGGACGACCTGACATGTAGCTGCTTTGCTTTTAATTTTTTAATTTTTTATTTATTTATTTTAATTAAAAGTCAAATGCTTAATTAATGTAAAGTTGATTCACTTTTTCACCTTGTATTTGATGTTTCATTTTGACCTTTGATTTGTGATTTTCGTCACATCTTAATCCATTCATCATGTCCATCATGAATTTTTAACCATCCATAAAAAATTTCATCGAATTCCGACGCCCGAATTGCAATTTATGAATTCTTTTCTATTTTTTCACAAAAATCCAAATTTGGATTAAAATATCCAAAAGAATTATTATTTCGTCTTGTAGTGATTAAATCTCTATTTTGTCTTTTTGTGATTAAGTTAATCCAAGTGATTAACTCTAAATCATGTGTCTTAATCCCCATTTACTATTCACGTGCACTATTCACGAGGTTAAATTCCTAATTTCATTATTTCAATCTCTAATACACATATCCATCAACATAATTCATAAATTTTCATTTATTCATAAAATAATTACAAAATTACAAATATCGAAATGACGCGTATACCGTTGGGGTTTCACAACAAACAATTAATGTTTAATGTTTCATCTGCGGAAAAAACGTCACAGAAGTTTGTCAACTTCTCAAACAGCAGCAATGATGTTTTGTATTATTGAAAATGAAGAACTTAAATTATTAGCTTTATTTGCTGAAGATAAGTATAAGAAATAAGAAAACTAATATGCCCCTAGGAATCTTAAGTTTATCATAAAAGATCTCTCTTTAGATTTCTGGCTAAAATATTTTCTTCTCCTTTTTTCTTTTGGATTATCCTAGTTTATTACCCCATGAAAATTCACCTAAAAGAGTTTGAATCCACGTGATTTTGGCATCAAGGAAGCTTCTTGAATCAAGGAGAAAGTTTAGAGATTTTTAAATAAAATTAAATTTAAGGTAAATAGGTTATTTTCTTTTCAATCAAAGTATGAATTTTTTTTTTTTGATAAAAATCAAAGTATGAATTTGAGTTAGAATCATGTTGATTTTGTGATTGTTTATTGGCCTCGTATTTGTTTTTACGATTTGAATGAATTGTTGAGATATGAGTCTTGTATTGAGATTATAAGGAGGTCATGAATTGAGAGTTTTGATGGAAATGTATGTAAAGAATTAAATGGAAGTGTTTAAAAGTGATTTTGTATGATATTATCATGTGTTGGATGAAATTCTATAGATTTTGAGTGAGTTGGACTTGATTTTCATGTAATGCTTATAAGGTGTTTGATGAATGCCTAAATGAGGCATAATATCTAGAAACCACATAAAAATGAATTTGTGGAACCTTAATGATGAGTAATGTGTTGCAAATGCTTGAGGATATATGTGATGTTGAATTATTTTGAATGAGAATTGTGACAGGTTTGATGGATATGGATTGTATGAATTGAAATAAAGTTTGAACTTTGTGCTTAAGGAAATAGTTGGATGTATTTTGAAATTTGTGATGAATTGACATGACTTGTGTAGTTGGATGGATTTTGGGATGATTTGGCATGAGCTTTCGCATGCCACATGTTGATTTGATGAATTGGGGCTATGCCCTTTGGAAATGATTTGGCATTGTTGGTTTTGTGTTTATGCATGGTTTTGATAAAACCAATGGTATATAGTTTGAAATGAGCATGAGACATGATGCATATGACATAAGTGATGTCTATGCATAATTTGCATAGGGTTGTTTATGACCCTTTATTGACATGAGAAAAATGTTATTTATGACCCTTAACGAACGTGAGTTTGGTTTGGTTCCATGTATGTGTTTGTGGCATAACATGATTGTGTGGGATCAGTGAGAGTCTAATGTTTGTATTGCATATGGTGGCATAACATATGATGAATTTGGTCTGGATTTGCTGTTTTTTTTACTGATCGCACTTACTTACTGAGTTTGCCTAACTCACATGTTTATTTTTGACATTTTTAGAAGGACTAATACTATATGTATCTAGCTATAAGTTATGTTCTCAAGCTGATGTGGAATGTTTTAGGTACAAGTCATGTCAACCTTGAGTTATAGTTATTTGAGCCATATGATTAGTTGCGAGATGTATTTGTATATTAGGAGTGAGTCATAGATGTATGACTTATTGAGGTCTTATTAATGTATTCGATAATTGTAAATATATATTTTACTTCTACTGAAATGTAGATGTTGGAACTAATTGTACTTTAATTGGTTTTTGCTACCATATATCTAATTGATGAATTAGTTGTGGAGATCTAGGGCTGCTTCAGGTGGATTATACATGTATGTGATCTTTTGCTTTTAAAATTATAATAAATCCTAAGAAGATGCTGTTGAATTTCTACCGTAACGATCGCCGATCGGGGCGATGGTTAGTGAGGCGCTACATGTTGAAAAGATCAAATTATGTTATTAAAATAACATTTTGCATGTTTGTGTGGACAAATGTAATAATACTACCTTTTAAATTTTTTTTCTAACTTATGACATCCACTTGATTTTTTAATTATTTGTATTTATAACTTAATCCAAGTACTTATTGCAATCTTAGCCCTGCACTTAATTTGATTGTGGGTGTGTTTGGGAAATAACAAAACTTTTATGAGAAAAGTTTTTGAAATGAGATAAAATGATATAATATGATTGGAATAATGATTAAAAAACATGGTAGTTGTATGAAAACTTGTGAAAAATAATTAAAAAGTAGGATAGTTATATAAAAATTGTAATAAAATAATTAAAAAGTAGTAGTTGTAGAGAGAAAAAAGTTTTAGTTTAAAATTTTTTATGTATAAACAAATACACCATGTTTTCATCTTTCATGATCTTTGATTGTTTAATGTGATTATACATGTATTTTTTTACTAAATGTGATCATATATTTTGTTGTATGTTTTGGACCTCAGTCGCATGCACTCAGGTGCAAATACCTATTTTTTTATTTATTGAATTTCTTTTACATAATTGTTAGTCTAAGTGTATTTAACATATGTTTCAATTTTTACCATTTTTGGAGATTTTTAAATATTTTTTTAGATTTTTAAAATTAGTGTCGTTTAGTAATTTTAAATTACTAAAAATGCCACTAATTTTTTAAAATTTAAAAAAATCTAAAAATGGTAAAAATTAATACACATGTTAAATACACTTAGATTAACGGTTTTATAAAAAATTTGAAAAATAATGGGTTAAATGCACCTTGGTGCATTCAATTGGATCCAAGATGTTTTAAAAAGGAAATGCAAGATGGTTTCATCAAATTTTTTATAAGTCATGATCCTTTTTGCTTGAGTTTACTAAGCTCAGATTAAAAGACTTATTTTAAATTTTAAATTTTTTTCATAAGCTTGTTAATCTAAATATATTTAATGTATGTTAAATTAAGTTCTATTATTTTTGGAAATATGTTTATTTTTTAGATTTTTAAATATAGGAGTATTTTAGCCATTTTAATTGTTAAAAATTACTAAAATAATCTTGCGTTTAAAAATCTAAAAATATATGATAAAACTTGATTTATATATTAAATATATCTAGATTAAAAAGTTTACAAAAAATAAAAAAACTTCTTACATAGGTTATTTTCTCGAGTTAAGTAAGCTAGAGCTAATAGCATCATGGCTTTTCTTTTATTTGATTCCTTACTTCTTGAATTATTATGGATTGCAATAGTTTGGCTTGTTTTGTGATGAGATTGTAATAAATAAACTATTTATTAGTTCTCTTTATTGTAATAAGAAATTTGTTTCGATCTTATGATTGCAGGGCGTAGAATGTGACTTTGGTTAACATGCTACTTTTTTTTATAATAGATTAACATGCTACTTTTGCTATAAAGATAATTTGCTATTTTTGTAAGATGACTATGGCCGCAAGATAGTTTACGAACTCTCCTAATCCGTCTTCACTCTTTTTTTATGGGTATATTTACATACATCTCAATACATATTACAATGAAGCTCTGAAATATTCATACAAATCAGGAGACACACAGCTCCCCCAGGAAATCCGGAGACACAGCTCCTTTAAAGAATGAGGAAGACACAGCTTCCACCAACCGAACGGGAGACCAACTGCTCCCACAACAATTTTTCTTCAAAATTCCAAGGTGGGATTCGAACTCTAGACCTCTGCTTCGGACGCTCCACCAACAGCAGGGTCCGGAGCAGAGGTCGACCAACCGAGCTAGCCTCAGTTAGTTTTTCTCTTGGATCCTCTTAGACTTCATTCTCCATAACAATTGTTTGAATTTTTTCCTTTTTACAAATAAGCCCTTAAATCGGACTACTTTGGAGTTTAGCATAGCATGCTTAATCGAAAGGCAAATGCGTGGGGCCACAAGGGCCTTATATTTTACAATGGTCACATGTGGCCGATTCAACTGGTCCAATCCGGAACCGGCCAGTAGTCCAATTCATTAGCACCTGGTCCGATTTGATAAGCAGGAACTGCCCGAACCATGCAAACCGCAGTTGTACCGAAAATGACAGTCTCATGTGGTCGAACCAGGCCGATTAAAATCTATCACATGCGTCTTCAGAAAAAATCTATCACACGCCCATTTCTAATTCATCAAATCCCATTCCCATTTCCCATTTCATTTTTATCTCCCGCCATCCCACGCGCCTACCTTGTCTGGTCATCAAACTCAGGACTCCAGTTGCTGCTGATCGTCATTTTTGTCATTGGCACAGTCACCGTAGTCTGCCATCCGCCATCCTGTCGCTTGCTCGTCGGTCTTCAGCAAGACGACAACTCAGTCTCAGCATCCCGGGCTTCCCAACTGCTACCATTTTAGATCGTGCAGCTCATCGGCTCACCGTCATCGTCATCAGCAATGTCTTCGAAGTCCGGCCACCTACTGGCCGCTCTGTGTCACTGCATACTCACCGATCCTTACTGTACGGTATTTAAGCTCTCCGCTGGTTAGCCCCTCTTCTTGGTTCTCCTCTCACAGTCTCACCACCTCCCCATTCAGCGTCCCTATCTTCTATTCTCTACTCTCCCTGATCCCTGCTACAATCAATTCCAATTCCCCGCTCCCTTCTTCCGGCAAAAATCAACTAGTCCATCTGCCCTGTCACTTGTGCACCTCCGGCAGGAAATGTCATTTAAAAAAAAAAATTCAGAATAGCTGCTCGTAGCTACTTTGTGCACCACAGTATACTCTACTCTCCAGGGCTCTCTGTCCAGCAACCTCTGCAAAGGCTGCCAATTTCGAGTCTTCAACCTTCAAGTCATCTATGGTTTTACACATCTTCTAAGGTCCAACTGCGAGATAAAATTTTTTGCCAACGACAACATTTTATTTAAAAAATGGTAGTGCATAATATGCGCAGGCAACTCTAGAAAGTTGGAGAATTGTTTAAGTAATTGTCATGAATTCTTGGAGAATCGTTTGTGTTAATTTTGGCTTCCATATATGTCTATTTTGATGCATCTACCATTACGTTGATGAAATATGTAGTGATGTACACATTGCTTGTGTGGGCAGATAGATTAGAATCATTAGATCTGATTCTTTTTCTCTGGGACTTAATGTGGGAATCAGGGTAGCTACTACCCTAAAATTACTCTTGTCAGTTTGTTAGCTGTGTTGTTTGTCTGGGGTTTGTCGGTCTTGTTTAGTTGTTAACTTTTCATTGTTAGTCACCGTCCTCTAATGTTCATGATCTATGACCATAATTTATAAATTTTTCTTTATATTATTCTAAGTACTTATTTGATCGTCATGTCCACATCAAATCCGTTTGGAACTAGATGGATTTGATGCGGATATGATTTATAAATCAAATAAATTGATTTGTTTTATTTCTTATTTTATTAGACATGTTTACAATAATGCAATTCGTAAGCACACAAATTATAAGTAGAGAGAACTCAAGTGTCTAGAGTCAAGATCTATATATATTTTAGGTCAGTTAATTCAATTGATTTTTTCTAATTTAGTATGCTATATGTGTGCTTAATTAATGAATTCTTGAACATTTTCTATTAAATTTTTCTGCACTAATGTGATGATTAGTCTAACATATAGATTTAGGAATTATGAATATTTAATTTTACTAATATATAATTAATTAAAAATAATTAAATGTTTATGACATCATAAATATATCATACTGACGTCATTGATCCAAACTGGTTTGTTTAGTCGGTCGAACCAATTTTAACTAGACTAGTTCTTTAAAATGTTCAATTACTAGTTCAGACAACATTGATCCTAACCCTTGTGGTGGTATTAACTACAATAAAAAATAGTTTGTGCAGCTAAAAATTTTGTTGTATATAACCGAGAATTAGTTGCATATCTATGCAAGCAACAAACAAATTGACATAAGTTTCTTTATAGGTTTAACTCCATTGCAGTAAATTTTCACTCAGACTACCAAAATTCCTAGTATTTGCTGCATATGGATAGTAGCTGCTTATGCTATTATATGCAGCACAACAAAGTTCCGCTGCAAAAGCATTGTCGCATGAAATGAATATTTTTGTAGTGATTAAATGTTAATGTGCTACACACTTTAATTTTTAAATTTATTTAATCTTAACAACAAGAAAAAAAAAAGGATTCCAAATTCCAATCCTATGGGATCTTCCCATGTAGGATCCACCTTGATCATAAAATGGATGATCACCAACCGATCATATTATTTAGCATCATTTAATTTATTATATTACCAAAAAATATTTTAATTAGAGTTTTACGCATGTCATATCTACTTAAATATATGTATGATCATATAAAAATTATGAAAAACACTTATATCTAGTCATACGTATGCATTGGTTTGCTATAATAACTTATCAAATTATTTATCTACATATAAGGAGAATATTTTACTATTCTAAAATTGGATTACCAATTTACAATTTTGATAGCAATCAAGTAGAACATCCAAGAAGACAATTGTTTTTTATCCTTTTTTTTCTGTAACTACATGGACGTATTAAAGCTTGTCTAAGGGTGCAACTTTGATTGAGTAGATTTAGTTTGAAGGTGAACATACTCTTATTCTATCTTCAAAAACTCTTATCCTATTCTATGTTAGGCGGTTCTAAGTCTACTTATAAAAAAAGTCTACTTTATCTTATTTTTTTATAACCGAATCGACTCCAGTTTCAATTTCAAATTAGTTCTTTAAAATAATTTTATATTATATTTAAAAATATTATTTTATTATAAATCTTTCTTAAAAACTTATAATCAAGATAATAATAATAGAATTTTTGAAATACATTTATTAAATTTTCTAAATAATAGATAAATTAAACAAATTTACATATATTTAAAGAACATATTTATATCTTTCAATGTCCAAGATATTTCATAATATATATCAAATATATATTATTAATTTAGGTTGATATCAACACTTCGAAACCTACCCTTAATTGAACTGAGTATTTTTTTTGGGTGCGTTCATTTAACTATGAAAATTTTCAAACTAAAGTTTTTAATTACTCTACTTTTCAATTATTTCTTCACATTTTCTTATATAATTAATATACTTGTAATCATTTCTATTTAATTAGTCATTTAACTAACTTATCTATTTAAACTTGAGGAATGATTATATTAGCCCAGGCTAAACAAATGTCTCTGTTAACCCATCTCAAGAAACCCATTTAAAAAACTTTCTTTTTGCTTTTTCTTCATATACTTGTTTATCTCAGTATATTTAATATATAAACTAAGTTTTACTATTTTTGAATATGTGCATACATTTTTTGAGATTTTTAAACATCTATGTATATATATATATTTAAAATACTCATATCTTTAAAAACCTTAAGAAAATATATATATACACATATGCAAAAATGATAAATTTTGGTTTATATGTTAAATATATTTAGATAAATAAATATATGAAGAAAAAATAAAAAAAGTATTGTAAATGAACTTTTTAGGTGGACTAAATTTTTTTGTCTAAAAGTTTTATTATTTTCCAAACACATATTTTTATTTGGAACATACCGTCCTTTATCGGTGTAAAAGAAAAAGAACTTATCCTACCCATTTTAGAGTACCCGGCGGATCGATCTATGTATAACCTATACAAGTCGCGCCCCTGATCTTAATCTAATATAAGTAATATTAAATTAGTTTTGGCTCAATGTACTCAATTTTAATGCGCAAAATTCACCATCTATACATGCGCATCCAATCTGCGTCTTCCATTCAAACGGTTAGACTTTGGGGGGTATTTATTTATATAAAAAACTTTTCAACTTAAAACTTTTTAATTTAAAACTTTTCACTCTTCACGATAACTATATTTTTAAATTATTTCTTCATTTCTTCATCTACGATTACCCTGCTTTTCAATTATTTTTATATAATCACATCTAAACTATCTATTTTAGTTTTATTCTCTTTGCTCCTCATGATTACTCTTATCATATTACATAATTTTTTCTCATTTTAAAAACTTTTACATTAAAAATTTTTCATCCAAAATTTTATTATATCCCAAACACACACTTTATTGTTTTAATGTAGCTGGAATTTCTCAACAAAAAAATGCAGCTAGAATTTTTATAGATTTGACTTGATGGAAAAACCAAATTCTAAGAGAGAGAGAGAGACTGTGCCCAAAATCATCCATCGGCATTCCCTCTCCAAGAGAAAAAATCGCCATGGACAACAAAAGTAATAGCGGAATCTACGTAAACTTTATCTAAGCCCAGCGGCCCGGCTTGATCTCCTTCCTTATATATGAGTTGGGCTCGACTTCTACGTAATGATATATAATTTTTCTAAATTTTAAGATTTTGATCATTGATGGAACTTATCCTAGATGGATTGCACCTCTACAAAATGGGTTCCACATGTATTAAAATTTTATAATATTTTATACAATTATTTATCTGTATAAAAATATATTTTCGATGATTTAGATGTTAAAAATACAACTTTAAAATTAATATTTATAGTAAACTATTTTATTACATTAATTTTGTACCATTTTCAAATGGGCCCATGCACATGTTTGACTTAGATGAAAATTGACATGATGTTAAAGTAAATAATTCCAAATATAATAGATAGAGTGAATGTTAATTTTATGATAATGTGAAACTCATTTACAGTAGACTGTATTATAATTAAAGTGCAGTCCGTCTGCACTTCATATATAATTTTGATTTAACCAACATGATATTTTTAGATAGAACCACTTTGCGAGTGACATAAAATACACTGTGGCGAGTTCTAAATTCTAATGAAGTGGAGGGATTGATTCTCTGGCAAGTACCTTAGAAGAGAACCGGATCAAGAGATAGGGATCTGAGATCCTCGAAGAATATGTGAGGAGCAGATTCCAAATCCTGATCCTTCCAGCGCAGCGTGTAATTAGTTGCTGGGAGGATTGAGAGATGTGGGGGACATCGAAATCATGAGGTTTGGTTGAAGTGGGGGCGTGGGAAATATGCAGCAAATCAATTTTGGCACTTTGTCCTTGTGGATGGATGAGGTGTGTTGTTGAGTGGGGATTGGATTTGTTACATTCTTCGGATAAAAAAAGAATTTTTTTTTATTGGAGGATATTTTACATCATATCTCAATTCATATTATATTAAAACCTGAGACAAAATTCATTTGAGGCCGTTGAGGTGAGGTGAGCTATCTTTGTCATATACGACGCTAATGCAAGGAAGAGGGCACTCAAATTCTTTGCTAGGTCGTATTCTCAGATACCACATTCCCCCGTCCGTTCATGCCTCTGCTATCGATTTTGCTTGCTTCATTCTCTCCTTTGCAATCATTCGTGGCAGCATGGGTGCTGGTATGGGAGCCACTGCTGTGATCTTTTCCTTAGAGACGTGAGCATTCCTAACTGTTGGGTGCTGGCCTTCTCAACCCAAAAGCTAAAGTGGAGTTGTTACATCATAAGCACTAATGCTAGTTTATTAGGTGCTTATGGGCCCTCTTAATCCCAAAAGTTAACCCACTGAGTGAGGCTTTTCCTCACACTTTAACTGCAGACTCAGCCCCTTCCACAATCGATGTGGGATTACCTAACACTAACACCTTCAATTGGTTTGGGTGGGACAAGAGTAGGCAATTTGGATTCAATTCTAACAAGTTTGGTTCTAGAATCAGCAGCAGCAGGTGGCGTTATAGAGACTGCTAGTGCAGCAGCAGTTTCTTCCTCGTATGAAACACATAGGAAATCCAAAGCGGAAAAATCATCTTCCCTGTTTCAACTATTTCAATTGATCAATTTTATCTTTCAATTAATCATTTCTGTAATTATATTGAAGGCCAAAACAGAGATATTGTAAATCCTTTGTAATTTAACGATAGCTTTTGTTCACTTTCTTGGCTTTAATGGTGGCTCCCTATTAGAAGACAATGAATCGGTATGACTTATCAGAGAAGTTGTGTCAAAGAATTACAAAAGATGAAACGATCTATCCATGAATTTTGATACTTTTGCCTGGTAATTTGGTAGGTATATAAATTTGATGTGTGACATTCCAGGAAACAAATTATGGCTACAAAAAAGTTGGCAAAGTTTTCACAATCTGTCAATTTATTGTCGTTTCTAGCCTGTTGCACACTTCTTCCCACTTTGATGAAGGGTTGGTAAATTTCTATTGCAGGGTGAATGATAAGAAGATAATTAAAGTAAGAGAATCAGGTGCAATCTCCCTGTCTCTCAAGAAGGTAGATGCTTTTGGCAGAATTTATGTATCTCTCTCTCTCTCAAGAAGGCAGATGCATTTGGCAGAATCTCTCTCTTCACAAGTATTTTGGATTTCCAGAATGGGACCAGCTGGATTAAAACATCAAAGTCTGACCATTTGAATGGATGGTGCAGATACGGTATGAACGGATGGTGCAGATAAGATGCGTGTTAGGGGATGTTTGGGAATAAGGGGTGGGAAATGTGGGAGAGAAATGGTGGGATCACGGATTTCAAAGCACATCATTAATCATTCAATCATCATATTTTTTCACTTTTACCCCTGTATTCTAATCATTTTACCTATCAACTATCTTCCAACAAACCTATTTATTCCAACTTTACCCCTATCATTTCATATCAATCACACAATTTTCAAAATATTTCATTTTCTACTACCACCAAATACCACATTTCCCACAACTTTTACATTCCCAAACGTCCCCTTAGTGTCAATGTATTGGCTAAAGTTCAAGAGGGGACGGGTGAATGACTTTTAATAGCATTTGCCAAAAATAAAAGCTACATATCTAAAGAATCTGCAATGTAGGGGAAGTAAGATACAAATCAATCCAGCACGCAGGTATAGCAGTTTAGTCGAAATCTTAAGCACCTATTCCACTCTTTGTGACTACAATTATTGATTCCACAATACCAAAATAAGGTATAATCTACAATTGGTTTCATGAACTCATCAACAACTCATACATGTTGGTTTCGTAAGCTAATCAATAAACTCATACGCTATTGCTTCTGTAACCCCACAAAAGCTGCAAACCCTTTTACTAAAAAGAAAAAGTACAATTCATGTTTTTAAATAAACAGATTTGTATAATAATGAAAAACGAATGCATTAAAGATTAGAGTTACTGCTCTCGTGATAAAATAATTTTAGTTGATAAAGGGTGTGTTTGGCAATTGATAGAAAATGTCAAGTTAAAATTTTTCAATCTAAAACTTTTTACCCTCCACAATTATTATATTTTTTAATTATTTTTTCACATTTTCCTATGCAACTACCATACTTTTCAATCATTTTTACATAATTATCTACATAATTAACCTATCTATTTTAACTTTATCTTCTTTACCACTCATCATTATCCATATCATATCACATCATTTGATAACTTTTACTCTATAAAATTTTTCATCAAAAATTTTATTCATTACCAAATACACCAAAAGTATTGATGAAGCTGTGAATGCTAATTCACGTTTAGGATTAAGTAGCTGAAAACTCTTTTTTTGAGATAAAAAAAAAAGTAGATGAAAACTCTCAAAGTAATTGTCAAAGTCGTGTACATGTTAGCACAAAATCTCAGCTATTATTTCATGGGTGAAGGAACTCTTCTATATGCTTTGGAGCTCTTGAAAACATTGATATGGTAGTTGGTCAACAACTAATAGAGCATTAAATAAAATATTACTGTTGCAGCAATTTACACCAACCTGTTAGACGATATCTTTGCCGGCTATGTTTGAATTTACAGTTTATTTCTATAAGTTGCTTTTGTAAGCACAAAAACGGCTTTAACGAAGTCTAATTTGTATGGAATTTTTTAAGAACTTCCTCGAGCAATCAAATTGAACATATTAACCTTTAATTTTTCCAAAGAAACTTCTGAAAATTCAGAAATGCAAGTTGTTATTCGAGTGCATCCCGCTTCTTTTATACATTTTTAAAAATGCTTCAGCGTATCTTCTATAGGCAACTTCTATACACTCGAAACTCACTTTCATAAAGATTAATTTTGATGAAACTTGGTTCGAGTCTCCTTGAGCACTTAAATAAAGGCTACAATTTTCAGTTTACAGAAATAATCGATCTATTCATGCCTTTTAATTTCTTCAAGATTCCCACTTCTACCTCTACTTCTGCAAAGTTAGTTTTTTGTTCATCTTATTGTGATAGGTGAAATATAATATCATTTGAATCACTTACTAAGATTAACAATGTCGCATCTTCTGTAGAGCTGCGTTAACTTTCACAAATCTCTAAAACTTATGATTTGACTTCGAATTTTTCTATAATCACCGTATAAATTAATATTCTATTAAGTAACCTCGTACAATGTATATCCAGGCTTGCCTTAATAGTCACATATAGTGACTTCATGCGATAGAATTAACCCTCTTTCTCCCAATGTAATAAAAAAGTAACCTCATGCAATGATTAATAATATAGTAAAATATACTTAAATTAGAACATTAATATCTCAAATATACTTCAATCTTTTATTCATCATCCAAAAACTTAAACTATTTCACTTATGATGAGTAATGTGAATTCATGGTTTAGATACAACAATGCGCACATCTTGACGGTGGATTTTCATGGGGGCATTAAATGAACTGATTTTCAAAATAACAACTTGTCGAAGATGCATTTCAATGTATATAACCATCATAGTAGGTTCCAAAATAAAGAAGTTGAAATTCATGTAACTAGTTCCGATTGAAAGTTTGAAACCCAACACACGATACACGGAGAAATTTTGTCCTCTTCAAAAACTCAACATTCGACGCATAGACAAAGTATGACACGCGGAATTAGGCATGTCGGAGTGGAAAATCGGCTTCTGGAAGCAGGCTGTCTTTAGCCACCGCTCCCTTCTTCTTTTTTTTTTTTGAATAATGCCACCGCTCCCTTTCATACGGATAAGGATAAGGAATAGCATTGCATCGATGCCACTAGGCAGCCGAGGACTGGATGATTGGCTCTCCAGTTTCCATTTGTTTTTTTCCTTCGAAAGCATCAGATTTGGATTCATGGAAAGATTTGGATGCATGGATAGGGATTGGAATGGATAGAAATCACGAAAGTACAAAACCCGCCGGAAGATAGACAAAGATTCAGAGATTGAATACTTCTCTCCCTCTATATGAAAAATATTTAAGTCCAGCTTCATTGCACTACGGTGAAGTTATCTCCAAATAAGCCTCATATGATCATAAAATTATAATCTACTACATCAATTATATTTAGAATTATGCACTCTATTACCATACCAATTTTCATTCAAATTGGACATGCATATGGACTCAATCTGAAAATTGTACAAATCCAACAAAATAAAATAATTTGATGTAAAAAATAACTTTAAAATTATTTTTTCAACATGTAAACCATTTGCTATAAAATTTATATATGGATAAATGATTATATAACGTATTTAAGTACACGTGGGGCCCGTTTTGGGTCAAATACATTGTTAATTATAGTACAACTTCACTGCATCAGAAAGATTCTCTAATGGTTTACATGTAGAAATCAAAGTTGTTTTTTACATCAAAATATTTTATTATGTTGAATTTGTACAATTTTCAGACGGAGTCCATACACATGTCTAACTGGGATAAAAATTAGTATAATGATAGAATACATAATTCTAAATATAATAGGTAGAGTAGATTATAATTTTATGGTCATGTGGGGTCAATTCCGGGATAACTACACTGTAATTGTGGCGCAGTTGTACTACATCTGAATATTTCTCATATAGCAAATGAACCTTAACAGCAGTGCAGTTGCGCTAAAATGGGCCCTACGTGATCATATAATTATAATTTACTTCACCCATTGTATTTAGAATCATGTATTTTATTACTATACCAATTTTTATCCAAATCAGATATGTTTATGGACCCCATTTGAAAATAGTGCAAATTTAACGTGATAAAATAGTTTGATGTAAATAACAACTTTAAAGTAATTTTTTCAACATGTCAACCATTTACTATAAAATTTATATATAGATAAATGATTGTAAAAAGTTTCATTGTATTCTAATATGTATGGGCCCACTTTTTGACAAATGTACTGTTATTCTGGTGCGGTTGTACTGCTCCAGAAGAGCTCACACACACACACACATATGAGAACCTTTCCTGTGTAGTTAAACTGCACCATAACTAATAGTGCATTTTGCTCAAAATGGCCTACATGTACTTAAATGTATTAATATTTAATATAATCATTTATATGTATATATATATTTTATAGCGAATGGTTTACATGCTGAAAAATAGCTTTCAAAGTTGTTATTTACATTAAATTATTTTATTACATTGAATTTGTATTATTTTTGGATGAGGTTCATACACGTATCTAATTGGAATGAAAATTGGTATCATAATGGAATACGTAATTCTAAATACAATGAGTGGAGTAGATTATAATTTTATGATCATTTGGAGCCTATTTTGAGATAACTGCACTATAATTATGTTACAGTAAAGCTGCATGGGAATATTTCTTATATACATCATTAATTTGTTTATTATACATCATTAATTTGTTTTATCACGAACGGGCCGTGCTGCTGCCAACTACGCACGCTCTTGAAATTTTGTTGCCTGTAATGTTACGAACTTCGACGCTCAACACGGGAGCAATCCTAAGAGCAATCCTAAGTTATCATATGTTTTAAATAATCTAGATATTATAATATTTAAAAATTGATATATAAATTAAAATTTTAATTATATTGATTACAATCTATGCACATTTTTAATTTAGATGAAACTTAGATTTGTGAGTTAGAAAATAATTCTATTTCATCACGTGACACCCTGCTTATACCCTATAGCAGTATCTATAGAACATTCAAAACCATGGGGCTCTCGGGCGGCAGATATTCTAGTAACTTTGATGTGGGGGGAAATTTAACATGGAGGGGGCATATAATCATTAAAGAGGGGTAGTCATTTCAATTCGAGATATGGTTTGAAAATGTTAAGGGAATCTTTCTGTGACGGCGTGCATTAATGTCATGGCTTTCGTCATCGCTCCAAGTTTAGCCTACGACGTAGGAAAGTAAACATATGGAGTGAATGTTTAGCTGTATAAAACTTTTAAAATTGAAATCTTTTAGAATAATACCGGAAAATGATAAATTTTTGAATAAAATTTTTTTAAAATGAAAGAAAATAATATAATATAATATGGACAATGATAAAGAGTAAAGATAATAAAGTTAAAATAAATAGTTTAATTGTATATATAGTTAGGTAAAAATAATTGAAAAATAGAATAATTGTATAAAAAATATAAAAATTAAAAATAAGATAATTGTGAAAAATAAAAAGTTTTAAATTGTAAAATTTTTAGTTTAAAAAATTTTACATTATCCAAATATGCCCTAAATGTAAAAGTTTTCACTCTTCACAACTATTCTTTTTTTAATTATTTTTTCACATTTTCCTATATTATTACTCTACTTTTCAATTATTTATACATAACTATCTATACGGCTAATGTATTTATTTTAGCTTTATTCCTTTTACTTTTTATCATTATCCATATCATATCATATTATTTTTTTCAATTTCAAAAACTTTAATGCAAAAAACTTTTTATTTAAAAGTTTTATTTTTTTCCAAACATATTCTATATATAGAATATATGGTCATAAACACTCATATATTAGCATATAATATCTCATCATCTAATCACCAAACTAATCATAATTACATAAATACAATAATTAAATACCCAAAAATTAATATCCCAGCTCATAAATTAAATTTAATAGTCGGGTTTTCCCGAACTTCTCTTTACTTCCGTTTATCTAGTTTATAATTTATTATTCCATCATCATTCATATGTATTATACTTATTTTAACATAATAATTATAATCCATTTATTATAATCAAATTCATCATATATGCTCCTACCTAAATTTAACCTTCATTTAAGCTTACTTAAAATTCTTATATATATATTTTTAATAATTACAACTTTGCTTAACCACTCATTTATCACAAAAATAAATTTTTATATCTTGCTTATAAAATTAAAATTAATCATTTAGGAGTCATCTTTAAACCCAAATTCATCATCCATATATTGCCTGACTTGGCCAATTAGATGAGAGAATTTTAAGCTTTAATATTTAGGGATTTTTCTGCCTTTTATTTTCACATAATTTAAATACAACAAGTTTGATGATGAGAATGATATGTTTGAATAATATTTCTTATCGGCCATATGAGGGAGCGATAAAGAAAAGATGAAGGAAAGCTAAAGGAAAAAGATAAGCAAGCGTTTTCAAGTTTCCATTTCAAAAGAACGGTGTTGTAAGAAAATCTATTTTTATCCTTTTATTTCAAGAAATGTTATTTGCCAACTCCATGTTATTTTTTAAAATGTATAATTATGACTAAAAATAGGCATATAATTTGTGTCATATTTGGAATAATTTTTTAAATTATTTTTTGAGAATCTATCATTTAATTATACTGCTATTATTAATGCTATTAAACAGATTTAAATAGCTTTAAAATTTGTTGGGCCTGAAAAAGATTTAAAATCTTCCAGTGTAACGGGCTTAGGGAGAACCAATAATTTTCATTAAACAATTAAAGCTCAATGCAAGGTGAAACCCCAAAAAAAAACACAAACACACACACACACACACAAAAGCTTTTAAAATAGTTTAACCAGTTCTGACAGGTTTTTTACATGGCCAATAAAAAGCTATGTACAAAGCTCGTTAATATAGAATGTAAAAAAGTAATTAGAAATAAAGAATTCAGGTTCAATGCATAGGGACGAATTGAAATTTCAATGTACGTGGGTGCAAAATCCATTTTTTAAAATTTTAAATTTTTTATAAAACTGTTAATTTAGGTGTATTTAACTTAAGATTTATATATCTATATTTTTTATTTTTTAAAAAATAGTAAAAACGACTAAATGAGTTTTGCACTCCAGTGCATTAAAAATTTAATTCATCCGCATCCATTGAAACATTACAAGAAAAGATAAAAGGGGTGAAATTGCAAATCTACTCTTAAAATTTAAGTAGGGGTGCAACTTGGGCCGGGTTCAGCCCGAACCCGGCCCGCCGAACCCGAAAATATGCAGTGTTGGAACTCTAAGCTTTTGAGCCCGAACCCGAACCCGAATTCAAATAGGGCTCGGTTTCGGGTTCAGGCAAGCCCGAACCCTGTAAACCCGAACCCGAATTTGCATTTATATAAAATATATAATTTATATTATAATAATAATATATAATAATAATAATATATTGTAATAATAATATATTATAATAATAACATATTACTCATGGATGGATGATGGACAACAGGAGTACGACATGGCAGGCATGGACAGCTCATCGCCAAGAAAATCTAACATCTTAAGTGATTTCAACAAAATACATATTCCCAATTTACATTACGATATAGGTCCAACAGTTTTTTTAAAAAAAATTACTCTTCACGCCTTTTCTACTGAAGCCTTTTGACCAACGAAATCCTGTGATACTAAATATTAAATTTTTTTGAGATTTTTTTTTTCAACAGGAAAATTTATGAGAACTTTAAAATTATAGTTGTAAAATAAGCTTAAAACAATAGAGGAGTAAAAAAATACAATTAATGATTAATAATATAATTTTATTGACAACGTTTACACATAATCCATATTCTACTTGATACAAAGAGAATGCTCAAAACAAGTTTCTTTCTTTCTACTCTTAAGCGGTATTTGAATTTTTCTTAATTTCATACAATAAATTGTTCTTAAAACTTTTTTATATAATAGATTTGTGATAAAAAATTATATATAAGATGAGTAATAAAGACATATTAATAGAAGATGTCAACCCGAAACTCAACCCGAGCCCGAATTTCAAAAATAGGGTTAGGGTTGAGGTTTACAAATAGGGTTAGGGTTAGGGTTAGGGTTGAAGTTTTACAAATAGGGTTAGGGTTAGGGTTGAGGTGAACCCGAGTTTCATCAGCCCGAGTTGCACCCCTAAATTTAAGCTTTTCGCCACACGGTTTAGATGGTAAATTACGTTTTTAAAGAAAGAACCAATGTTATAAGAACCGGACCGAACCGGCCGGTCAGACCGGTTCGACCGGGAACCGGCCATGAATTCGGTTCGATTATACTCGGTTCGGTTCTATTCAAATGAACCGTTTAAACCGTATAAACCGCGGTCCAACCGTTACAGACGGTCAAACCGGGTTAAGCCGGTTCAACAGTGAAGCCCAAAATCCAATGCCGCGCACGATTTTTCTTCTTCCCGCACAATCTGTTTTTCTTCCCGCCCAAGTCGTTTCCTGCCTGCTACGTCTTAGGCTGCGTCTTCTCTTCCCCTTTCTCCCTTTGTTCCGTAGCAACTACGTCTTAAGCTTTTCATGGCCGTCTAGTCGTGTCCGGAGATGCTGCTCAGATTGCTATGGACGAAGATTGTCATTTACGAAGTTGAAGATCTTTGGCCGGAGATGCTGCTCAGATTGTTGCGAGACGGACCTTGATAGCAGAAGACTATTATTGACTTGCCTTGCTATGTAATCAGGCTGTTGTGCAAGGCTTGGATTTGGGGTGGAAAACATGGCCATTTGGTCTTCTTGCTCAAATATTCACCCGATTTCTTGAATCCAAGGAAGATCTTGTCACCGGACTTCGAGGTTTCTCACTATCGGAAATTTGGACGGCTCTGATCTACTAAAATCTACTTGTTGGCACCGGATCTGACATTGCTGCTGAAGGTGGGTTAGTCATCCATGGAGGAAACGAGAAAACGAAGGTGATGGAGCACCAAGTTTGGTGCTCTGCTAGTGTACTTTTATTTGTGCACATGCGTTTCCTAAAAAATAAAATACAGCCATTAAATCGCTTAAAAACTTACAAAAACTCCCCAAATCTCAAAAGTATGTTTTTGGAACAATTTTTATATGAAATCTATTATAAATACAATTTTAAATATTTTAAAATATGAAAGTATTAAATAAAATGAAAATTATCAATGGGCTAAGAGCTCACACAATTAGTTAATATTTTTAATTATAGCTTTATATATTTATTTAGTTTTAAAATTATTTAAAGATTTGCGTAGTTCTGAAATATAATTAATATTTAGATTAGTTAATATTTAGATTTAGGAGTTATAGATATATAATTTTACTAATATATTAATTGAAAATAATTAAATATTTATGATATCATAAATGTCATGCTGACGTCACCGGTTCAAATCGGTTCGCTTAACCGGTCAAACCGGTTTGAACCAGACTTGAACCAGACCAGTTCTTTTACCGGTTCGGTTATGATAACATTGGAAAGAACCCGTTTGAATGGGCAATGGTGTTGCCCCGAGTCACGAAGTTAATTTACCAGAAGTAGATAATTGAACTGATCTTGCACCACTAACATATCCTTCTCCTATATAACAAACACAGTCCATCTCCTCTCTTCCTCGTCTCACCTTCTAATCAACCATGGATATCTTCCTCTTAGCTGTGATGGCTCTTCTCTTCTTCGTCAGCTTCTCTTTCATTTTCAACCACATGTTCGGGAAGCAGCCCAAGAACCTCCCACCATCACCTTCTTCTTCCCTTCCCATCATAGGCCATCTCCACCTCCTCCGGCCGCCCCTCCACCGCTCTCTCGCCGATCTTTCTAGACGTTACGGCTCTATTCTCTGCCTCCGCTTCGGCTCTCGCCCTGTCCTCCTCGTTTCTTCTCCCACGGTGGCAGAAGACTGCCTCTCGAAGAACGACATCATCTTCGCCAATCGCCCGCACGTCCTCGCCGGCAAACACCTTGGCTACAACTACACTGCCATCGGCTTCGCCTCCTATGGCCCCTACTGGCGCAACGCACGCCGCATCGCCACCATCGAGATCCTATCCTCATACCGGCTTCAGATGCTTTCCGGCTTCCGAGCCGACGAAGTCAGATCTCTGGCGAAAGCCCTGTTCAAGGAGTGTGGGATGAGGAAATCCGTTGTGGAGCTGAAGTCGAGGCTGTTCGGGCTTACCTTTAACGTGATGATGAGGATGATTGCCAACAAGCGTTATTATGGGGATGAAGTGGCGGATTTGGAAGAGGCGAAGCGGATTCGGAGATTCGTGAAGCAGGCAGTGGCTTTGGCAGGGGCATCAAATTATGGAGATTTCGTTCCTGTTTTGAGGTGGATTGCTTACAGGGGAGTCGAGAGGAGAATGAGAGAATTGGCGAGGGTGAGAGATGATTTCTTGCAAAGTCTGATTGATGAGCAGTTGAAAAAAATGAAGGAGAAAGAGAAGGAAGAGGAGAAGGTGGATGAAGGGCAAGAAACTCGAACAAACAAGAAGAAGACGCTGATTGAAGTTATGCTGTCGTTGCAGGCGAGAGAACCAGAGTACTACACAAACAACATCATCAAAGCACTTATTGGAGTAAGTGCATCGTATAGCTCATCTCTTTACTTTAGAGGAGATCATTTTTTATCTCTAAAATTCAAATTAATGATATTTTAAAAATTTTAATTGGGTTAAAATAGTTTTCAAAACTTGGCTATGGTGTTCATAATTCAGAATATCGTTATCCTTTGCTTATTGGGTTGTTATGTATCGGCATTGGACTGTATCCGCAAGTGTTGAATAGTTTTTTAGCTAAAAACCACTTAAAATATTTTAAAATTTTAAAAATTAAGGAACGAAAGAATATATATTTATTGTATATTTTGCCGAATAAATGACGGTGCATCCATCATTCTTCTTGATAGAGATATTTACAAATATATCCCTCCATGGTGTTAAGGTTACGAAGGTCTTCCATGATGTAAAGATTGTAAAGTTCTCTAATTGTAAAATCAAACGTCTGTGTGTATATATATATATATATATAAACATGATTTTATGCAATATATTGTATATATGCTTAAGTTACAATAGTCATTTTTCTTCGTAAAATATATTTTTCTAAGTGCATTTAATTTATATACCAAGTTTTATTATTTTACAATACTTTTACATATTTATTTTTTATTTTTGAAAATCGAATTTTTAAGAGGTGAAAAATGAACTATATGCTACTATAATTGATGATTTTCAAAAATAAAAATAAATATGTAAAAGTATTGTAAAATGACAAAACTTAGTATATGAATTAAATATACTTAGGAAAACAAGTTTATGAAGAAAAAATTAAAAAAAATAAAATAAAAATAAAAGATAAATATTGTAACTTAAGCATAAATACAATATATAGTATATGATTATGCTTAAAAAAACTATATATCATAGTCAAAGATAAACTAGCATTAGAATAAGAATACTAAGTAAGAGGCTAGCTAATAGTTTTTTATTATAAAAGTGAAACCAATCCATGTTACGATAATAAGATATTTACTTCACAATTACTCAAATCTTAATTGTAAAATAAATAAGCAAATCTAAAATTGCCTTGAAAATATTTTAATATACCTTGTAAGACTATATATGTATTAGCATGTATGCTGGTATTGTACAATAGAAAAATGAAAAATATTTATTTCGTAAAAATTTTAAATCTAAAATTGTTTGAAATATATAAAATACGTTGAATTTTCTTAAGAAAATGGGAACATAAAGAAAAATTTTTGTGAGTAACTTAACCTAACATTACCAAAATATCGGACTATTTTTTAAAAATTCAGAACAATTTTTTTTATCCAAAACACAATTCTAGGATCATTTCGTTCATGAGTATAAAGTTCAAAGGCATTTGAAGTTATAGTCTTAACTTTTCTAACTTTACCAAAACTTTATTGGATTTATCTTTTAAATTTTGGCCTTCTCTTGGGGTGTATTTGATAGTGATATTGGAAACAAGGGAAATAAAAAGCTCTTTTTTCTATGTATTTCAATTATTTTATCTATTTTTGACTATTCTACTTTTCCAAATTTTATTCCTATATTTGACAATCTTTTTACAAAATTATTTTTTATTCTCACTTTAGCCAAATCATCTTACATCATGGTTGTAATTTTAAATTCTTTTTACTTTTCCACTTTTTCCCCTTTCCTAATAATGTTAACGAACACACCCAAAATCTTCAACTCTATAATAGTTGAAAATGCCCCAATTATGTATCCTAAATATCCAACTAAGTAGGAATTTTGAGTTTTAATCCATGCAACTTTAGCTTAGAACATGTTGGTTGGTCAAGTCTAATTCAATGGCCACGGAGCCCTGAGTTCGAGTTTTTGGCTTTTTCTAAAATAGGTGGAAGCTTTATCTCTTCTTAAAAATGATGAGAACTTGTATTTCCCAAACTTCAATGTAATATTAGATAAAATGTATCTTGCATACCCAATAAAAAAAGAAAAGAAAATGTTTGTCAATTAAAAAATCAACCAAAATGCAAAAAATGTTTCGATTATTTTTCTAATAAACTAGGTGCGAAAGATGATTGTAGAGTCTATCAAGTTGTCGTGGGTAGTCGGCAGCTTCACGGAGTGCTTTGAATGGTCGGATGTTAGTGACTTTTGGAAGAAGCCGTGGGTACTTGGCAGCCTCACAAAAATTCCGCCAGTGCAGACAAAAAGTCAAAATATAAAAAAAGATACGAATATAAAAAGAATAATGAGAGACATGTATGACCCAACTACATCGGTGAATCATTAAATAATATTTCAGCTGCAAGCATGATTGAACCGTAGCACACGTCAGTGGTCTACCGAACAAGCTAGTAGCAAAATGCAGAAACGCATACGTGTGAGTGTTGCCCATCCCACATTCTTATCTCCCAATTGTGATGACTGATGTATTTGGTTGGGTTTAAAATTTTTTGATGAAAAATTTTTAAATTAATAGAAAATGATATGATATGATAAAGATAATAATAAAATGTAAAGAGAACAAATTTAAAAAGATAAATTAGTTGTATACGATAGTTGTCAGGAAATGATTGAAAAATGTGATAATTTGTATAGGAAAATAGTAAAAAATAATTAAAAATAGAATAGTTATGGAGAATGAAAATTTTTAATTGACAACTGTTATGCCTAACCAAACACACCCTCAAACTAATTGCTATTAAAGAAGTTGATTTTTCATATCATGTCTTTTCGTAAATGAGCTTAACGGGGTGTAACTGTCTGCATCTTAATGCATATATCCTTTTTTTTGAAATTTTTTTACATAACTATTAATTTAAGTGTATTTAACATGTGTATCAATTTTTACTAATTTTGGAGTTTTTAGATTTTTTTGGATTTTTAAAAATCATTAACATTTTAGTAATTTTAAATTACTAAAAATGCAACTAATTTTTAAAAATCTAAAAAATCCAAAAGCCTTCAAAAATGATAAAAATTGATAATATATTAAATATATTTATAATACTAGTTTCATGAAAAAAGTTTTAAAAAATAAAAGGGTAATTTGCATGTATACCCACGTAGTTTGACGCTAATTACAGATATACCCACGTAGTTTCACGAAATGCATATTACCCCCACATAGTTTCAATAAAATTGCATATTACCCCATGTCATTACCTATCATTAATATCTGACGTTATATTTTGAAAAATGATAAAAATACCCTCATTGGTATATATAGTTTTATGGGGTAATATGCAATTTTAGTGATACTATGTGAGAGTAGTATGCAATTCGTAAAACTATGGATGGATGCATTTTCATCATTTTTCAAAATATGACATCAGATATTAACGACAGATAACAACATGAGGGTAATATGCAATTTTGGTGAAATTATGTGGAGGTAATATGCATTTCGTGAAATTACGTAGGTATATCTGCAATTAGCGTCAAACTATGTGGGTATATATGTAAATTACCCAAATAAAAAGGTAAAGTACACATGGGTGAATTAAGCCTTAATGCACTCGGGTACATAGGATTGACTACCGAGCTTAAGTCTCATTGAAGTAGTCTCCCAACATTTTTAATAGCTTTGGATATATATATGGGTTTATTTAAGGGCTTTTAGGGTTGAGTTTCAATTGATGTGAAGAGTGATCTTAAAGGGCAACAAAATTCTTAGTTTTGAGTTCAAGTAGAGATAGCCACAGATATATTTAACATTTAAATTAATGGGCTGGGATAATAACACTTGAATAGTGTGTCAGTTTCCATAGTAAAGTAAAGATTCATTTAGGGCTAGACTAGGAAAGCTTAGGTGAGCTCATAAATATAGTAAAATAATAGGAAATAGTAAGCGTGGTATATTTAGCATATTTTAATAATTATATAAAATCTAATCTAATGGTTATATTTAACATTATCCATTTAACTTTGGCACCAAAAATATATTTAAATGGATGCCTATGTGACTGTACCTTTACAGATGTATACAAATCGGGTCTGTTTCTATAAAACTTCTTTTCTATGTGACTCTTTTTATTTTTAATATTTTTATAGTTGAGTTCCATGTGTATAAAAAAGAATTTCTTTTTGAAAGGATAAAACTAGCTTCTTGTTATGCTAATGTTATCTATGGTTGTTCCATATATACCTGCCTTTCTATTCTATAGTCCATAGTGGTATTACCCATGTTGTTTTGCTCGAGAAAATTTCCAATAGAATTCATTCAATTAGATTGAAACAAGATTATCCTTCCCTTATGTTTTTTTATTCATGTTTATATACACCAAAGCCGTCTAATATTACAAATCAGTACATACACAATCCTTCTAATATGGAGAAAATTCTATAACACTCCCATCACTAGGGGAAATATAATACCCCCAACATAAGGGGGGAAGAGATTCAAACCTTGGTTCGCTAGCAACAATGCCAGATGCATTACCAGGCCAGAGCAGTAGATGCTCCTTCTCTCATGTTGAGAATGAGAAAGGATTCATTCTTTGGCTCATTTCAAAATACTTCAATCGATACATGTAAGAAATAGGACGAATCAATGACTTTTTCCTCAAATTTTCATGGGGTCGCTCCTTAATCAGTTTAAGTCAAGATGATTGCCCCCTGACCTTAGATTCCTATATAAAATGCACAAGGATGGTAAAGACCCCCTAACTTATATTCTGATCGATTAGATCTCTCTCATAAAGAATTGCAGGAAGATGCGATAGTTTATTCAAAAATATACTTATGTATTGTATTTAGCATTGTACATTATTATCATGGAAATTTTCTCATTTGTTTAATATCAATATATACGGACTCCATCTATAAATGTATAAAAATAATATAATAAAACAATTAATACTAAAAAAATTTAAATAGTATTTTCAATATCTGAACCATCTAAAATATCACTATTATATAGCTAAATAATTCTTTAAAGTATTATTATATTGTAATATATATGTGAATGAATCTAAATATTTTTCTTAATTTACAAATGAATGTCTATTTTTGAGCAAAAAAGACTTACATATATTTGATTTAGATGAAACTTGATTTTTTAGCTAAACAAATGATGTTACGTATAACAATAGATTTAATTTTGCATGAAGCATCTACATTTTTTTGGGGGGGGGGGGGTTTGTACACGAAATCTCCCTATATGAATATCCAAATTTATGTTTTTTGAAAACGTTAAACAAAGTATCAGAATGCTATAAAATTATATAAAACCATTACTTTAGGTGGAATGAAGATTTTAGAAGATTTGAATGTTTGATAATGGGTTAAAATTCACTTTCAAATCATTCTATAATTTGGGACCAACATGAATTTTGATCATGATCATTTATTGGTTCTAAGTTATATAATGATAAAATCAATAAAAAATTGAATATCTTATAGTCGCCAAATAAGCCTCAAACATGACGAACGCAGCTCATGTCCCATTGAAGTAGTTGCGCCAACATTTTCAACGGCCTAATTTGGACGTATTTATGGTTTTATTCTAAGAATCTTGGAATATATACACCAATTTGGATGTACTGGCAATGGTAAACGTGCTAATTTCGGGCTCTGCACTTCATTACGTATTCGCGATCAGGCACTATTGACAGCAGGAACAGACACATCTGCTTTGACCATGGAATGGGCCATGGCACTTCTACTCAACCATCCACATGTGCTGAAGAAAGCTAAAGCCGAGATAGATGAGCAAGTAGGTGTAGATCATCTGCTAGAAGAATCGGATCTTCCCAAGCTGCCTTACCTTCAATGCGTTATCAACGAGACTCTTCGATTGTATCCAATAGCCCCACTGCTGCTGCCTCATTACTCATCTGAAGAAACAACAGTGGGAGGTTTTGCAGTGCCACAAGGCACGACGCTGCTGATCAATGCATGGGCGATTCAGAGAGACCCGACGATGTGGTCTGAGCCTGATGACTTCAAGCCGGAGAGGTTCGAATGTGGGATTGAAGTGGGGGGGAAGGAAGGTGGGTGCAAGTTCATCCCGTTCGGGCATGGGAGGAGGGCATGCCCAGGGGAGGGCCTGGCGAGGAGGGTGATGAGCCTGGCAGTGGGGACTTTAGTGCAGTGCTTTGAGTGGGAGAGAGTGGGAGAAGAGAAGGTGGACATGAGCGAAGGGCCAGGGCTTACAATGCCCAAGGCTCAGCCTTTGGAGGCTGTGTGTGAACCACGTAAAGCTATGGTGCCTATCCTTTCTCAGCTCTGATCCAATCTACGTATATATACAAACTATTTATAGCCTTCTATCTAGTGGTGGAATTCTATGCAATATGCATTGGTCTATATACAGTATTATTTATCTTGGGAGATTATAGCATATAGCCTAAGAGCGAGGTTCGACCGAATCATGCCAGTGAAAAAAGTTCCCCTGTAGCTAATTAATACCAATGAAATAAAGACCCCCGAGGAGTCAGACATTCTATCTGTAATTCCCAATGATTAAGTGCAAGAATTGGTCCATTGCATGCGATTGTAGTTGTAGCAATTACTAATGATTCAAGGGCATGAATTGTTCCATTACATTAGATCGTAGTTTGAATGTTCTTAACGTCACGGATGATTAAAACATCAGCGTATATATGTGCAAGATTTTTAACCCACGTCTCTTTAAATAAAACTTCATGACAATTCTACTTACTGTGAGGATTTTCTTACACTTGCAACGAAATTACAAAACTGTCTCCATTTTGGAAAGTTTCTTATCATAAAGGCGCGTTCTTAGAGCAGTTGAACTTGCAATGTTGGAAATCTTGAAACAATGTTTAACTTATATAAATATTAACAATATATTAGCCTCAGCATGTTTGTTGAATAGAATTTAATAAACGAAATTTCGATCACATTATATTTAAGCTTGGAAAACAATATTATTAAATCTCGTTCCCATGCAACCGTCCTACCTCCTTAGTAACAGAATTACTAAAAACTTTGCAATGGAGCAATAGTAACAAAATTTGCAGTAAATTATCCTCGAAACAAATCGCAGTAAATTTTGTTAATGAGAAATAGGATTTCTGGTAGCTGATATATGGTTAATTTCTTTTGAAAATCTATTAATGCCTTGTTTGACCTCGTTTAATGGGTTTTAGTTATACTGTTATTTAATTAGTGTCAGACAAATTGTCAGATATGTAAAACGAAGAGGATTGTTGTATAAAAAGATTTAAAAATATTGAATGAAATAGTAATAGAAAAAATAAGGTAATTAATATATAAGTGATCTGAAAATTGTGTAAGATCAAGTGGGATAAAAAAGAAAATTTTTTCTATTTGTCAAATGGCCCATTTGGCACGAGGTAAAAAAAATTGGGAAAAATTTATGTGAAAAATGAGAGAATGTAATAAAATATGGTAACTAATAATTAGAGCAAAGAAAATGAAAATAAACTAATTAGGATAGTTGGATAGAAGATATAAAAATTTTAGAGGTAATTATAGAAAAAGTAGAATAGTTAAGTAATAAAAAGGTTAAATTACATATTATAAAAGGTTAAATTATATCAAAATGTATGGCAAGAAGTGGAAATTTTTTTACCTCTTATTTAAATGGACCTTAATCTAATTTATGTTGTCATTCCAATTTAATGATCTTTGAAAGAATTTTTATCAAATAGTCAGAGATTGATAAGGTATGAGGTAAAAAAAGATCAGAAAAAATTTTTCCGACAAATTTTGTCAAAATTATTAAAAAGTTAAAGGCAATGTATTTGGACACTGTGCACCTAATAAAAAATAATTGCATGAAAAATGTGAAAAAATCTACATGGGAAGATAATTATTTCACTATATCAGCATATGAACAGGCCAAATACAAGGCCCACATCTTCAAACCTGTCTACCTCTCGCCCACGGTGAAGCCTCCAAATAAGCACAACCGTAACTTGGGGAGGCGTCCCTATATATATAAATGCACGGGCGGCCAAAAAAAGCCACAGATTGGAGCTCAACCCATGAGAAGCCGTTCCTGCGATTTTCTCATGGAAAGCCTGATCTGCACTTGATAGATCCAGGAGATCTATAGCAGCAACGGAAAAGTTATTGTATTAATATGAAAGAAGATTACAATCACTCAATGATAGATCCAAGAGATCTATAGCAGCAACGAAGAATTCTTGTATTAATATGAAAGGAGAATACAATCGCTCATATCTCTCTATTCTCTATTCTACGTCTACTCTGCTTCCTATAGGTTTATAAGAATTCAGATCTCAAATCCCAACCCCCCATTAAGCTGGCGCTCCCCTTTATTTATACCCGAAGGTAACAGCTGTCTAAACAAATGATGTTCTAAGCCCGGTCCGGACACCACCTTTCTCCCGGTTTGATACCACTTCGCGGGCGCAGGTTGTAAGCTGGTTTGTCATCAGTAAGTGGTTGCTCCTCATTAGCTGGGCTCTCCTCCTGAGCTGGGCCTTCATCTATCACAGGTTTCTCTACAGCCTCCGAGTTGACCTGCACCTCCTGAATCTGGTCATTAATGATAGGATCCTATCAGCACTATTTATTTTTGCTGGATGACTCAGATGTGTTGGGGCATTTTTTGGTATGGAAAAAATTTTAAGGGGGCAGCTGCAATCGGGCCCATTTCCACTTGCACCTGCGAGCTCTCCTCTCGTCTCTCATCTTTACTCTCCTGCCACACCTTCTTTCTTCCTCCGACGCCAGTGGTTCTCCTGCGAGCAGATGGTTATCGGTATTTGGTGGGTTTCCTTCTCGTTGGAAATGGACGACTATGAGTAGAGGCGATTTGCCAGCATCGAGAACCATCGGCGTTAAGATACCGACAGAGGCGGCTGATGGGTTTTCTTCTCGTCGAAAACAGAAGAAGCAGGCAGGGAGTCATTGCCTGGTTGTAGAGGAACCACAGGCATTGTGACGTTAATCAACAACGAAGAAGAAAAGCAACAGTTGTACTTTTCAGATTTGAGGTGACCGGAGTATAAATCTAGTTCAATGAGTTCGGCATCAGACTTAAGCATCCAGCAGCGAGCTATCGACCGGTTCTGATCCACGATCCAACAGCTGGCAGCCAATGGGTTTTTTGGTAGCTGCGGCGGTTGTTGGGTAGGGTTTGGCTGGGAATTCTATAGAAGGCGATGCACTGAGCAAATATGTCGGACGGATAGAATTTTCATTTGAAGTAGGGAAGATTTGTTTTTATCAGATCTAGTGATTCTGGTGTCGGATTTGAGTGATTCAAAAGTCAGTTTCTATGTTTTGAGGTGCTCTGAATTTTGTGAACGGTTCAGATTGGGCAAATTCATCTTACTAAATTATGAATACAAATAATCATGTGGACGTTTCAAATATATATATATATATTTTAGTTTTAAAAGTAAAAAATAATATAATTATTGCCAACATAAACTTAATTAAAAATACTCATTTTTATTATGTTAATCATTTATAATATGTTTCATAATAAAAATTCAAATAGATATGAACTAAGTGAACCAAAATTATTATTTCCAACAACTTCAAAAAAATAATTTTCTACCAATCTAAACATACTCAATTATTAAACAAGTCTCAAAAATTCATATATGTTTATTTAGTTTATTTAAATCTAAATTATTTAAATCTAAATTACAGGTTAATACAACTATTAGTGAAATAGGTTATTTTATATTGATTTTTTTTTATTAATATTTACATTTATTTTTTATTAATCTCGGATCAAAATGAGCAGTTAGAGAGATGATTGAGCCCTAAAGTTATTAAAATAGATACAAACTAAGTAACCTAAAAATAATCAATTTTGGTAGAGTTAATCTTCAATTCAAATTCACTTAAATCATAGAAATTTTGTTGAAGATTTTTTATAAAATTTCTATTTAAATGATTTAATTTTAATTTAATTTTTATGAATAGTAATATTGATTTTATTTTCCGAAAGAAATTTATAATTAATATTTAATCTAAAATTCAAGAGTTGACGGTCCATCATTTTAATCTATACGTATTACACCAAATTAAATAACTTAAAATTAGGTAATAAAAAATTAATCAGATATTTGTGGATTGATATTGCTATAAAATTATAATTGTTAACGTATGACCTTATGATATTTAACCCTTTATCTTAAAAAAAAGGCTATAATAAAAATGCATATGCCATTATTATTAAATCAATCCAAAAAACTTACATACATTTATATTATTAAATCTAAATTACAATTATATGTAATTTAAATAAAAATAACTTATTGTAATTTTATTTTTAAAAAGTCCAAAATTTTATGTCGTGAGATGCTGTTAGATATCATTAGATTAAGGTAGATTTCATTAAATCCTAATATCTGAGTTTTAAATTTTGTAATTAACGTATAAATGACCTTATAAAGGGTTTAGGATCATATACAAGTGTTAAATTAGGATTAACTTATTAATAACAAAAGTTAGATTTGGTTAGATATCGTTAGATACAGTCTATTAGATGTCGTTAGATACCGTTAGATGTAATTAGATGTTGTTAGATACCATTAGATTAAGGTGGATTTCATTAAATCATAATATCTGGGTTTCAAATTTTGTAATTAAGATATAAATGACCATATAAGGGGCTTAGGATCATATTACGGGTGTTAAATTAGGATTAACTTATTAATATCAAAAGTTAAATTCGGTTAGATGACGTTAGATGTTGTTAGATGTCATTAAATCCGGTTAGATACTGTTAGATATTATAAATCCTATTATCTGGATTTCAAATTCCGTAATTAAGGTAAAAATGACCTTATAAGGGGCTTAGGATCATATTAGGGTAATATCAAAAGTTAGATTCGGTTAGATGTCGTTAGATACTGTTATATATCGTTAGATTATGTCAGATGCTGTTAGATGTTGTTAGATGCTGTTAGATACCATTAGATGTTATTAGATGTCATTAGATTAAGGTGAATTTTATTAAATCCTATTATTTGGTTTTCAAATTTTGTAATTAAGGTATAAATAACCTTATAAGGAGCTTAAGATCATATTACATGGGTTAAATTAGGAATAACTTATTAATATCAAAAGTTGATTCGGTTAGATGACATTAGATGCTGTTAGATGCCGTTAGATCTGGTTAGATGATGTTAAATGCTGTTAAACACCATTAGATTAAGATGGATTTCATTAAATCCAATTATCTGGGTTTAAAATTCTATAATTAAGGTATAAATGACCTTATAAGGGTCTTAAGATCATATTACAGGTGCTAAGTTATGATTAATTTATTAATATTAAAAGTTAGATTCGGTTAGATGACGTTAGATGTTGTTAGATATCGTTAGATCCGGTTAAATGGTATTAGATGTCTTTAGATGCTGTTAGATGTCATTAGAATAAGTGAATTTTATTAAATCCTATTATCGGAGTTTTAAATTCAATAATTAAGGTATAAATGACCTTATAAGGGGCTTCGGATCATATTACAGATATTAAATTAAGATTAACTTATTAATATCAAAATTTGACCTGGTTAGATATTATTAGATGTTGTTAGATTCTATTAGGTGCTATTAGATAGTGTTAGATACTGTTAAATGTTGTTAGATGTTGTTAAATTCTATTATATTCAAAAAATAAAGACATATTATTAAATTTTCAAAAAATTAGAAATAAATATTGAAATTGTTATTTTTGAGAGTACCTTAATTACATGAATTTTAAATAATATAACATAACTCCTTATATAAAATATATTTTTCAACTTTACCAATTATAATGAAATCTTATTAAAAAATAATTTTTTCTACGCAAATATTTTTAAAAAATGTCAAATAATGAAAAATTATGTCAACATATGTTTCAGTGGTTGATCCAGCAAATGAATGGAATAGATCGAGATTTCGTATACATATAATATAAATTTTATCAAAAAATCAAACATACCATGTTTTCAAATAAATATACTCACATAAGAAAATTACTACAATGCCCTTACTTCCTTTTTTTCTTATGGGAACAGCTTCCCATGAGTTGGGCCTCGCCATAGATTTTCTTCCCACGTTTTTTCAGCCTTCTCTTACACAGGACCCTCTAAATAGTGTGTAGATTGGATCAAAGCTGTGAGAGGATGGGCACCATAGCTTCACGAGTCTTACACACAGCCTCTAGAGGCTGAGCCTTGGGCATTGAAAGCCCTAGCCCTTCGCTCATATCTACCTTTTATTTTCCCAAGCCCCAACCCATGGGAAGCCTTCCCCATGAGAAAAAAAAGAAGTAGGGGCATTGTGGTAATTTTACAGCGTGAGTATATTTGTTTAAAAACGTGAGTATGTTTAGTTTTTTGATAAATTTTGTATTATATATACACAAAATCTCAATCTATTCTATTCATTTACTGATAAACTACTAAAATGTATGTAGATATAATTTTTCATTATTTAACAATTTTTAAAAATATTTGTGTAAAAAAATTATTTTTTAATAAGATTTCATTATAATTGGTAAAGTTGAAAAATATATTTTATATTAGGAGTTATGTGTAATGTAATTAAGGTACCCTCAAAAATAACAATTTCATTTATTTTTTTTGATTTTTTTTGATTTTTTTAATATTTTTTTATTTTTCGAATATAATAACATCTAACAGCATCTAATCGCATCTAATTTTTAAAATTAATAAGTTAATCCTAATTTAACACCTATAATATGATCTTAAGCCCCTTATAAGGTCATTTATACCTTAATAATGGAATTTGAAACTCAGATAATACGATTTAATGAAATCACCTTAATCTAACAACGTCTAACAGCATCTAACCACATCTAACAGTATCGAATAACATCTAACCGTATCTAATCGCATCTAATTTTTTAAATTAATAAGTTAATCTTAATTTAACACATGTAATATGATTCTAGGCCCCTTATAAGGTCATTTATATCTAATAACATCTAACTGCATCTAACCGCATCTAATTTTTGAAATTAATAAGTTAATCGTAATTTAACACCTGTAATATGATCTTAGGCCCCTTATAAGGTCATTTATACCTTAATAACAGAATTCGAAATTCAGATAATACAATTTAATAAAATCATCTTAATCTAACAACGTCTAACAGCATCTACAACATCTAACCGCATTTAATTTTTGAAATTAATAAGTTAATCATAATTTAACACTTATAATATGGTTCTAGGTCCCTTATAAGGTAATTTATACCTTAATTACAGAATTTGAAACCTAGATCATATGATTTAATGAAATCCACCTTAATCTAACAGTGTTTAACCGCATCTAACCGCATCTAATTTTTAAAATTTATAAGTTAATCCTAATTTAATACTAATTTAATACCTGTAATATGATCTTAGGCCTCTTATAAGGTCATTTATATCTTAATTATAAAATTTGAAACCCAGATAATATGATTTAATGAAATCCACTTTAATCGAACAGTGTCTAACAGTATCTAACAACATCTAATTTTTGAAATTAATAAATTAATCCTAATTTAACATCTGTAATATGATCCTAGGCCCCTTATAAGGTCATTTATACCTTAATAACGAAATTCGAAACCCAGATAATATAATTTAATGAAACTACCTTAATCTAACAGAGTCTAACCGCATCTAATCACATCTAACAACATCTAACTGCATTTGACATCATCTAATTTTTGAAATTAATAAGTTAATCCAAATTTAATACTTGTAATATGATCCTAGGCCCCATATAAGGTCATTTATACCTTAATTACAGAATTTGAAACCCAGAAAATACAATTTAATGAAATCCACCTTAATCTAATAATGTCTAACAACATCTAACCGCATCTAACAACATCTAACAGCATCTAATTTTTGATATTTTATAAATATTTTACCTAATTTGTATATTTTGCAAAAGATATATAATTAATAATTCATTTCAGAACTATTCAAATCTTTAAATAATTTTAAAACTAAATAAATATATAAATTTATAATTAAAAATATTAATTAATTTAAATTAAATGAAATAGAATTTTCGTAAATATATAAAACTGTAAAAATTATTATATATATGACGTTGTAAAACTAACATTGTAATAAATTATATATAACTGTAATTTAGATTTAATATATAAATATATATTACTTTTTGGGATTGGTTAAATAATCAATTTAGCAAATAACTATGTTAATAGAAATTTTATAACAAAATTTATCAAAATTATAAAATAATATTATTACAGTTTATATTACAAATTTAACATATTAATATAATAATTGTGATTTATTGTTACTAGAATTAATTAATTTAAAATAAAAATACAAATTTATTTACTTCAAGTGAAATCAATGTAAAACTATCAATTTAATAAATATTTATATTGAAAAAAAAATTTATAGAAAATCTTCATGTTATAGAACACCTCTAAATAGGTGCCCTCATGTTATATCTCTTGCAAATTTTCTATCAAAAGTTGAGTTTTTCTATAATTTCTTACAAATAGGTACCTTTCTGCGAAATCATAAATTCATGGGGGTTTCTATAAAAATTTTCATCCAGAAGTCAAAATTACTACAGTAGTCAAAATTGCTACAGTATTTTTTTGTTTTGTCCATTTTCACGTTTCACTGTAAGGTTCGGCAGTTGCGGCAACTGCCCAAAGGAACCCAAAATTCACTTCTGGGCACATATCCGAGTTCTTTATTTAATAAATTTTTTTCGATACTTTTCTTTTTGTAAATCTATCGAATCTATGGAGTTTGGGAAAAAGTGGACAAATTATAAAAGCTTAAAATTCTTATTGAATCTTCAATAATAAAGCATGAAAATTTCCAAAAACCTAATTGGCGTACCCACGGAGGGATTTACTGGAACAGATTTGAGAAATTAATGTATACCATGAATTTAAACAAAAGATATTAAATTTTGTTTAGAGAAGATCTGGAATATAAAACCTTTCACTTGAATACGTTTCTGAATTGAATAATTGGACATCCATACAAATCTAACAAATTCTAGTGATATAAAGGATTTATTTTTACAAGTTTATTTCATAAAAGATTTAAATAGAAACTTTATTTAAAAATTACATCATTTTGTAGTTATTTTATATCATTTTCACACCATTTTAATGCAATAATTAGTGATATTTATATTTTTTACACAAAAATTATATTTATATAATTTGGGGATTCTATTAGACTATTGAAATTTTTTCGCAAAATTATTTTGAATACTCTATATTGCAAATAACAATCTGTAAGTGCAGGAATTCAGGTGGACCACCGGAAAATTATACTCATCTCCTCCCAAGCTCGCTCATGGCTGCCGGCTTTCCAGGGAAGAAACCCATCGTCAGTTTCCTATCCTTCAAAGCCAGCTAAATCGAGTTTAAAGAGAACTCAGCAGACAGATTTTCAGGCTACATTCATCTCCTTCAATTCCGGGCAACGAGCAGCCTTGAAAAGCCCATCTCCGGCGACCCATATTTTTTCAGATCCGGCCATCTAAGCTGTTAGATTGCAGATCAGATATGGTCAATCAAAAGCGGGTACAAATCCCCCATGTCCTGTAGCTATCACAACCGTTACTTCCCTTGCTTGCTGTGGATGATTTGCTCGGGATTGATGAGGCGTAGGAGGAGGCGTAGATAGGAGAAGACGCCGACCATTGCTGAAGTGGAAAAATCAGAGACGACACGCTGCCGGTAAAATGCATCTGAGAACCCTAACCCGGAGAGACAAAGAAATGGAGCAAGTGCGTGGGAAGTCTGTTCGATACCCGAAATTTTTGATACCGAAAATGCCCTGTCTAATCACACCCGTAGAATGAAAATGAACGGTGGATAAGCTGCTTCCCATGGGTTGGCTCTCTATTTTCCCACGAGGCCCAACCCATGGGAAGCCTTCCCCATGAGAAAAAAAGAAGTAGAGGCATTGTGGTTATTTTACAGTGTGAGTATATTTATTTAAAAATGTGAGTATGTTTGGTTTTTTGATAAAATTTGTATTTTATATATACAAAATCTCAATCTATTCCATTCATTTGCTAAATCAACTACTAAAATGTATGTAGACATAATTCTTCATTATTTGACAATTTCTAAAAATATTTGTGTACAAAAAATTATTTTTTAATAAGATTTCATTATAATTGGTAAAGTTGGAAAATATAATTTTTATTAGGAGTTATGTTATATTATTTAAAGTTAATGTAATTAAGGTACTCTCGAAAATAACAATTTCTTTTATTTTTCTTGATTTTTTGAAAATTTATTAATATTTTTTTATTATCCGAATATAATAGAATCTAACCGCATCTAACCACATTTAACAGCATCTAACCGGATCTAACCGCATCTAATTTTTGAAATTAATAAGTTATTCCTAATTTAACACCTGTAATATGATCCTAGGCCTCTTATAAGGTCATTTACACTTTAATTACGGAATTTGAAACCTAGATAATACGATTTAATGAAATCCACCTTAATCTAACAGCGTCTAACCGCATCTAATAGCATCTAACAACATCTAACCGCGTCTAATCACATCTAATTTTTGAAATTAATAAGTTAATCCTAATTTAACACCTGTAATATGATCCTAGGACCCTTGTAAGGTCATTTACACCTTAATTACGAAATTTGAAACCCAGATAATACGATTTAATGAAATTTACCTTAATCTAATAGCGTCTAACCGCATCTAACTGCATCTAATTTTTGAAATTAATAAGTTAATTATAATTTAACACCTTTAATATGATCCTAGGTCCCTTATAAGGTCATTATACCTTAATTACGAAATTTGAAACCTAGAGAATATGATTTAATGAAATTTACCTTAATCTAACCACGTCTAACCGTATCTAACCGTATCTAATTTTTGAAATTAATAAGTTAATTATAATTTAACACCTGTAATATGATCCTATGCCCCTTATAAGGTTATTTACACCTTAATTACAGAATTTGAAACTCAGATAGTACGATTTAATGAAATTTACCTTAATATAAGGGGACGTTTATTAACATATGAGTATGGGAACCATGGTTTTCCCATAGTATTTGGTTTCCCAAGACTAACTATTACTCCATCAATCACACTATTTTTCCTACTTTTACCCCTATTTTCCAATCATTTTCCCTACCAACTACATATAACAAACCTATTTTTCCAACTATACATCTATCATTTCCTATCAATCACACATTTATCAAAATATTCTCTTTTTCATTTCCCATCATTTCCCACAATCCCACAAATTTACACATTACCAAACGTCCCCTAACAACTTCTAACCGCGTCTAACCGCATCTAATTTTTGAAATTAATAAATTAATCCTGTTTTAACACCTGTAATATGATCCTAGGCCCCTTATAACGTCATTTATACCTTAATAACGGAATTTAAAACCCAGATAAGGCGATTTATTGAAATTCACCTTAATCTAATAGCATCTAACAACATCTAGCATCATCTAACCGTATCTAACCGCATCTAACCGCATCTAACCGGATTTAACCGCATCTAATTTTTAAAATTAATAAGTTAATCTTATTTTAACACTTGTGATATGATCCTAGGCCCCTTATAATGTCATTTATACCTTAATAACGGAATTTAAAACTCAGATAATACAATTTAATGAAATCAATCTCAATCTAACAGCATCTAACCGTATCTGACCACATCTAACCGTATATAACCACATCTAATTTTTGATATTTCATAAGTATTTTACCTAATCTGTTTATTTTGCAAAATATATACTTAATAATTTATTTCAGGACTACGCAAACCTTTAAATAATTTTAAGACTAAATAAATATATAAAGTTATAAAAAATATTAATTCCACTCGATTAAATGAAATAGAAATTTATGTAAATATATAAAATAGTAAAAAATGTTATATATATGATGCTGTAAAACTAAAATTGTGATAAATTATATATAACTGTAATTTAGATTTAATATATAAATATATGTTACGTTTTGGGATTGGTTAAATGATCAATTTATCAAATAACTATATTTAATAGAACTTTTATAACAAAATTTATTAAAATTATAAAATAATATTATTACAGTTTATATTATAAATTTAAAGTATTAATATAATAATTATGATTTATTGTTACTATAATTAATTAATTTAAAATAAAAATAAAAATTTATTTACTTCAAGTGAAATCAATGTAAACAAACAATTTAATAAATATTTACATTGAACAAAAAATTTATAGAAAATTTCATATTATAGAACATCTCTAAATATGTACCCTCGTATTATATCTCCTGTAAATTTTCTATCAAAATTTGATTTTCTATAATTTCTTAGTAATAGGTACTCTTTTGCGAAATCCTACATTCACGGGGTTTTCCTGTAAAATTATGCGTCCAGAAGTCAAGCTTACTACAATATTCAAAATCGGTCAAAATTGGTCAAAATTGCTACAGTTTTTTTTTTTTGCTATAGATCTCACTGCGTCGTCTTCGGAGCAATCGCTTCTTTCGTTTTTGGACAACCTGATCCACTTTGTGCTCCACCTTCTCCGTCTCGTCGGCTTCCAAGCAAATTTGGCTAAGCTCCACAGCGAGTAAGGGAAGGGAGAAGCAGAGCATGGAAACGCATTTTCAACTACCAAAAATGCCCTGTGAAATCAAAGCCGTCGAACGAAAATGAACGGTGGACGACAGGCTTCCTACGAGAAAAAATGCGGGCGCGCTTCCCATGGGTTGGCTGTCATCATGTATTTATTACGTGCGAAGATTTCCCAACTTCTCCAGTGTCAGATAGGATCAGCGTCCAACCATTGTGTTGACATTTCAATTTTCAAGCGTGGTGAGCTTTGGTGGAAATTCAGGTTGTTTGGACCGTACTGAAACTTTTCTTCCATGTAATCGTATTTATCTTTATAACCTTCGTAATGGATATAAAATCCGCTATATTCATTTCAACATCATTAATATTATCATATAAATTCTTTTGTTTATCTAGTATTATTGTGTATAAACTTCATCTAAAAAGATTATTGGATTAAAAAAACTGACAAAGATTATTTCACCAGAGTTCGGTTGTGGTGTTTCACGGCATGTGAGAGTTTTTTCTCTTTTTTAATTAAAAAAATAATGCAAGTTAATATAAAAGAATTTAGAAAATTTTATCAGCTTGATATGGAACATGCGATAGAAAAGTTGGAAAAAATTGTAACATTACGAGTAAAAATTCCAATTGGAAAAATCAAAGAGAATGACAAGATCATTTCAAGGAGCAAAGAAGTTCAAAGAAGCATGGAACACATTTGCACTAAAGTTGAAATATGACTAGTATAACTAAGTATGTAACTTGGGCTCATGAAATTTAAATTCATCTCAATCCTAAGTCTAACCTTATTTATAAGGTATTAACTATAACCCTATTTTTAAAAATAAGATTCGGGTTGAAATTTATATTGATAAATTTAAGAGCGATAAATTTAGAATTTCATATAAATATATAATAATAACAAATTACCTTAGTAAACATAATAATATATAGTAAAACTATATACTTTTTTAAAAAATAGCAATATAAATAATACTTCTAGAAACAATTTAACATAAAAAATATAAAGGAAGAAAATTAATAGAAGTAAAGATAAATTATAAAAATAAAAAATATATAAATGAAAATAACTTTCACCATTTTTACCAAACTTGAAGAGAACACAATAGGCATACTTGGTCATAGGGGTGAGAATCGGGGTGGGTCGGATTGTGTACCCGGGGGGGGGGGGGGTCGGGTCGGGTCGATTTTTGATGTTTTAAAAGAAAGGCCGGTCGGGGCGGGTCAGATTTTGGTTTTTTAGAAGGATGGCGGGGTGGGTCAGGGCGGATTGAGGCAGACCTACCTGCTGACCCGTTTTCTTATATTTCACATTAAAAAGAAAAACCTCATTCAATGTTAATATTCATATTTTATTTTGACGGAGTAGTAATAAATTTAAGCATATAGTAGTTAAATTTAATATAAGCTTTTTTTATACTTGATAGTTTTATAAATTTTTAAAAATTTCTTACTTGACCCGCAATTTTTACCTGACCCGTTGACCCGATACCGACCTGAATTTTGTCCCGAAACCTAGTAGAAAAAGTAAGGGTCAAACCGACATTGTCCCGGCCCGGTAAAAAGTAAGGGTCAAACAAGATTTTTGAAAAGGAGGGTCAGGGTTGGGCACACCCTGACCCGCCCCGATTCCCACCCCTACTTGGTCATCATAGATATGCTATGCCAAATACTCTGTTCTGTGCAAGAATACACAAGATGTCCTTCAACACCATCTTCTTTCAAAACAATGACGAAAGTTCCTCAGTCGTCTTTTTTTTTTTTTTTTTTTTTAAATGTTCTCTTTGCAGTAAAAAAAAAGAACAAACTGAAATTTCTAATGATACCTAAATCTCTTAACATTTGATGTTAAAAAGAGTTGAAATGTGGCACACGATTTGTTATGTTAATTACGAACTTAAAGCTAGAAAGAACTTTTATCATTTGCAATATAGACATTAACAAATTCAAGGAATAAATCTGAGATCACTTGATACCAATAGCTACTGAAGGGATGAGAAAATAATTGAATGATTAAACTCATAAATTGAACCAATGATGGTAATCATTTTTTCCCAACATACACCAATCAGTCATCGGACATTAGGAATTACTTTCTCAGTTAGGAAGACTAGACCAAAAACGTGATATCACATAGGAAGCTGGATGTAGATATTTCAAGGGATGTGGTCAGGCACTATGCTCCTTCACAGAACAGATTATTTCTTCCATGCCAGATTGAAAGGGACGTTATCGTTCCCTGCTCCCGGGAGCTTATACTCATTTTTTTAATTTCTTTTTGAATTTTTTTTATAAAAATGTTAATCCAGGTGTATTTAACATGTGTATAATTTTTTTACCATTTTTGGAGTATTTTAGATATTTATTTTTGATTTTTGAAAATCAGTGGCATTTTAGTAATTTTAAATTATGAGATCAAGGCTATGAAAGGATTTGATCAAGCTAATGATGATGGGATTAGGCCTACTCAAAAATGGGATTATCTCTTTTGACTTTTGCACCCCTTAAAGTAACATGCATTTATGTTAAAGTTAAAGTGATTAAGTAAATAATTAAATGCATAAATGATGTGTCAAAAGGGGGTAATTTGCAGGGTATTTTATGAATTACTAAAAATGAAAAAGTCCATGAGAATAATAAATGTTGAATTAAGGAGCTAGTGTTTTAGCTCAAGTGAGGATAGAGTGGTAGCACACATGGGACGTCCAAGGCAGCTACAGCTTGGACTTTTGTGATTTTTTTTCATATAAAATATATACCTAGGTTAGCTATGGATCAAGGTGAATAAATGTGTAATTAAATGGGGTGGAAAATTGTGGTTAAAAATAGCAAATCAAGGCCATTGAGATATGATCATTAAATGGACAACAATGTAGAGCAAGAGAGTGGTGGACGATTATGGTAGATTTTTGGATTTTTTTATTATTTTTTTATTTATACTAAATTGAACCCTAATTGAGCTAAATTGCTAGGTGATTAAAATTTCATTAAATTAAAGCTGCAAAATGGTGGAAAAACGCAAAAGGGCAGCTAAAAAAGGGACATCGAAAATGGACAGCAAAGTGAGCTGCACTATGGACTGTCCAAAGGCTGGTTATTTGATTTTTTCTTGATTTTTTAAAAATTCTAAATATATGCCTAAGTAGTCTATTAGTTAGGGTGCATAAATACCCATTAATTAAGGCTGTTAATTCGTGGAAAAAAATTGCAAAACAATAGCTAAAGTGGACGTGTTCAGGTGGACAACATGGTCTATATTAATGATATGAATAATTGATAAATTTTTATTTATAATTTACTTGGAGCACATTTTGCCATGTAATCAAGGGGGATAAACATATAATTAATTACCTCAAATCATGTGAAAAATGAGGCCCACAAAGCTGGAAGATCCAGTCACTACAATAGGGGGGACGTCCATATGCATATGTGGTTTTGAGATAAAAAATTTCAAAGAGAAAAAAGCCCTCATTCCAGCAGCTTATGCACGTCCATATTCATCAAGGGAAAATCCAAGAAAAAGGCCAAGAAAAAGAGAGAGAAAAAGGAAAAATAAGTGAAGGAAGCAAGCTAGTGAAGTTGGGTTAAGTGTTACTCAATTCAAGTAAGTACACTCTTAAGTTTGAATCATTTAAATCTAGTTTTTCTAACTCAATTTATGAGTCATGAATATGATTTATAATGAACCCTTAAAGAAAGATTTATGATTCCCTTAATTAGGGTATTGAATGGGGATTTAATGACAAGTATACAATCAAGGGTTCAAGAGGAAGAAAATGATGATTAGGGTTGATTATGAGTTCATAAACCTAACTGAAACTTGCTTAAATTCATACATAATGTTGCTGTTTCAAATTGATATTATGATTACATGATGATTCATGTTTAAATGTATTATATATATATTGATTTAAGCATGAGTTATGAATTTTAGAAAGAAGATGAATTAGGGTTACTTTTAAGACCCGATTTCCATGTTTCGATGTTGAAAATGATACATGAATTAGCTTAAATGAATTATGGATGATTTAGAGGTTAAAATACCCTAAACCTAGGGTACTTTGGATGTTCAAAAGGGCTTAGCAAGAATTGCCCTAAATCTGATTTTAGGGAGTATACATGTGGACGTCCAAAGTAGTGTAGAAAGGGTACCCTACATGCATGAGAAGTTGCTGTTTTGTAAGCAACCAATATATGAAATTTAAGTATGTGTTAATAACCTGAATTTGGGTTAAGAAAAGTGTGATTAATTAATGGAATTAAATGATTAAAAATTTGTTTAGATTTGAGTATAAAAAGGGACATTGAAAGGGTATAAAACGGGTCCCAAAGTTGCTGTTTTGGAACTCTGTAATTGATGGATAAAAAATCTGTAAAAATACACTAAATAAACTGTTAATTAAGGTGTATAATCACACTGAATTATAGACTAAGTTGCTAATTTGAAAATTTTTAAGAAACACATGAATTATGTGCTACGAAATGAACATATATGAAGAGATGAGTATGAGAATATGATAAATGGTTTAAGTGAAATGTTAAAATGAAAAAATGCATAAAAATATGATTGAAACACATGAATTATATTGCTGTTTGGATAACCCTAAAATTTGAGATTAATATATGGGGTTTAGGACATTAAGTAAGTGCTTAAAAATGGGCACAATGTGTGAATTTGAAAAATATGTGAAAAATGTTAAGTGGAAGTCATAAACCTTCATATGGTGATTAAGGAATGTGTTATGATATATATGAATGATACCCTAAATATGGGAATTGAATATATGATGTAATGAATGATTTGATGCATAAGTATGTTATGTATGTACACCTGACTTGGAATTCAAGTGGGTTATGAATATTTATGAAAATGGGTTGAAAAACTAAGTTGAATGCAAGACAATGGAATTTACATGAATGCTATGTCATTCTTACATGTATAGGCAAAGACAAAGAAAAGGTAGATCCGGAAAGCTCACGTGATCAAGGTAAGCAAGCAAAATTTTCTAAATGATTTTATTTCTTAAAATCTTCTTAAATAATTGCAAATGATATTCCCACTGCTTTTATTGGTTTAGCAAATGATATTTTAATTTATTTCTAATTTATTTAAGGATGACCATTCCTTAGTTCAATATGTGTTGCTAACTGATTTACATAACTGCTTTGTTAAATATGAAAAATAATGTCTTATAAATTTATGCAAGAAAATAATGATAGCATGCCAAGGATAAGTTCATGTGCACAAAGCATGAGGTCCACTTTAAAGGTGCAAGCGGACCAATTATCCCCATTTGGTGTGGCCAAGTCGCTAAGATAGGCCTCGGCCCGGTGGCGCCCTCCCTGAGATAGGAGTAGGAGGAGACGGATGGTCGCCTAGCTAGCTTTCATCCTATGATGTCATGCATTACATTGCATTGTCATGATGTACTCTCGAGGGGGTATAATGTTGCTTTACAAGGTGTTTTAAGTAAAAAGATTTCTGCTCCGCAGGTAGTTGATCACTTGATAAGTGTTTCTACTGAATGAAGAGAAATGCTTTTAAATAAATATGTCTTCGAAATGTATTGCCTGAGAAATATATAGCTTGCTTATTGAGTATACATAACATTTTATTTTCCAAACCCATAGACAGGTGAAGAAATGAGGAGAACAAGGAGCAAAAACTTGGGCATGGAAGAATGAAAGAAACTTGATAATTTATCTTAAAGTGATACTTATGGTGATGGAATATAATATGACTTGATATTTTATGATCATATGTGATTTAGGTTATGACTTGTATATATGAACAAGTGACTATGGATGATGAACATGTTATGAATTTTTATGATTATATCTGATATGAAATGTGTATATTAGGTCAAAGATGACTTGAATGAGCACTTGATGAAAAATATTATAAAATTAATTCTTAAGGAACTATAATTAACTGGATAAATATCCATTAAAATTCGCCGTGTGATAGGGCAACAATCCTGATTACGTTTACCAGTCAATAACGATCCCGAGGTAAGACTCAGGATGTGACACTCGGGTTGGGGGCGCCACAGTAGTAGAGACATTAATAGTAAGAGCAGATTGGTAACATTCAAATATCTTATGGTTAAACATTTTGGTTGGCAGCATGCAGACATCCATAATTAACATTCCATTTACCTTCTTGACACCACCAGCATAAGCTGTAACAAGTCCTGCAAGGATCCTGCCGATGGCATTGCTTGGAAGGCATTTTCTTGTTCTCTAGCAATTAACATGACACCCAAAAAAAGGGAAAAAAACAAACTGAAAAAAATTACAGTAGTTTGAGAAATTTTTTTTCCACAAAATAAAGACAGTTGAGGGTCTGTATTCTAGCACTAGACAAGAAATAAAGTTTTAATAGTGAATATGGAATAAACAAGGGAAGGAAGGAAGAAGTATCTGCATTATTATCAGAAGCAAACAACAGGAAAATTTGACCTCTTATTTTTTGAGTCCAAAAACAATCATATGATTGATGCCAATACAATAAATTTATTATCAGACTTATCATACAAGGCCATGCCTTTTGCAGACTGAAAATCTCGTCAGTATCCTGTGCCCTCTGAAATAAAGATGTGTACCTGTCTCGTCTCATGCTTTTGAACACAGTCTTGGCTTCCTCCACCATTCCTGGTATTGAAAATGCATCAAGCAAAATGTTATATGCTTTGTGTGTTGGCCTTAAAAACAACACAAGAATTGAGGAACAAGAAGAGAAGGTATTAGTTAATCTAAATAAAGTAATCTATCAGGCATAGGTTAGAAAAGTTCTAAAAAATTAGCAAATCAAATGCAACACCTGTCAACCAATCATTCAATATTCTAAAACTTGACAGTAATGTACTGCCTCCTGTTCTTAGGTTTGAACAAAAAGCTCAATAGTTGAGGCTGAATTTGTAGGTTTTGGTATGCACAGAGGATGACCCTGAACTCTGTATCAAAAAGGCAGAACTTCAATTGGTTGCTGAGAGATAAAGGGTTAAAAGTAAAGATAAATTTTCATCTGCATTCTACTCGAAAGATACATTTAAAAGTGAAGTAAACAACTAAGTGCAACTAATAAAAAGATACAAATATAGGATGGATGTGCACACTGTATTGAGAAGTTCCAGCCACCAGTAGTGGGGTTGTTTGTTAAATGGCCTGGGTTGTTTCAGCCACCAACAGAAGGTGTAATTTGCATTTCTCTCTTGTTGAGGTCAACATCTGGAACAATAACTTCAACAAAAGGAACCCAAATAATGGCTGGTGGTGCATCCCTTTTTGCTTCCAATGAACTATGATGGTCAAATTCCCCTTCTGTTGAACTAAGTATCACTTCTAAGAGATCACTTGCCCCAGAGTTGAAAACATTAACATCGGTGCGCAGTTTATGACAACCCTCAAACATGGACAAAGTCCTCGAACTACTAAGATAAAACATTCTTTCTTCTTCCTCTGGATTGAAGGTCATTTAATAAAATGGAAAATAATGAAAACGGAATATGAGTCAACAAACAGATACACCTCCAAAAAGGTTAGTAGCCTCTGGCTTTTTTAGCACTAACTGGCCGCTTCTGGACTTGAAACAATAAGTCCTGCTAATAGCCTGAGGCATTTAGCTCTTTACTAATAAACCAAGTGCCAATAAAAAATTCTAATAAAATGATAAATCTAAATCATCAAAAAGATAAAATCCTAATAAAATTTCCTTCTTTGCTATAAATCTTAGAATCCAGGAAAACAAATCAAAATTCTTTCTTAACTGTAAATTTTAGATTCTAGGGAACAAATCAAATTTTTTTTTATTTTCAACTTTGCGCTAATCAAAGTTGGCTCACTAAGCTATCATAGACCTCAAATATCCACAAAACAAGATCTTGTGGCTATAATCCATGTTTTTTAATCATTAGGAATATGACTTGATTTTGGACAAATCACTAATGTACCTCAAAAATACAAACCTGACTGTGTTTTCAATAGGTCAGCCATTAAAAATGAGTGCAAAGGTGATGACAGGAGGTTTGGCGAAAACTGTGTGTTTTGGTGGAAAAAGAGGCCGACAGGCCTTTTGTTCTTGCAACTCGTACACTAGCCTAAAGACCCACTTTTCTAAACCTTAACCCGAAACATCCCTGTATCATATACCAATGATGGCAGATACCAATCCGATATCAGCTAGTATTCTGAACCATAATTCCTAGTACTCGTGTATGTGATATTAATATATATGCTTTGTGTTTGAGCTCAGCAGCACCCATGTATTGGCTTTTGTTCATAAATGGGATGGATTATTCATTTGTTTTGAGGTCTTTGATTGGTTCCTCATTTTGACTTGGATTGCTATATAAAATATAACCTGCATGACAACTTGGATTTCAACGGTATTTTTGTCATTATTGTTTGTTCTCTTATGAATAGGTTGCAATAAATAGCTACAAGATAAGAATATATAAATTTTTGGTAAATAAAATTTTCTTCTGAAGATTGGAATATGGGGAATGATTCCCTTAGATGTAAAAACTTGAAGCTGTCAGCGATTCCTACGATTTCTTCTTCTATTCTTGTATTTCCATTAAAAAGAGTTTCTTTTATCTTTTCCTACAGAGGTCCTAATTCATACGTTCAAAGCAATCAAAGTATAATTTCTCAATCCCTAAGCTTCTTCTGTATCGTTGAGTTATTTGCATTAAGGAGATGGAAAAGAAAGGGAAATTTTTTCTCTTTTCTCCACCACCAAATATACACATTACATAACATGAATGTCATAATAAAAAGTTTATGTTTAAAATAACCTTAAAAAAAGAAATTGCCACATAGATCTTTATGGGAAAAAAACCATTGATGCTTAGCTATAACATAGAAAATAATCAATAACAAGAGTGCAATCTGATTAAGTCATGGACATTCTTTGGTAAATCATGAAAATATGCTAGCAGGAGATCAGAGTGCAAGAAAATGAATAGGAAGAGTAGGTTCTTTTCCCTCTGTAATTATTTCCTTCAATAGAAAGCAGAAAAGAGGAGGATTCTTGAGTTGCAAGGTAAACATTACATTGACTCAATGATGTTGTATAAGCGTATAATTACCTCCAGATTTCTTAAGTTTAAAGCACTATCCACATCATCAGCCGTCAAAATAGTTCTTTTGGAGTGGCGCATACACTTAATAGCCTCCTGTAAATTTAAGAAAAGAGAAGTGCTTCTATCAGAAATGCTAAAGAAAATATAGTTTCTGCATAAAAGCAGCTGAAATACCTATGGGAGAGTGCACATAAAAGCCGGTCCAAGGTAATCCCGAATTCCCGATGCAACGACAAAATACAACTACATAAACATAATGATAAATATGGTCTTGAATAATGATATGATCATTAAAGAAACATTTGATGCAGAAGATGAAATAGAAAAGGAGAGGACAGGATCCTCTCAAAGGGATAAAAAGGAAAAAAGGATCATATCCTCCACTAAGCAATAAAACCCAAAACAAGCTGCTCCGTTAATGGAATCAAAAGAAAAACTTAAGTTGAGGAACAAAAAAAAACTCAAATAAAGCACTGAAAGAATATCTAAAATGGTTATCACATTTAAAATTCCAAAATAAAATAATTAAACTACAATTTTGCAAAAACATATTAATCGGATGCATAACATCATGATCTCCATATAGCAAATGACCTCTCATTTCAATTGAGGCAGTGACATACAACATATTGATGGCCTAACTCGACTAAGATAGCAACCAGCCTACCCCAACTAGTTGGGTGTGATCATGATGCAAAAGATGAAGTGACCTGGCTTAGGTGGTTTGATAATGTGCAAGAAGATAAATAACTGCGCTAGTCAAGAGAAGTTAGTTCAAATTGAGGGGTTGTAGAAGGCCAAGAAACACCCAAAAGACATAGGTGAAGTTAATAGAAAGTTTGCAATTTTGCAATAACCATGATGTTTTTCTCTTAAACCTGGTTAGCTGTATAAGAATTTGCCAACAATGATGACTACAATAGAAATAATAAGAACAAATTGGGCATAACCAAATACCTGCATGATCTCATGAACTCGATATTCCACATCAGGAGCAAGAGCAAGTGCAACATCTGGTGATAAATTATTGATGCCGATACTCTATGCAATGACCTCAATATTTTCCTTAGATACAATGCTCATATTAAATTTTTTTCATAAATCTCACGCCAAGAGTCCCCAAAGTTCTGTACATTGTAATAATTCATCTCAGATATAGCACCAACAAAGGGAAACTAATAACGGAAACTTATACATCTCAATGGAGGCAACCTTCCACCAATTGTCATTCTTAGCAGGCATCAAAATTAAAGGCTTCTTCAAAATTAAAGGTTTCTATGTATAAACTGTCAAAGTGAAACCATCAGCGTATTGTGAACATACTATGTAATCATCAAATTTCAGGCCTATACAAATACCATTTTCTTCATCATTGACTGTTGAAAGTACAAAAATAGAAATATTAGCCCCAAAAAAGAAATAAAAAAAAGGCCCCGTAGAGAATATTACAAGATGTAAAGAGAGAGAGGAGCGTGGTCTCCATTGATGTAATCCCAAAAAAAAAAGTGACATTGCAATAGAAACAAGGATTGAGAATTCGACTAAAATCCAAGCCTTCAACCACTCAATATACAAGAATGAAGTGCATGGAATAAGAAACATGGTCAGCCGAATAAGGAGAAATGAAGTAAAAACTCAAAAATGTAACATATGCATATACATGATCAATGAAAACAGTATCAACAAAATGTCAACCAATTTAGGAATGACGAGCAGAACTCATAACTAGAGGTGGAAAAACACCCCAGTCAACCAAAAACAAGCACAAAATCAGACAATAATGATTAAAGGAAAACCCAAAAAATGATGGGACTCAGCAATTTAGCCAATGCAAATTAAAACTAACTTTATTTCATGCTGAACGAAAAACAAATCAACAGATTACATGGATTTGGAATGGTTAAAGCAAAGAGAGATCTAACGCTTATACCTAACCAAGATGAAAAACCAAAACTCTGAAATCAGATCCAATCCAATCATGTTTGAAGGCAAGCTAATCGAGAGAAGTTAAAGAACTCGAAATCACCAAGGAGTCCGAGAGAAAATGAAAAATAGAGAGGGAGAGTAAGCTGGGAGCTATGAGGCAACAACAATCAACCGTCGGCAACTGCGAGGTATTGGGCCAAAGTGGAATCGAGAACCAGCGAAAGTGAGGGAGAGGGACGAAGCAAAGACGCGATGCGATCGGGCAAAAGAGGGAAAAAATCGTGGGATTAGGAATGTCTTGGTATGTATAAAAATAATAATACAGTGCAAATATGAGGAATAGGGGCATCCCAGTGAGGGAGAGATGTCATTTCTGTAATGTTGAGGGTGCAGAGAAGAATGTTGCACCCCTATTCTGGAAATGCAGTAGAAAAGTCTCCTCTTGCAGGACGCATCGTTTATCCCTATCCATCAGCTACGTCGTGATAATCTTTGGGAGATTGTTGACTATCTAGCAGGGAGGTTCAACAATTACCCATTGATGTTCTACCCGTGCTTGTGCTGGAGATTATGGTTCTGCCGGAACAGATGGGTGATGGAGAGAGTAAATATTGAATCGACGGGAGAGAGGAGATTCGAGCTAGGGCAGAAAAGGGGAAAGGGAAGAAAAAATCGGGAGAGAAAGCGGGTACGTACGAGAAAACGGCCGATTGCATCTGCCCCTGCTACAATTTTCATACCGAAAATGCCCTATCCTTTCTCAACCGTTGATTCAATATGGACGGTTTAGATGAGGCTTCTTATGAGAAAAACGCAGAAAGCGCTTCCTATGGGTTGTGCGTCTTTTCCCACTCGTTCCCACTCAAAGCACTGCACTAGAGTTCCCACAGCTAGGCACACAACCCTCCTCGCCAGGCTCTCCCCCGGGCATGCCCTCCTTCCATACCCGAACGGGATGAACTTGCACCCACCTTCCTTCCTACCTTCATACTTCTCTGGCCTGAACTCATCAGGCTCAAACCACACCTTGGGTTCTCTGTGGATTGCCCATGCATTGATTAGCAGCATCGTACCTTTCGGGACTGCAAAGCCTCCCACGGTGGTTTCTTCAGATAAATGATGAGGCAAAAGTAGTGGGGCTACTGGATATAAACGAAGAGTTTCATTGACGATGCATTGAAGGTGAGGGAGCTTGGGAAGGTCTGATTCTTCTAGCAGATGATATCCTTCTATCTGCTCATCCATCTCAGCTTTAGCTTTCTTCAGCACATGTGGATGGTTAAGTAACAGTGCCATGGCCCATTCTATGGTCAAAGCAGATGTGTCTGTTCCTGCCGTCAAGAGTGCCTGACCACATCCAATTAATTGCGTAATCAAAGACAATTCATTATAGGCCTATTCTACTAAATAAAAGCTTGAAGAAAATTACCAACAGTGATTATCCTAGTACTTACAAGAATTAGAACTGTGTTGTGACACCCAAATTCTGTAAATCTTGTATTGAAGAGATGAGGCATCAGACGCACTTACAGTAAGAAGCCCCTTGATGATGGATGCTCTTGGAGTAGTGTGGCTCTGTTTCCTGCAATGATAGCAGAACTTCAATCAGCGTCTTCTTCTTTTTTGTTTTTGTTTCTTGCCTTTCATCCAACTCCTCCTTCATTTTCTTCAACTGCTCATCAATCAGACCTTGTAAAAACTCATCTCTCTCCCGGGCCAACTCAATCATGCTCCTCTCAACCCCACTGCAAGCAATCCAACTGAAAACCGGAATAATGTCTCCATAATTCGACGCCCCAGCCAGAATCGATGACAGCTCCACAATCCTCCGAAACTGCTTCGCCTCTTCCAAGTCCACTACTTCATCCCCATAATACCTCTTGCTGGCAATCATCCCCATCATCACGTTGAAGCTTAGCTGGGACAGCCTCGACTTCAGCTCCACAACAGTCTTCCCCATCCCGCACTCCTTGAACAGGACTTTCGTCAAATTCCTGACTTCTTGGGCTCGGAAGCCAGAAAGCATTAGGAGTCGGTGTGAGGATAGGATCTCGAAGGTGATGGTGCGGCGTAAGTTGCGCCAGTGGGGGCCATAGGGGGCAGAGCCGATGCCAGTGTAGTTATAGTCAAGGTGTTTGGCGAAGACAATGTAGTTCTGTGAGAGGCAGTCTTCTGCCGCAGAGGGAGAAGAAACGAGGAGGATAGGCGAGAGCCAAAGCGGAGGTAGAGAATGGGGCCATAGCGGCTATAAAGAGCTGCGAGAGAGCGGTGGAGAGGTGGCCGGAGGAGGCGGAGATGGCCGATGATGGGAAGTAAAGAAAGAGGCATTGGCGGGAGGTTCTTGGGGTTCTTCTTACCAAACACATGGTTGAAAATGAAAGAGAAGCTGAGGAAGAAGAGAAGAGCCGTCACAGCTAAGAGGAAGATATCCATAGTTAATTAGAAGGTGAGACGAGGAAGAGAGGAGATAGACTGTGCTTATTATACAGGAAAAGGATGTGCATGTGTCCAAGGGCTTCTAATATGAGGACTTCCATCTTGTGCGGCAAAAAGAAAATTTTTATTTGTTTTTTCTATTTGGTTCTTTTCATGGACTCGCAGGTCCCATCTACATCTGTTAACCTGTCGATTTTACATTTTAAAAATGTAAAATAGTGATTGTAGATAAATATATATAATAATAATCGAAAGAACAAGATTGTAATTAAAGAGCAGCGATCCTTTACGACCGGTCGGAAATCCGGTGATTTCTGACCGGTCAAAAATATATGTATTTTTATTTTTTTTTTAGAAAAATATTTTTATAAACATGTTAATCTAGTTATATTTAATCTATAAACCAATTTTTACCATTTTTGATATGTATATATATTTATTTTGGATTTTTAAATATAGGGGTATTTAAAAATAAAAAATAAATATATATACATATCCAAAAATAGTAAAACTTGGTTTATAGATTAAATATAACAAGATTAACATGTTTATAAAAATATTTTTCTAAAAAAAATTAAAAAATATATTTTTTGACCAGTCGGAAATCCAGTCGTAAAGGATCGTTGCACGTAGTTAAAATATCGTATCAAATCAAAGAGATAATGGAAGTGATGATTTTCTTTTTACCAATTACCAAATCAACTCTTAAATTGAATTTTAAGGGTGTAAATATAAATATTTACTATGAAAACTAAATATTTAATTTTCTCTTTTTAATGTTTAATTAATTTCTTACATCCTATATGTGTGTTTAGCATTGAGTAAAAAGGAATCAGTGAGAATTTTTTTTAAAATGAAGGGGTGGTATGTAAGAGGGGCAATGATTATGAATAAAAAGAATAAAAACGAATCGCATTGAATAGTTGTACGAAAAATATACAAAAATGAAATTTAAAGATAATAATGTAAAAGTAGTTTAGTTAGGTAGTTAAGAAGTAAAATCATATTAAAAAGTGATTAGGAAGAGGTGAATGCCAAACGGGCCTTATGTTAAATTGGGGAAGTGATTAAATGCATTAGTGTACATTGAATTTAGTACACTTGACCCATTATTTAAATTTTTTTGAAATATTTTATAAAACTGTTAATCTAAATATATTTAGCATATCTATTAAGCTTTACCTTTTTTGAAGTGCGTACATATTTTTCAATTTTTTAAAAAAGGGTTTTAGTCATTTTTAAATGACTAGAATACTCCTCTTTTCAAAAAATTTAAAAATAAAAAATATAAACATCTTCAATAATGATAAAACTTGATTTATTGATAAAAAACTTAGATTAACAGTTTTATAAAAAAATTTCAAAATAATTTGGAAAATAAGTTTTGCACAATGGTACATTAAAATTTTAAGGTAATAAAGCATATTCCTGATTTGTAGTTGAATTTGATTTTGTTGAGAATATTTAATCCTCGAAGGAAACGAGATTTTATGTTTGAGGTGGGGTTTTTAAGGTGATGATGGGAGCCATAGTTGTGATGAAAGGTTAGAAGACTGGAAGTTTGCATAGATTAGTAGAAAGTGTCAAGACATGTGGAGTTCCTGTGAGGTCCTAAGTTAAAGGTACAAGTTGAGCATATATATCTAGTTTTGTTGTAAGTTTTAGAAGTAAATTTTTGTGTCTGCGGTCAGTGGAAAACTCTCTAATCGAGATCACGGTGAAGCAATGAGAGAGGTGAAGCAACTAGAGATAATACAATAGAGGTGAGTTATATGTGACGTTCAAAAGGAGTGTATTAGACCATGCAAGTTTGACTATGGTGGATGAAGTGTACAAAGCAAATGAAGATATAGGTGTGAGCTTGGAATCGTATATGAGTTTGCCTGCACACACGCACATATAAGAGTTATAAATAAGCATGTGGTCTATTAAAATTATAGAGAATAAAGAGTAAAATCTTAGTGTTTGATTCTAAGTGAAAGGTACTCTATTGCATGTGAGAGAAAAGTTGTTATTATTTAGTGATTGGTGAATTACTCTCTTTCTAGTGGAGTAGGCACCCCTTTGAACTATAATTCTTTGCATCCTATGTGCTTGCATGAAACTCTCAACCATAATAAAATAATTATTAGAAGTAGAAGAAAATGAGAATAAAGTAATATAAAAATATAAAATAATAACTGAAGAGATATAGATATTAATTTAGGGCTTTTTCATAATATACCCATTATATTTGACCCTAATCTCAATATACTCACTACATTTCTAAAATTCTTGATATATATATTTATTACTAGTCCCCAAAACATCCAATCTGTGAGTTAATATCGTTAGTTAATATGTGAAATCGCTAAGATGCCTATCGAATTTTGAACATAATTGAAAAATTGAATATCACACCTTATCAATGTCTTAATTATACATGAGTTTTAAATTTGGAGACCCCTAATTCCATTTTCTTTCTATTTATTTTATTTATTTATTGTTTTATAACAAGGGTATTTTCGGTATTTATAAAAATTTAACTAACTATTTTTAACGAAATGTACATTTTTAAGATTAACTATAAACGTAGTAGGTATATTTAGTACTATGGTCAAATATAGTGAGTATATTTGGGACAAGCCCATTAATTTTAAAAAGTAGAATTGTAATTAAGAGATGAAATTGCATCAAAGAGGTAAAGTAAATGGCCATTTTCTTTCTATCAATTACCATCTATTTTATTTGATATAATTTATAGTATTTTGGAAATTCTTTCATTTGTCTAGTATCACTGTGCATGAGCTTCATCTATAAATATGTAAAATCAACATAATTAAATAATTTAATGTTAAATATCAATTTTAATAGTGTATTTTCGACATATAAACTGTCTAAAATGTTATTTTTATGTGGATAAAAGAATTTATAAAGTGTTGTTACATTCGTATATATATATATATATTTGAATGGATCTAAGTAATTTTTTCAATTTAAACATAAATATACCTATATTTGAGAAAATATAACGCACACATATATTTGATTTGGATGAAAGTTAGTTTCCTAAATAAACAAATGGTGTTATTTGGAGAGTCATAACTCTATGAAAATAGGGTTATAAACACTCATTTTGCACTTAGTTTGAATATTAGTTCAGAAGAAATATGTAAATTTGCATAGGTTTTGTATTTGTTCTTATCATTTGTGTAATTTTTGCATCTTGTGTGGTTTTCATGTATTTTAAGTTGCATTTAGTTAAAATTTATCTCATTTTAGTTGTTTTAATTTTATTTAATTATTTAAGAATTCATTTATTTGTTTTTACTTTTTGTTGTAGGAAAAGGAAGACAATTCTCATGCAAATTCAAGTAAAAAAGAGGATGAAATGAGAAAAAATCACTTGAAGTTGTCAATGAGCAATATTGGCTCTAGCATGCCTGTGGTCATGGTCATCAATTCCACCGACTTAAAAACTTTGCTGTCGCTGTCTAGGAGCTCCGTGGCCACAACCACAAAGCTTATGTGTACTAATTCTCACACGTGTGAAGCTTCAAACTGAGGGGTTATAAATAATTCTCTCAGGGTTTCTTAAGCATACGTGGTTGCTGTGGGAGAAGGAGAAAAACTAAGGCTTTAAGCCTAGGAGAGAAGATTGAGTAGAGATAAAGTTGTTAACTGTAAATCCATTGAGTTTCATCTCATCTTCTTATCCTTCTCTTCATTTTTGTTGTTCTCCTTGATTCGAATGATTGTAAAATTGGTTTTAAAGGGATTGATATCATATTGTTGGGTTGAATCTTTCTATGGTGGGAGATATGGATGAATTGACTTCATAGATTATATTATTTGGTTTTTTGTGTTTAAATGAGATTATAGTTGTGTTGTAATTTGTGTTGCATGCGGTTACCCTTATATATCATGCTTAATGTGTTAACAAACTTTACAATATTCTAGATTGATTGAATATTCAGATTCATGCTTAGAAAAGTGAGATTTGAATGAGAGTCATATATAAGGCAAAGGTTTTCGTCTACTTGTGGTAGTTAGATGTTAATATAGATATAAATATAATTATTAACCTTGTGTAATCTTGATTATATTATATGGTCATCAGCCTTGTTTTACTTAAGTACATAAGAATATAGCAATTAACTAAAACAATGTTAGTTTTATATGTGTTGGAAGGCATAGATGAATATAAATGAACTTATATTAGTAATCTTTGCATAACTAACTTAAATAGAAATCAATATGATATAGCTATGAGTTAATAACTTTATGCTCCCATCCATTTTAACCATCCCAAGGTAATCTCTCCAATAGCCATCCCATCCTTGATTATCTTTTGTTTAATTTATTTTAGTTGAATTTTAGTTCTTTAAACAAAAATTCTATTTAATTACTAATTTACTTTAGACAATTGAATTTTAATGTGCTAATTCATTTAAAACAATTCTTGTGGGAATGATACTCTACTCACTCTTTATTACTTGATTGACACGTGTACTTGCATTCAAACGAGCAAATTAATTAAATATATACGCAGCTTAACAGAGAGAATAGATCTTCAAGCTCAGGAAGTCCCGGTAAATCATGGATAGAGACTCTTGAATCAATGAGCTGAGATAGAGAAGGTGGCGTTGCCTATTCTTTAGTATGTCCTGTGGGAAGTGGAAGCCGGTGGCATCCTGTGCTACAGACACTTTCATTGCAGTAACTAAAGGGGCAATCCCACCTTTTGTAGATGCAGTTTAGATTACTAAGAAACATGGTTGATTGTCAAGTACTGCCCATGAATTGGATAGTGTAGGAGCATCCATGCTAGCATTTATCATAGCCCTAACGACAACAATTTTCAGACCTGCAAAAAATTACAGCAGCAGCCAAGCCCCAACAAGCAACTGCAAATCATGGCAGCCAATTGAAATTCTCCATGAGAATTTTAGCAGCCCCAATTCCCTGTAGTAGCTGCCTTCCTCCCAATCGACACTTCATAAATCCACCTCTACCATTCCTATCTTCTGACCACACATCCCAAATGTAGCGATCAAAGCAAGCACCCCCCTTTTTACAATCTAGCTGTCCAATGTTGCACATTTGCTTTAATCTAGCAATGATTTCTCTCCCCATCGAGCCGAAAATTCAGCAGTAAAAATTCAACAATCTCCTTTCTTCTCTGGCATCTCTTCCAGGTTCCACACTAACACCGACCTCCACCACATAAATTAGAACTAACTTCACCAAAGTAATCCACTTGCACTGAATCCAACCCAGCCTGCAACCATCTAAAATAAAATTCAACGCCAATCAATTCATCCAACACTAGTACAACTCTTCGGCCATAAATTTTCAACAATTTGCAACAACTCCGACCATATACCGATTTTCTTCACAATGATAATTGACAATTAATAAAATATTTTACTTGTATTTTGAATTAATTTAGTGGGCAATTAATTGAGTTTAATGTAAATTTTTCTTTAAAATATATTTTAATATTTATTATAAGATTTTTTGAATAATTTTGTGGTGTATTGGCTTGAAATTAAAACTATTAGTTGTGATGAAAATAAATAAGTTTGAGATTTATTTGCTAATTTATTAAAATTATTTTGGACAAAATTGTATTATGATTTAACTATTTTGCAGTTGCCCATGTAACATTAATTCCAAGTGGACCGTCCAAAGCTCAGCACTTATATTCAAGACCATCCATTTGCCTTTGCTTCGATTAACGGCCAGGAAAATCCTGCTTTCACAAGCATCCTAGCCGTCCAGAGATTTAGTAAGAAGTGGATGATTTAAAAGACCGTACAAGCAATTCAATTAGCCGTCCAAACATGGAATAATTTAAGTCCAGCAACCCAAGCAATTTCAGACACTAAGCAACACATGCACGAAAATTTGAACGGCTGAAATTCCACGCTCAAGTCAGCTGAAAAATTTAGCAGCCATGCATGCAGTTTTTTTGACACGTTGCATCAGAAATTTAGCTGCCTAATTAGTTCAACATCTGGCTGCTCAAAGCTGAAAATTCGGCATGCGTGGTGTAAAAATAATTCAACCATCCATGCATATTTCACCCACCGCCTGTTTTTAAGCGCAACTGCTAATTCAGGCAGGCAATACGCAATCCAAGCAAGGCAGGTGACGTAAAAAGTTATAGCACGCAGTTAACAACGCAAGAAGGATTTCATGCGCTGGGATGTGTGTACGATATTTGGGGTGTAACTTGGGTAGAGGATCTATAATTGCTAACCGAGCATATCTTAATTTGGATAAGGTTGGGTACAAAATATTACCCATGGATATTGGTAGGATATTGGTAGGATCTAAATTATTACCTATTTCCTCAAATAGAGTACGGTTAGGATAAATATGTTAGGTATCTGGAACTAACCCAATATAATTATATACATATATATGATATATTGGTTCTGCTTTTATGTAACTGAGTTGCATAGAAGTAGATTCATGTAATTTTTTCAAAATTTAAAATTTTGATATTTAATAGAATATCCAATCTATTCATTATAATTAACATTATTTATTTATCTAGGAGACTCCAGTTGCACTCCCATCCTCAAAGCGGTTTTCCGTTGTTGCCGTTTCCCCTTTTCCTTTCGTCCACCGTCAATGGCTCCTGGAGATCTCCTCAGCATCGAACCTCAAGGTGAGATTTTTTTTTGAAATGGATTTGCTTTTTGGTTCTTCCTCGCATTCGTCATGTAAATAAGGTGAATTTCCGGCAAAAAACTTGGGACTTGGACTGCATTGCAAAATTAGTTTAGCAGAATTGGCCTTTTCAGGTCAGCTAGAGATATCATGAAAGATTGAATCTTCCCCGAGTTGGTAGATTTTCTTCGTGTCGATTCTCTCGGTCCTCTCCATATGAAGGACCGATGTTGGTGATTCTGGGAATGAACTTTGTAAACGCGGCTTTAATTTCTTGTTGAAGAATCTGATCGATGAATTGCGGATTAATCTTGCGTTGTTCGGGCAATGAACCAAATATCGACCAATCAGAAGAAAATGTTCTGTTGCTGAAAATTGTTGTATTGCCTCTTGGATGCTTGTGAAAATGTCTATTCTAGTTTTTCAATATCAAGTGTCAAAAATTTAGAAATTGCGTGTGTTCAAGTCGATTGCCAGTTTCCGCGCAGTTTCCCTGGCGGGTTTGGCAGGCATTCCGAACTTTGGGTTGGATTTGCGTAAACGTCACCTTCTAAATTGGGACAGACGGAATATTGACATGCTCGTTCCTCTATAAATATGAATCAGCTGCTTTCCTCTGGCCGTCTTTATCTCAAAATCTCTCAACATGATCCCTCCAAAAACCATTAAAAAACAGCCTTTTACTCTCTTTCCAAAAACCATGAAAAAACAACAAATAAAGTCTTCATTGGTTGAACATCTTCCTCATGATTTGGTTGTGAAGATACTTGCTTCTGTAGCTTCCTCTTCCATCTATGATCTCTTAAACACCAAACTAGTGTGTGTTTTTGTCTCCTTCAAATTCTTCCTTCTTCTTTAAATGTTTTTTCCCCTCTTGTTGTCTGCATGCAGTTTTGGTGTAGAATTAGAATTTGACTGGAGTTGGTCTTTTGTTATCATGATCAGTTGCAAGGAATTTTGTGATGCCGCCCAAGACAAGCATGTTTTCCAGAAGGCCTCCATGGAAAATTTCGCAGCCATGAGATGGAGAACGTCGTCCCAAGCAGACTCCTTCATGAAACAATGCCAAGCCTGTGGGAATTCAGATGCTCTTTTCCGGCAAGGGATGGTAGGTGCTATGTTTGAATTTATTTTACTTCTTATTTTTTTACATGTGAGTTTTAGAGGACCTCCAGCATGCATGCATAAATGTACATATAAGATAATCTAGTATGTGTATATATATATATATATATATTTGTCTTGTCGATTACGTGCTTAATTTCTCAGTCAACCTGAGAGGCTGAAACGCAGGGCTTATGCGTGTCAAAGCAGCTAGCCTCGTTTTTAGACCACATGTCATGACAGAGCTATTAGCTAATTAAATTGAGTTAATTGATGTGATGTATGACTTATAATTAAGCTACTAATTAAATTAATATAAAAACAACTGAAATCAAGCTAAAAGATTCTAGTATCATTTAAGTACATGACTTGTAAATATTAATAGTATTTTTATGGGACGAGGGGGAATGCTAAAATATTAGATAAACGAATGATTTGTTTTTATGGGTCCTAATATAAGATTTCAACTATTTATGGTTTAAAATAATATGTATTTGGTTAAAATTACATATTTTGAAAAATTTTATACAATATATATTTGTGTTGAAAATTTTAATTGTTACATATTAACTCTTATATGTATAAAATATTAATAATATAAATTTGTTATAAAAGTAATTTTTGCATAAACAATGTGTGAATATTAATTCTAAATGGTTTAGATTTAAAATCTTTATTTTCAAATATAAAAAGTAACTGGTTTTAACTTGCATGGAAACCACAACCGGTTTTACAGTAACAAATCCCTAGTTGGAAAAACCAAAATAAATAATTTTATTAACATCTAGTCAAAATATATTAACAAATTTAAAAATAATTATATATATATTTTAAAAATATTTTCCTCAACAAGTTGAATGTTTTGAGATCATTATCTTGAAATTAATCATCAGGATTAATTTTTTGATTGAAATCATCAGGATAATTTTAATAAAGAAAATTTTAATGAACAAATTAAGCGTCCCACGAAGTGCTTCGCACTATAACGACCAATAATTTAAAACGTTCGAGATTTGAAGCTAAAAACTTACCAAATTCATTTGAAAAAAAAAAAAAAAAACTTACCAAATTGAGGAACACAAATTGGAAGCCATATTTGGAAATATTGAGCTTAAAGGCGTGTGGCCATCATAGTAAAACTTTTAGGTATCTTAGCTTATCTTTCAAACGAGGTTTTATCACTTTGCGAGTGTAACCGGTTGGAGATTGCATAAAATCCTAACCTGGTTAAAAATCTTAACCATAATTCGTTTATAATTCATTTATAGAAACTTCAACCCTATCTGGCTTACGTTTAACATAAAAAAATTTAGGTTGCAGGTTGTTAACAAATTGATAAAATGGATTGCTAACTAGTTAAATAATACAAAATAAAATAAAATGAAATGTAATTCTAAATAATCAAAATTTTTGTGCTAGTCTAGATTACAATTCTCGTATGTATTATTAATTAGAATGTTGATTCCATATTATTCATTAGTATGAATAATTTGTAAAATAAACGTTGAAAAATATTCTTTATTTTGCAGATTATATACTGGTTTTGAGTGCTAACGGGTTAAATTGTCGAATTGACGGTTAAACGATCTCAATCCATGACAGCCCATTTGTTTAAGTTTATTATACAACTTATATATAAACTAGGTGATGGGCTGAAAACTAAAATTATGACCAGCCAAAAACTGAGCTGAGGTACCTTAAAAAGAAAAAGAAGGGGGCAAAAAAAAAAGGCAAAAAGAAAAACTGGGCTGAGTCGGGTTAGGTCGGCCAGTCATGGTTTGACCTTAACTTACACTCCTGCGTGGATTCATTGGCCTTCTCATGTCATTTGAAATTGATTTTTAAAAAATGTTTTGTAGCGCGTTTGGTGGTGTGTCACAAAAAGCGTGTAAATTTTTTGAAAAGGTATAAGAGTTATGTAAAGTCCAAGGGATAATGATAAGATAAAATAAAATAAAAATAATTGTATAAATTTGTAAAAAATAGAATATTAAAATAATACTATAGAAAGTAGGGTTGTTCAGTACTTAAAATGTTAAATCATATGAAGATATATAAAAATGTGTTGGAAAGAGTTAATATATCTAGAGAGAAGTTATCATAAGCATTCACATGAACTATAAATTACAATACATTTTGCTCAAAACGAGCTTTTACATGATCATAAAGTTTACATCTATTATACCCATTGTATTTAGAAATTATTTCTTTTATCGATATACCAATTTTTATTCAAATTGGATATGTGTATGAGCTTTATATGAAAATAATAGAAAATTAACTTAATAAAATATTTTGATATAAATACTAATTTTAAAGTTATTTTTTCAACATGTAAAATATCTAAGATATAATTATAAATGGATAATTAATTATATTAAGTATTAATATATTTAAATATACGTAAAGCCCATTTTGGGCCAAATGCACTGTAGAATCATATGCAGATATGATTAAATGCGTTTGCATGTGTCTTAATTTATAGTGTATTTGGCTCAAAATGTATATATATGATCTAATGCATTTGCATGCATTGTAAGTTGTGGTGCATTTGGCTCAAAATGAGCTTTATATGCATTTAAATGTATTAATACTTTATACAAGCATTTATTCATGTATAAATTATATTTTAAATATTTTTCATATTAAAAAAATAATTTTAAAATTGATATTTACATCAAATTATTTTATTACGTCGATTTTGTGCTATTTTCAGATAGGGCTTATAATTCGGATAAAAATTAAGAAATAATTCTAAATACAATTGGTTGAATAGAAGTATATTTTATGATCATGTGAGACCCATTTCAAATCGAATGCACCGTAACTTACGGTACATGTAAATGCTTATCTAAATTGGATTTGTGTACGAGTCTCATATAAAATAGTGCAAAATCAATATAATAAAATAATTTGATTATAGATGTCAATTATAAAGTTATTTTTTAAACATTTAAACTATCTAAGATATAATTTATATTGGAATAAATGATTATATAAAATATTAATACATTTAAATGTATGTTGGGTCCATTTTAAGCCAAATGCATTGCAATTTATGAAGTATTTACATGCACTGGGTCATCTCTATGTATTACTAAAATGCCAATGGGACCCTTAATTCTTATTTTCGTCTATCAGATGGAGTATTTCTCTACAGCTCGGATAGGACCTGGAATTGATCTTTTGAGACAAGCTTCCGATTTGGGCCTTGTGGACGCGACATACATGCTCGGAATCATTCTTCTCAGCAGCAAAAGCGAAGCGTCGAGAAACGAAGGTGTGAAACTCCTCGAGAAGGCAGAGAGCAAGAAGAGAGGAGAAATTCGTAAATGCCGTGCAAGATCAAGAAAAATACTAGGTGAGATGTGGATCAACAATGTCGTCCTCCGGCATGAATCAGCTTGTACGAATCCAGAATGCAGAAATGGCGGACGAAGAGGATTCCCAGGTCCCAAGCAGTGGTCATGGACCGCCCCTGCTGATGATTGGAGACGAGAAAAGAAGTTCTGCTCTGAATCCTGCAAATGGGATCATCACCTCTATTTGTTTTGTAATGACTTGATAGGAATTTATTAGTTAATTTGTTGTTACAATATTTCTTTATTATATTTTTAATCGTAATTCAGTCGATTTTTTCCCCCTTTTATGCATGCTCATGTATTTTCCCATTTCGGCCGAACCACGGTGGAAAATTGATTATATTCTTTGGTTGGATACAATAAATTGCGGGGTTTTTGTTGGATATTTTCAAAATAAAATATTTATATAATATAAAAATTCAAATTTTGATTTTTAGGATTGCCTTTGTGTCAACTTGATTTTTCGTTTTTATTTTCTTACTTCACCTTTGATCTCTCTCTCATTACAACGAATAGTAAATACGATTGTTGGTTGGATTCATATCACATTGAGAATTCAGATGCCAAGTGACGTGAGTCTGGGAAGTCAGACATGATACGCCGCCTGGTTTCGTGAAGTACGCAAGATCGGTTGCATAGCCATTCGCGCCATGTGCGGGGTGAGGGTGAGGCGCAAATATCTCAAGCAATCGAATTGCATCATCGGAAAGTGTTCTATATAAACAGTGGTTTTTTCGACCATCAATGAGCAAGAAATTAAATTAGTAGCAACAGAATGAAAGAGAGACTTGAAGGTGTTGTGTAAAAAAGTTGCTTTCTTCCTTTCGATGTTAGTTTACTAAAAGGGGCAATTGCCAATAGAGCCTGAGCAGTGACATTGTGACTAGAAGTAAGTTTTTCTCACTCTCCACGGCGTGCTTGTTATTGGATAAAATTTTTGAATGAAATTTTCAACGTAAAATTTTAATTTTTTAAACGAGAGAACTCATGTGATATGATAGTGATATTAATAAGGAGTAAAGATAATAAAGTTAAAATAAGTAGGATAGTTATATGGATGATTTATAAAAAATAAGGTTAATTTACATATATACCCACATAGTTTGACGCTAATTTCAGATATACCCACGTAGTTTCACGAAATGCATATTACCCCCACATAGTTTTACCAAAATTGCGTATTAACCTCACTCTGTTAACTGCCGTTAATATCTGCTATTATATTTTCAAAAATGACGAAAAATGCCCTTGCCCATAGTTTCACGAATTGCATATCACCATACATAGTTTCACCAAAATTGCATATTATCCCCATGAAGACGAGGGCATTTTCGTCATTTTTGAAAATATAACGACAGTTAAAGGTATGAGAGTAATACGCAATTTTGATGAAACTATGTGGAAGTAATATGCATTTTGTGAAACTACTTGAGTATATCTACAATATCGGTGAAATTATGTGGGTATATATGCAAATTACCCTAAAAATAATTGAAAAATACGTATTTAAATAAAAAAAATATGAAGAAATAATTAGAAAATGAAGTAACTATAGAGAATGAAAAGTAAGTTTATGAGAACGCCAAACGCACCTTTTATTTTCTATTAGTTTGACAAAAGATATTAAACAGTATGAATGGGAAGACTTTGATTTAATCGTCAACACCAGCTTAAAATGAAACAATAAAACCATCTTGATAAAGATATCTAGGACACCCGCATATGCAGATATCTAACCCGTCTCCACTAACCCCACATTTTGTTTATAGGCATGCATTAGCACCACCACTTCCCACATCGTTGGTTACAAAAAGAGACACTATCCTTTTAACTCTGCTTGAAAATGTGGCAGGCTACCCAGGGGTGAAGGGTGGAAGCGTGTGAAAGCCTCATTCGTGCTTCTGCATGTGAAGCTAAACCCTAAACCTTTGAAGCCTCAATTGAGGTTTTGAAATCAACGAGGGTGGTTTGTCCAGTGTTTTGGCCCTCCAAAACATACTAAAACGCTGATGCCCGGCATCACGCGCTTCCTTGTGGAAGCCCAAAAGAAGGCTAGCAGGGGGTGAGCTGCGGCACTCGTGTTTAGCGGCAAGCCGATTCCTCGCCTTCCAGTAGCCCCTAATTTTGTCATCATTCTTAAAAATAAGATACGGCTGCTTTATGATATTTGGAAGACTCTAAAATGTATAACTTATGAACACATGATGAACAGGTTAAATCTCCCAGCGGCCCCAATATTATTATTATTATTTCTTAAATTAAAAATACCACATTTTAGATATCTTCTATTTTTATGATTCTTAGCATGGTTAAAGATGGTTAAGACCGCTCTTCTGGTCATCGGCTGCGGAACGGGATTTCCGTTCGCAGCCGGTGCGTGGTTCGAATCCCATCTAGGATTCTGAATCATATTTGGGGTGGGGCATGTGGTCTCCCTTTATACTTGGATGAGAGTTAGTGGTCTCCCCACTTGATTTGTGGAACCTTGTTGTCGTCTTCCATTGTAAGTTTGTTAGAATTGTCTTAGGGTCTGAATGTAATATGAATTGAGATATGAGGTAAAATATCCTCTAATCAAAAAAAAAAAAAAGATGGTTAAGACTTTTAAAATGGGGCTACGCTTCTACATAACCAGGTTAGTTAGAAGCGATCCAATATAACTCTCTTAAATTTTAAAATGTTGATACTCGATAGAAAATTCAATCTATTTATTGTATTTAATATCATTTGTTTAATTATGCGACGAAGTTTCGTTCAAATTCAAAATATGTGCATGGGCTACACTAAAAAATAGGTACATTCATGTTTAAATTATGAAAAAAGCTTAGATTCATTCACACATGTATTAGAATGTAATAATCTTTTGTAGAATCATTTATCTACATATTAGTGATATTTTAGATGATTTAGATGTTGAAAAAATCATAATAAAGTTGATATTTTAATATTGAACCATTTTATTAAATTGATTTTACACATTTATAGATGAGACTTATATATAGTTAAATAAAAAAACAAAAGAGTTTCCAAGATATTAGAAATAATGTTAAATATAATGGATGAAGTGGATTTTCCATCAACCATCAAGATTTTAAAAATGAAGGAGGTTACATAGAAAAGAAGTTTCATAGAAGCAGTACTATTTAAAATATATAAAATATGAGCACATCATAAATGGGATGAATCTCTCCAGTAGGCTCTAATTTTGTCGCTATTTTGTAAATTAAAAATACCCCATTTTAGGTAATCATATCTTCTATTTTTAAGATTAGATATTTTTGTTGATTATTAACATGGTTAATATTTTTTGAAAGATGTCTACCATGACATAGTCCAGTGGGATTGACATTGTCTGTGAGGGAACAATAGTCTCTCTGTAATAAAAATTATCCTTTATGATTGTATATTTTTATGAATCACTTAAGATGTTTGGAAGCCTGGTAAAATATATAAAAATATGAATATATTATGAATAGAGTGAATTGGTTCTAAATCAATATTATTAAATTGAAAATTATGTGCTTTTATTAATCGTAACATGCTTTATTGTAAATGCGAAAAAACTTGAATGAGTGAATTGGGGTTAAAATAGTGGTTTTAACTTATTACTGAAAAGATTTCTTGCTAGCTTCAGTTCGAAACTTAGTGGGAATAATGTCTCTTGAGTGAGAGTTGTGTTTCATTTCCTAGACTTGATTTGAAACACGAGATGAGAAAAAAAATAACGTTATAAGTAACATTTTCAAAATGGCACCAATAAAAAAATTGGAAAAATTATATGTTCTCAAACTGTTCCAAAGTATTTGGAAGATTAAATATGAACCAATTATGAATATAGGGTGAATATTGGATATAAGTCCATGTTGTCCAAACTGGAAAATAACGAAAACATTAAAAAGGAGAGCCTGTATGTAACTTTTCTGAATGGGATGCTAGATGCAAAATAAAAAAGGATAATTTACATATATACACATAGTTTGACACTAATTGCAGATATACCTATGTAGTTTCACAAATTGTACATTACCCCACATAGTTTCATCAAAATTGTATATTACCCATGAGCATACTTTTCCATTAATGCCTTGCCTGATATTTTGGAAAATGACAAAAATGTCTTCATTGGTATTTGCATATATATCCACATAGTTTGACATTAATTGCAGGTATACTCACATAGTTTCACGAATTGCATATTACCTCGAATAGTTTCACCAAAATTGTATATTACTCCCACGAGAGTACTTTTCCATTAGTTGCCATTGATTCTTTACTTGATATTTTGGATAATCTTCATATTTAGAGTTTCTTGCCAAAAATTTCCAACTAGTTAGGAGTTTTCTCCAATTTTCCATAAAATGAGGCACTCTTGAAAAATAAAAGCTATGATTGAAAGACAATTTCTACAATTTCTTCTCAACCAAAGTTCATTTATTTCCATTTTAAAACATAAGGTTTATCAATTAATATTTTCTCTAAGTATTAGCACATAATTTTATAACAATTAGGGCTGTTTTTGCAAAATGTTAAAATTTCGGGGGCTCTCTACAAAAGTTTCCCCAATAGTTTGTTCAAAAAGAGGATGATTTTTGAGATAATCCCTGAACCCATTCCAAATATATCAAGCTAGGTTAATAATGCTATAACGATGCAAAGATCAAAACCCATTCCAAAAATTTCAAAATTGTGTCAAAATCATTCCAAACATTTGGACTTTTTTTTGTTATATAAAATATCTGATTCCCAAATGCGTCTGAAATTTTGGCAGATGCATTCTCATTCTTAAAAAAAAAAAAAAAAGCTAAAAAAGTTAGAAAATATATGCACTTTCCACAAAAGCTTTCCAAACTCTCCTCCTGATCAACCAAACTCCGCACATGGTAAATGCGTTTGTTGTTGATTGTTCTAATACAGATTTCAATGAGGATATTTTCATCATTTTTCAAAATATCTGACAAAGTATCAACAATAGCTAATGGTAAAGTGCTCTCATGGGGTAATATGTAATTTTGGTAAAATTATATGGGAAAATATGCAATTTGGGTAGAACTATATATGCAAATTACCAACAAACACATTTTTGTTATCTTCAAAAATATGAGGCAAGATGTTCATGCTAGCAAATGGCAAAGTGCACTTATGAAAATAATATGTAATTTTGGTAAAATTATGTGGAGTTAATATGCAATTCGTGAAACTATTTAGATAAATTTACAATTAGAATCAAACTATGTGGGTATACAAAAATTATATATTTGAATTACCTTAAAAAATCATATGCTGACATCAACGACATGAGCGCAGGCCCAAAACGGGGAATCGACTCCCGTTGACAGCAAAATGCAATGAGTGGCTGGGCTCTGGCAAATAAAAAAATAATAAAAAAATCATATGCAGACGATCGACCATTAGAATGCTGCATGAATTCTCCAGGCGTAGTCGAAAGCCAGGAGAATGGGACCAACATAGGAAATGGATCACACCATAGACGAATTGATCATGCATGTTTTAGGTGTGCCGCACGACACGAAAAATGTAAAAAATACACACCATTAAACCACAGCCGCTATAATAATAATAATAATAACAATAAAAACATAGCCGCTATATGTTATAAGTAATAATCAGGTGCATTCAATTATAATGCAGTCCAATGCAAAATGGTGTCTATTTGATCATGAAATAAATATCAAATATCTACCTCACTTGTTGTATTTAGAATTTATTTACTTTAACAACATATTAATTTTTGTCCAAATCAAATAGTCTCCATCTTAAAATGGTATAAAATCAATGTAATAAAATGATTTAATATAAATATTAATTTTAAAATTGTATTTTCAACAATTAAACCATTCAAAGTATAATTTTTATATGATAAATGATTGTATAAAGTATTATAGTATTTTAATATATGTGAGACTCATTTATAATGGAATGTATTGTAATTATGGTGCATGCGGGCTCTACTTGAATGTTGTAGTTACACCCCTAGTTATTGTTCACAGTAATAAATTAAGGTTTACTTGGATGACAATATCAAAATTTACTCTACTTATTGCATTTAAGGTCTAGTTTTTGTGCACCATGATCAAATATTACTTCGATGATAAAATGAAAATAGACAACTCATTTCATTTAAGGGATGTTTGGACAAAGGTAAGGTTCAAAAAAATTTACTACTCCTTTTTACACACTTTTAATATACTTTGGCATGTAAGGGGAATCAATGAGGTTAGGTGTACTCAAGTAGGGCTCTTCTAAATCTTAATCATATTTAGAAGACCTTAACTCAATTATACATTTAATTTTAATTGTAAAACTTTAACCTAATTTTAAATAAGGGCGTGTAAGAGAAGTAATAAAACTTTTGAATGAAAAAATTTTGTATAAAAATTTTCGAAATGTAAAAAATGATTCGAAATGATACGGTAATAATGAGGAATAAAAAAGTAAAGTAAAAGTAGATATATTCATTACATAAGTAGTTGTATAAAAATATTAAAAAATACTATAGCTATATAGAAAGAATGGAGAAGTAATTAAAAAATAAAATAATTATGAAAAGTAAAAAGTTTTAGATTGAAAGTTTAAGTTTTAAAAGTTTTTATATAGTCAAACATGCTCTAAATCTGTAGAAATTAATTTTATTTGGTTATAAATTTGGTTAATCAATGACTGGAACAAGAGAAAATGAGAAACTTAGTTTTAAATATTGTCATGTCTATGCCCCCGTCATCATTTTAGTATGTTATAAATATATACTATTAAAGAGATTTTTACTTTATTAAATTAATCTTAAATAAAAAATTTATTTTAAACAATAAAAAATAATCCTTTTTTTACCAATAACTTTCAATTTACGATTTATATAGCAACATAACTGCAAAGCAATAATATCTAATTAATTCTATGCTTCAAAAAAAAAATATCTAATTGCTTCTTTATGTATCATATGATCTTATTTGTCAATTTTATAGTAATAGTAAATGCGGCTTATCTTGCATGATTACCTTTTAATATATTATTATATCTTTCATTAAAATATGAAATCGGGGCAATTCAAATTGATTTATCTAGCCTATTTTTTTAATGTCTAACTCAATCTTACTATAAGTTGATTTGAGTAGTCAGGTTTGGGTAACTATTTATACCTCCTAATCTTTTTTATATCGATAAGAAATCTCTATTGCTAAAAAACCAAGCTGTCAGCTCAAAGCTATTTCAATATGAAACTGGGTGGACAGCCCTACCATTCCACACAAATCAGAGACAGAGAGAGAGAGAGAGCAAAATCCGCAAGGTTGTGTGTCACCATATTGCCTTCATGGAAGACATGGTGGAAAGAGACTCCATTCACTACTGAAGCCTGGGCATGGATATCTTGTAACGAATGCCCAACTGAGGAATGGGATGTCATTAGTCGAAAGGCTAACCAGGATAAGTAAGTCACTCTCCATCTCAAGCATCTGCAGCTCTAGTTCCACAACTTACCAGTTCCCAGAACGCACAGTCAAAGCTTCCATTAAAGAGAGCATCCGTAGTCCCTTTTCAATGCAAACACTTTGCGGCCAAAAATCTGCCGGAAGAATCTCTCAAAACCGTCCCGAAATCCCATGCTCTTCCTAGCCAAATTCCTGCTCCCATCCACATTTATCTTCAAAACGCCATTCGTTGGACAAATCCATCTGGGCACCAATTCACGATCCATGTGGCTTAAGCTGCTCAGTAAATTAGCAGAATAATAATAGTCCCAATAATTCCTACAATCTGCAATGGTTGAAATCCGGTTGAACCCCTTCTCTCTTTCGATTCCGTAAGTGCAACAGCCTTCAACAGAATAGGGGAAAGAGCGCCGGTTTTCCACCTCTGTTTGCAGCGGTCAATTGGCAAAAAAATGCATTTGATGGCCTCTCTTGGTACCCATATCTTTCCATCAGCAATCACCCCTCTTCGTACATTCACCACATGCCCACAATATACAAAAAGATGCTTAGCTTTCTCAACCATCCTTCCGCAGAAAATGCAGTTAGGGTCAAGAGCAATCCCTCCCCTGTTGAGTTTCTCTTTTGCGGGCAACGTATTACAGAATAGTCTCCATTCAAACACCTTGATCATACTAGGCAGTTGCACCTTGAAGACATTGTTTCGGTTGGGCCCAGCTGTCCCAACATCCCTGTCCAAAGAACCTGAAACAATCATTTTCTCATTTTTATATAACTATTTTATTTATTTAAATTTTATTCTCTTTAATCTTAATTATTACCTTTTCAAATTACATCACCTTCTACTTTTTTGAAATTTTTTTCTCATTTACACATTCCTATTTTTACTTTTGAATCTAAAAATCATTCATTTAATTAGTATATCAAGTTTCATAAAAATTAGATATATGCCCATGAGCCCCTTTCATAGATGTGTAAAATAAACATTATATTATTATTTAATTTATGTATCAATTTTAAAGCCATTAACATATTTAAATTGTCTAAAGTATTATTTGTACATGGACAAATGATTCTGTAAATATTATAACATTATGATGCATGTACGAATGAATCTTCGTAATTTATGTACGGGAGTGGTCCTGTTAGCCCAGACTAAACAAATATCCCAGTTAGCCCACCTTAAAAAATTTATTTACAACAATTTTTTTTTTACTTTTTTCTTCGTGCACTTGTTTATCTAAGTGCATTTAACATATAAACCAAGTTTTACCAATTTTGAATATGTTTATCTATTTTTTTGAGATTTTTAAATATCTATGTATATATATATATGTATTTAAAATATCCTTATTTTTAAAAATCTAAAAAAAATAGATAAACATATTCAAAAATGGTAAAACTTGGTCTGTATGTTAAATATACTTTTGATGTTAAATACACTTAGAAAAACAAGTGCACAAAGAAAAAAATAAAAAAAAAGTTGTTTTAAATAGAATTTTTGATGTGGGATAAGTGAGACATTTATTTAGCCTAGGCTACAGGAGACGTAACGCACACAACGGGTGCAAGCTCCCCGCCAGGCGACACGTGTAAAGATGATAGTGGAGCGAGTCTCAAATAGCAAGGCGAATCTCAAGCAGAAAAGAAAACGAATATAACTTCTTATCATTTCTATATCTATACCACCATTTGGGGGGGGGACTACCCTCGACCAAAAAATTCTTTTTTTGTTTTGACCCCAATAAAAAATTGGAAACTTTCAATTCTCAAATGAGAATTGAACAAATCATCCTTTTCTACAATATCTTAATTGATTTATATAGAATGAGCAAGAAAATCAATTTGATTAGGCATCTACGCGTGTAGAATTCTAGCAACAACCTGTAGCCCAAGCTAAATAAATGTCTCACTTAGCCTACCTCAAAAATCCTATTTAAAACAACTTTTTTTTTAATTTTTTTCTTCGTGCACTTATTTATCTAAGTGTATTTAACATATAGATCAAGTTTTACCATTTTTGAATATATTTATATATTTTTAGATTTTTAAACATCTATGTGTATATATGTATTTAAAATACTTTGATTTTTAAAAATCTAAAAAAATATATTTAAACAAATATAGGCCACCAAAGATTTGATAGAGCTAAACAATTAATAAAAGAAAATGAATTTTAAACATATGACTTCGATTCAATCATCACATGGGAGTCCTATTTTCATCAATAATGCACCTTAACTAGTTAGATATTCCATTGGACACAAAATTATAAACTCTAATTTATAATTAAGCAAGATTAGAGGATCTATCTAGTCTTTCCATATGACTCTGTCGAATTGCTACGTCATGGCAAACGTACTTCCAATGAGTGAGGCTACATAAATCGACGCTCTTTCTGCCCAGTCGATCACAAGGAGAGAGATTGGATGTCTTCTTATGCATTGTAGCAGCAGCTACAGTGGTCTTCCTTATCTTTTTCCCTTTTTCCAATCGAAAACTTGTTGCGAAGAAAGAGCTCAAGATCCAGCTCCCACCGTCACCTCCATCTTATTTTCCTATCCTCGGCCATCTCCACCTCCTCCAACCACCCCTCCATCGCTCCCTCGCATCTCTCTCCGCCAGATATGGGCCCCTGCTCTATCTCCGCTTCGGCTCTCGCCCTGTTCTCCTTGTCTCTTCCCCATCCTTGGCCGAAGACTGCCTCTCCAAGAGCGACATCATCTTCGCCAACCGCCCTCGCCTCCTCTTCGGCAAGATTATCGGCTTCAACTACTCTGCCATCGGCTCTTCCTCCTACGGTCCCCACTGGCGAAACCTCCGCCGCATTGTCACGGTCGAGATTCTCTCTTCCTTTCGTGTTCAGAGCCTCTCTGCCATCAGATCTCAAGAAGTTCGGTTCTTGCTGAGAGGTCTCTTCAGGAATTCAGAAGCAGGGAAAAACATAGTTGAGCTCAAGTCCAAGTTCTCGGAGCTGAGCTTTAACATCGTCATGGGAATGATCGCTGACAAGCGGTATTATGGGGAGGATACAGTGGATTTGGAAGACGCAAAGCAGTTTCAGAGGATTGTGAAGGAGACGGCAGGATTGGGCGGGGCATCAAACTTAGGCGATTTCGTGCCGTTTTTGGGGTGGATTGATTTTCGGGGGGTGAAGAAGAGAATGATAAGATTGGTGAAGGAGAGAGATGAATTCCTGCAAGGCCTGATTGACGACCAGATTCGAAAGATGAAGAAGAATGATGAAGTTTCTCCTAAGGAAGAACATAGGCCGGGGATGAAGAAAAAGAACCTGGTTGAGGTTTTGTTGTCTTTAAGAAAAACAGAGCCAGGGTACTACACAGACCATATAATTAAGGGCATCATTGCAGTAAGCATTCTAATTCCCAAACTCTAACTTCGATGGAAATTTATGAGATGGTATTTTTAGCATCCATTGTCCAATGTTGCTGATATAGAGTGTGAATTTCCAATTTGCCCATTTGGGGGTTTGATATATGACTTATATAATCTTTCTCCTCAATTAGTATCTTTTGGGACAGTAATATTAATGCCAATCACCATAAATTTTACGATTTGTACGGTGTTGCTCCAGACTTGTTTCTAATACCGACGAATTAAGGTAACACTAGCATTGCAAAGCTATCCAATGTTTGGGGGGAGGGAGCAGGATGAGATAGGATGTACTGAATAACAACCTTGTATATTTTACATGCATATTTATATACATTTATTTGGTTTTCTTTTTTCTTTTTCTTTTTTTAACATGCACAAGTGTATTTAGTTTGTATATCAATTGTTAACATTCCCGGATTCTTGTGTACAATTTTGCAAATTTTAGTTACTTAAGCTTCCTCACACATGAAAATGATAAAATTTTTCATTGAAAAGATTTGTAACATGTTTATATATATATAAAAAGAATTCAAAAATGATAAAATTCGATACATCAACCTACACTTGGGCTCAAATAAAAATGAAAAAGAAAACAAAAGAAAAATATAAAATGCGCTAGTTTTTAGCTAAGTAACAACCAATTGTATAGGAGCATCACCCTTGCTCAATTCAGTGGAGCATATCTAAAGGACTTTTCGGCAGCAACCAACAAAAATACAGGGGGTTTGGATCTTTGCAATGTTGCGGAAGCAACAACATTAAATCAACATCAAACAACCAAGAAAGAAAAAACGCGTGATGGAAATATCAATCCACTGTAATAAAAGCTACAAAGACACAATCATTCTCCAAATATGTCACATACAGTTTCAATCAAAACTTTAAGAAAAATTCCCTCTCTCCACTCGTTCTCTGACATACCTACGAGTACAACTATTTTTGCAGTACCCATTTACAGAATTCAATTCAAAATCGTAACATTCAATAATAAATGAATGAGGGATCTGCTAAAGCTAATTTGTTAAATTCTGAATAATCTGAAAAAAGAAATCCTAACAAGTGTTAGAGAATGATTTGTCACCAACTCGTCCAGAGCTAATATAGTTTTTTTCACAAAAATCCAATTGATACTTACGTCCTGACTTTCTTGGAAACATGTCTGATCAGGCACTGTTGACGGCCGGCACAGACACATCTTCTCTGACCATGGAATGGGCCATGGCTCTCCTGCTAAACCATCCAGAGGTGCTAGAGAAAGCCAAAGCAGAGCTAGACATGCAAATGGGAGATCGTTTGCTAGAAGAATCAGATCTCTCCAAGCTCCCCTACCTCCATTGCATCGTAAATGAGACTCTTCGACTGTATCCGGTCGCACCGCTGCTATTGCCTCATCAGTCATCGGAAGAGACCACAGTTGGTGGGTGTACTGTCCCGAGCCACACGATGCTACTGATCAATGCGTGGGCAATTCACAGGGATCCAAAGGTGTGGGATGACCCCGATGATTTCAAGCCAGAGAGATTTGAAGGCATGGATATGGTTAAAGAGGGCTTCAAATTCATACCTTTTGGGCACGGAAGAAGGGCATGTCCAGGTGCAGGTCCGGCCATGAAGGTAGTGAGCCTAGCACTAGGGTGTTTGATTCAATGTTTCGAGTGGGAAAGGGTGGGAGGAGTAATGGTGGACATGAAGGAGGGACCTGGTCTCACAATGCCCAAGGCCCAGCCCTTAGAGGCTTTGTTCAAACCACGTGCAGCTATGTTCGGCACACTCTCTCAACTTTGAATTGTATGTATATGTAGCTTTCGAGTTGTTTGTTTCATGTTGTTTCTCAATAGAAATATGATAGCCTTTTCCCATTGTGTACTGATTAGCTTTGTTAGGATTGGAAAGATATAGATTTACATGACTGGGTTTCGAGTGCGAGTCAGTTTTATATTATAATGATTGTCTAATTATGAATGCCATTTTTTTTCCCATCATATGTAGGGAGTGTTTTTTAATATATAAAACTTTTCAAATTAAAATTTTTCAATATAAAACTTTTCACTCTCCACAACTATTATATTTTTAAAATTTTTCTTCACTTTTTTCTATACAATTGCTTTATGTTTCAATCATTTCTACATAACTACTCATACATCTAACATATCTATTTTAATTTTATTTTCTTTATGTCTTATCATTATCCCTATCATATCATTTTCTCACATTTTTAAAACTTTTACACTAAAATTTTTTTTGACTTTTCAAACGCTACACACTTGGGCATATTTTGGTTGGCATTATGACTTTCAATCAAGTTAGATTAGCTGTAACATCAATTTTTTAAAAGGTGCTCTGACATCAATCTTGGCTGAAAGCACAGCTCATAATTTTACATAAATTTGTCACCGTGTTGTTTTTTTTAATTTACACGTTATTTTTTAGGATTAATTCCAAATATTACTAGAAATTTACCTGTATTTTCGGATTTAACCACACGTTTATAAAATTAACAAATATGACCCTACGTTTTCACCACATTTCCGAATATGACAACACACACATATATATATATATATTAATCAAAATACCTCTGGCTAAAAACTAAATTTATCTTCCATTTTCGCATATGAAGACGGATTTTTGTTATACATTGTTACAACTTCATATTTTGATAGCTATATACGCTAATAGTTTGCTTCTTTATTTATTTATTTTTTTTTCCGGTGTGTGTGTGGCTGTGTCCAGCTTTTTGTCAAGGTATTTTTGGTGAAAATACATGGGCAAACCTTCCGGCATTGTCATATTTGAAAATTTGGTAAAAATATGTGATCATATACGGAAATAAGGATAAAACTTGTGGTCATATTCAGAATTAATCTTTTTCTAATATTTTATTAAAATATACAAATGGAAAATTTTTGCGAAAAATCATTATTGTTAGGAAACGTGATTCGTACTTTAATTGATACTGCTTGTTGCAGATTATAAAAAAAATACTGCTTGTTGCAGAAGTAACCATATCAATCAGAGTTAAACAAACCTAAATACACAAGTGTAGGACACTAAAAAAAAATAATACACAAGCGTAGATGCCCACCCCAAAGAAAAATCTTATTTGCCATCTTTCCTTTTGGGCCTTTTCATTCTTTGATCCCATTTCAAAATGTGGGTTACATTGCTTAAGTCCGTTATGGAGGTTCTCTAAATCATACTGCACCAAGCTGGATATTGGACTTAGACATCTCTTGCCCAAGTGAAGAAATGAACGGCTATAAGACTGATCGCCTAAGATAATGAAGGTACAAGCTCAAGATTGAAGAACCAAGATTTTTCCCGTGCAAGTGGATCAAAAGAAGCAACTTGAACAGCTTGGATAAAAAAAAAAGGCTGGGATGTTCAACTTAAAAGTGCAATTACAAGATTTTCTCAACATCAAAAATCAAGTTTAAGAATATCATGATTCGAGATGAAGAATGGTATCTAAGATGTTGTATAGAACTAAGAAACTCAACCAAGTGGGGTCCATTTCAAGAATCAAGGCAATGAAGTGAAGATCAAGATATGCAAAATCAACGGTTAAGAAATGAAAATGCCATTGATTTTAAAAAATTCAAAAAAAATTTACAAATCTCCAAAAATGATAAAATTAATACACATGTTAAATATACTTAGATTAACAGTTGTATAAAAGAAATTTTAAAAAATAAAAAATATAGGTATTTGCACCTAGGTCACCACTGAATTAAGTACACCCGGTGCACAGGATAACAACCATATGTTTGGAAATTTATTGCAAATATGTGTATGAATTCTTAAAATATTTTCAATTAGGCCTATGATAACAAGTATGAACCTCTGATTTTTCCAAAAATTACTGCCTTTTAATAAATCCAAAAAATCTATTATGTTTATTAATGTAAACTTAGTTAATGCACCAAAAGTCTAGTACATTAGCTAAATTCATATTAATAAACACAATTGATGATCTGGATTTATCAAAAAGTACCATATTTTTTAAAATTGAAAAAATTGAGACTTCCATAAGCATAATTAAAAATAGTTTAAAATTTATAGACAAATTTGCAATAAGTTTCAAATAATAAGCATCAATGTAATTTGTGAAAAAAATCATAGGCATAAGCACAAATGCCTCCTTTTTCGAATCAAAATTGTCCCACTTTAGGTAACCATATTTTTACTAATAACTAGCATGTTCTAAGATATTTGGAAGACCTATAAAATACGAGCACATTTTTTTTTATCAGAAAAAATTCTAATGGGAAACTCTCAGCTCCACTCCTCACTAAAATCATGTGGTAAGCAGGGGGAGAGATTGCCATTAGAAGTTCCATTAAGGCAACCATTAGCAAAATATAATGTTTGAGATATACTGGATGATGGGTTCTCCCACCAGACATTTTCATCTGTATCTCACACCATAGCCGATTGAGGAAATGCATGGGCAGTGGTATTTCCCGTGCGCAAAATATGACAAAAGAAGATATTTTTCACATTGGCAGATATACATTTGATTCGGCCCATCACTCATCACAGGTAAGATTGAACATTGCCATTACTATTGAGCAAGATAACTAAAAAAAGGGAGTCGTTTTCCACCTGGATGTTATGATATTGGAGTGCAGAAACCCATTCAAGACTCTTAAAGATTGCTTGTACCTCCATCATAATTGGATCCATCAGTTCAAGCAATAAACATGTTTTGGCAGCAATGAAACCTCTATTGCAATCACGAATAATTGGGTCTAAATCAACAAACATGTTTTGGCAGAAATTCATGTTTCGTTTTAAAAAATAAAAAATATGTGCAGACCCAGACGGTTGACCGTATGGAAGATCCGTGTCCTTTATTAGTTATAATATGCTTTTACATAAAGGGTTATTTAGGGAAGTAATAAAAAAATTAAATGAAAAGTTTTTGGCGTAAAAGTTATTAAAATGAGAAAAAAGATGTAATATGATAAGATAAACGATGAGGAATAAAGAGACTAAAATTAAAATAGATAGGTTAATTGTATAGATTGTTGCGTACAAATGATTGAAAAGTAAAATAATTTGTAAAGGAAAATGTAAAAAATAAAAATAAAAATTTTAGGTAATTGTGGAGAGTAAAAAGTTTTAAATAGAAAAGTTTTATTTAAAACTAAACACACCAAAAATGTAAACAAATTCAAAGAGTGAGAATTGGGTCTAAAGCAAATGGCGTTAAAACCGGTAAATTATATGTTCTTGTTATTTATTAAAATGACTTGAGACATTCGGAAGATTAAAACGTGGACGAATTATGAATATAAGGTGAATATTGGGTGTAAATCAGCGTTATCCAAACGGGAAAATAATGAAAATATTAAAAAAGAGAACCTGTGCATAACTTTTTTTTATAATAAATGTGTTAGGTACTTCGTTAAAAAATCATTTTACCCTCCCCAAAGGTCATGTGAAATAGAAAAGAGTGCACCCATTTTTATTCCAACAAAAATGATAATCCTTACAAAACTCTTCCGAAATGTAATTGGTAGCATATCATGCCATGTACAATTTCCTTCCACATTTTTGGAAGCATGATTAGTAAGTGAGCTATGTTGTTACGGATCGTGAGAACATGGAAATTCAAAATTTGAATGTTGCTCTCTGATAAGGGCTTCCACAGATGATAGGACTGAGTTTTTGCTTGCTAGGATGTTAATTAGCAGTAAGAAATCACTGTCAATCGCAACATTCCTCTGGCACATTTCAATCACCTTTCATTCCCAATAGCAATGCTCGTGCCTCCATCATCAGATAATCGCAATACCATTTGCAGCCTACCATCATGACGATTTGAACCTCCCTTTTGAATCCCTCACCACAGTAGCCTGTCCAATTGTAGCACCCGCCGCGAGCGCTACGATGAGCTCGGATCTTTTTGTCCTCGCCTTGTGAAATTTGGATCGTGTCAGATGGATTTGAGGTGGTTCTTCAATGCTTTTGGAACAGTGGTGTGGGCTCGGTATTCCTGCATTCCCATGGAGCAAAACGCGTTAGTATTAACGATCTTTAGAAAACATTGGCATATGGGTGTCCTCCCGTGAATTCGACAGCATAACGGCTAAGACGGGGCTGTTTATACACGGATTGAACCACGGATTCGGCAGCATAACGACAGCATGTTATGCTGGAATCCGCGGATCCGTGTGCGCCCGCCTTGCCGGAGCACCGTTTCAAACAAATGCGTTAGTGTTAGCACAAATCAAAGAAAATGGAGTCGCCACTAATCTTAAAACGGAGATCGGTCCTTGTTTTTAATGAATAAAGGCACCAATCGTACAGAGTTTGGGTCCCGGCCTTCGGATTGAAACAAATATGGCGAAATCTACCAACCCGATGCGGTTTACACGGGCGTAAAAAGGAGAAAATAAAAAGATCTGAGAAAGGGGAGAGAAGGAAAGGGGAAAGCGGGAGAGACTTGGAGCTCGAAGAGTGGGAAAAATCGGGACGTCGAGACTTTGCTGCAGACTCCTGTCCTCCCCTTTGGGATGCCCTCTTCAAGTGTGTCGGAAGTGAGAGCTTGGCTCCCCTTTTATAGAGGTGGAGTGGGCCTTCGGGCCATGGGCCATGACTGGGTGCCCGTTGCGGTTGAACCTAGATCTGGTTGGAGCCCATTGCTCCAAGTGCGCCGTTGCTGAGGCTTGATGGATTGTTGTAGAAGAGCCCGTTCTGTGTCTGGTGAGCTGGATCTGGTGGGCTGCATTGAAGAGCCCGTTTATTGTGTCTGGTGAGCTGAATTTGGTGGGCTGCATTGTAGAGCCCGTTTGTTGTGTCTGGTGAGCTGGATCTGGTGGGCTGCATTGTAGAGCCTAGTTGGTGGCTTGTTTGGAGCTTTGCTCCTGTAGGTGGATCTGGTGAGCTGGATTTGGTTGAAGTCTTTTGCTCCAAGTGGGCCGTTGTTGAGGCCTGACGGATTTGTTGTTGAAGAGCCTGCTTTTAAGGCTTAGTGGAGCTTTGCTCCTGTGAGCTGAGACTGGACAGGCCCGTTTAGTGGTGGGCTTGACTTGGTTCTGCTTGGGTTTGCTCTGGATTTATTTTGAATGTGCTATTGGTTCCAGAGCCCGTTGGCATTTGTTCTTGAGTTGCTTCTCCTTTGTCATTGTTGGGTCTGGATCTTAGCCCGTTCTTTTATTTTTGTGCTCAAGGGAGGGGTGTCTACAACTGCCCCCCTTTGCCAGAGGCGTCTTGACGGTGAATGACAAAGCGTTAGACACCCCTTTGGCATAGACTTAAAGAACTGTTTAAGTTTCGGGGTCATTGTGCAATTTCCACAAACTTGTATTGGCTTTTTTGTAAATGTGAGCTCGGGATGGCTTTTTTGTAAAATCTTTGTGGGTTGTCTTGTAAAATCTGAGAGCTTGCTGGGTCGTTTATGCATTTTCCTAAATCCGAGCAGTTTTGTAATTTTCGAAACCTTTGGGGAGCCGTCTGCAATTCATCCCACCCCTTAGGTTTTCATCGCAAACTGATGGGTTTTCTTCAGCCGCCATTCTTCCTCTTCACGCCGACTGCTGGTTGCGTTGGGAGTTGCCGTCGACGATTTGCTCCGGGCATGTCGTGCGCCGCTGACGTTGTTGTGAGTGCTTCGTTGCCGTCCTCGTCATCCGGTCGTCTTCGCCATTCCCGCTGCTCTTGTGCTAATTTTTGCTTCATCTCCAGTCGCCACCACCGCTGCCTGTTGCTGCCGTTGGGGGGTTTGTTTGTTGCCGCCGCTACTTTCTTCTCCATCTCTTGTTCGGGGGTTTGTTCAGGTGGAGGCCGTTGGCCTTCGTCTCTGCCTCCGATACCCTGTTGTTTTTGCTGCTGTCGAGATCACCGCCGCTGGTCGGGTTCGACCTCTTCGGCCGCTGTTGTAGAGTGCTCCTTCTTCGTATTTTTTTTTGCCGGCGGACAGCTGTTGTGGCTTGAGTGTCTGTCGGTGCTGTTGTTGTCCGAGGCGATGGGTATTGTTCTCCTCTTTTTTTTTTGTTCTTTGCTGCTGCTCATTCGTCGGTGATGGTTTTGGTCGGGTCAAAGGAGCATCGCCGCTACTTCCTCAGGCATGTATCTTTTTCTCTCCTCATTTTTCTTTCTTCTCAGTTTTCTTTCTCTTCCTTTTCGTCGGCAGATAATGGTTGTGATTTGAGTGCTTACCAACGATGAGCTGTGGTTGTCACCGTTGCTGACAGGTTCCCTTTGGTTTTCTTTCTCCTTGCTATTGTCTTTGATGGCAGTGATTTCGGGTGACTACAGAATATCCGTTGGTGCTGCGGGAGGATCTCCGGCGCTGTTTGGGGAGCGTTTGATGAATGTCTCGAAAATGTGCTTTCGAATACTGCCACTAGACCTCAAAACTTTCCAGGTCGTTGAAACATACCTCGAGCAGCATCGGTCAGGCGGGTGGGGGTCACTTTCGACGACATAGGGAGCACTCGGGGAGTGGACTGAGCGCTGTTTCTGATGTATTGTCGGAACTGTAACTGCATTTTGCCTCATTTTTTTTCTTTTTTTCTTTTTTTTTCTTTTTTTTAAAAAAGAATATATAAATACCTTTCTTCATGCAACTTTGCCTCCTGGGTCCCAAACTTTGTTTGAAGCAAGATGTGACTTGATGTAATTTCTTTTCTTTTTCTCCGAAATTGCTTGCGCCCATGCTTTGAGATGATATAAATATATTTTTCTCCACCTTTTGCCCTTCAGCCTTTGTTTGTGAATTATTTTCTGTTGCTTGAATTTAATGTTGCTTTGACAGATAGCTTTGATAGTCTGCTTCTTCTGCGTGATATTTGTTGTGGCCGCCTCACTTTTGTAGAGCGTTGTCTTGAATAATTTTGAGATTGATATTGCCCCTGTGAAATATTGTCTTCACTGGTTGTTGACATTTTTCCTGCAAACCTTGATGGAAAGACTGTCTGGTAGCCATTTTAAAATATCTCTTGTGGATGTGTTGACAAAGATATATCTGTGATGATGGGTTGATTGATGACGGTTGTGTGCCCTGCGCATTTTGCAGCTTCCGGGGCTGACCTTATTGGCTGTTCGACTTTGTCGACATTGCCTATGTTGATGATAGTTTATTGAGGCTTTTTAGATGCCTCTGCTTGATTATCTGTGTGACAGATAAATTCATTTGTGACTTGCAGATGGTCTTTTCTATTTAGCTTTTCTTGTGCGGGAATTTCTCGCACTTTGTACTCTTTGGCAAACTCTTCCTTTTCTGAGGCATTCGTCTGCTTTGTTGATAAGACTAGTATTTCACCTTCTGTGATTGGGCACAACTGCTTTAGATGGATGCTAGGAGTAGAGATGTGAAGGGCTTTGAGGTTCTCTTTTGTATTTTTAGACTGCGGGCATGTTGGCTGGTTGACTGGAATGAAAATATTTTTTGGGGACAGGTGAGGCAAAGTTGGTTGGCTTGCCATCTTGAGCGGAGTTCCCGGGTCTGTAAGAAAAGTATTGGAGGATGTTCTTTGAATAATAGGAGATTTATGCAAAATAGGATTCTCTTGCATAGGCTTAACAAGTTTTCCCAATAAAATGACAGGCTCAACACATTTTCTTTGAAGGGTGATAGGGTTGGCATTTCGGCCTTGTAAAACGACAGAAGCATTATGAGGTTGGACTTTTGTTATGAAAGTAAAAGGGTCAAAATTTTTGGTGTTACCCTTGACAAAATTGACTTCCGCATCAATGTCCGCCACTTGAGGTGTCTGGCTTACCTGTTCAAGATGAATAACATTCCCTTGTTGTGGCCATGGGGAAATCATTTCCTTCCTTAGGCCGTCTTCAACTTGCTCTGCTGCTTGCAATAGTTGTGTAAAGCTGGCAAAAGGGTGTGAGATGAGGTAGCCCGAGATGCTGGGGTGAGCCGAATTGATGATATGGAGATCTGCTCATTCAAAGGCAAAAAACTCTTCATTTTCGCCGCCAATGCTCTCCATCTAGCCACATATTCGGAGAAGGTCTCGCCATCTTTTTGCCTTAAGGCCTCTAAGTCACCCCTTTTAGGTGCAACATTTAGTATGTAGGAAAATTGATCCATAAAAGTTAGAGCTAGATGCTCCCATGTTTTGATTTACTTGCAGTCGAGCGATGTATACCATTCAAGGGCGTCTCCTCTCAAGCTATGTTGGAATAGCACGACCAAAATTTCCTCCGTTTTTACCAGAGGGTATAAAATACTGCAAAATGCCTTGATATGGGCATGTGGGCATGAGTTTCCTTCATAGATAGGGAGGGTTGGAATTTTAAAATTTTCAGGTAGTTGTGTATTTGGAAATGGGCATAAGTCTTCAATTTTTAATAAATGAAGGTCCTCTCCTTGTTGTCGCTCAATTTTTCTTTGTAGCTCTTGGAGCTGGTTTTGAAACTGTATCTTGACCTCTTCTATTTAGCCTTGCACATTCATCAGGCTATGTGATCTTTGAGCTGGAATAGATTGTGAGCTTGAACTCGTTGTTTACTGATGTTGTGATGAAGAGGATGACGCTTGATGTTGCTGTTTTGCCGTTGATTGACGTTGCTCTAGCATTTTGTAGAGCATGTCCTTCATTCGTTGCATTGTTTGATCCCATTTTTCAAATGAGAATGCAATATTTTTCTTTGAAAGATGATTTGTCGGCTCCATGTGTGTAGCTTTGGCTTGAAGGCAAATAAAACTTTGAAATATATTTTTTTCTTTTGTTTCCCTTTTTTTTAACTCTTTTTTTTTTTGCTTTTCATTTTTTCACTTTTTTTTTTGCTTTTCTTTCACTTTTTTTTCCTTTTTTCCACTTTTTTTTTCTTTCCTTTTTTTATGGTAAGAAGCCAAAGCAAAATTATAGAAAATATGATATGATGCCCCCCGTTTCAGAACCAAGAGTGGGAAAGTTGATTAATCATCTTTGGGCTTGAAGTTCTGTCGCTAGCTTGCTGCTGCTTTGCTGGAATGCTTCCGGACGTCACTGGACCAGGAAACTTCTCAGGTCTAGTCATAGTGTTCTTTTAAGCACTTGTCACGTCAGTGGTCTTGTTAGTGCCTTTTAAGCACCTGTCACGTCAGTGGTCTTGTTAGTGCCTTTTCAGCACTTGTCACGTCAGTGGTTTTGTCAGCGCATTTTCAACACTTGTCACGTCAGTGATCTTGTCAGCGCAACACCTGTCACGTCAGTGGTTGACTTGCTGGACCAGGAAACTTTTCAGGTCCTGTCAGCACCTTTTCAGCACATGTCACGTCAGTGGTTTTGTCAACACCTTTTCAGCACCTGTCACATCAGTGGTCTTGTCAGCGCCTTTTCAGCACCTGTCACGTCAGTGGTCTTGTCAGCGCCTTTTCAGCACCTGTCACGTAAATGATTAACTTGCTATGTTTTCAAGTTATAGTGGAAAAACCTGAACCACCCAAAAAAATGGTTAGTAACCGTAAATAAATAATGGAAAAATTAACCTTTGGATGGATGCTTGCGAATCTGGGTCCTTTTGTCTTCGTACAGACTCTATTTGTTTTGGAGTTTTATGTGCGTGAAAATGTTCAGGATTCGCGGGTTCTGTCCGCCTGAAGCGTTTCTAGAAAAAGTGACCAGTCTGCCTGAAGAATTTCTGGAAAGGTGACCAGTCTGCCTGAAGCATTTCTGGAAAAACGACCAGTCCACCCAGAGCGTTTTTGGAAAAAAGTGACCAGAAAACTTCTCAGGTTGAGGAAAAGGAGTGATTTTTATGCCAGATTTTTACTTAGTGTTAATTGATTTTTTATTTGCTGGAGGTCTTTCCTTTAGGTTCATTTTATGTACCTGGACAGTTACGAGTTAATATGCAATGGTTTACCCCCTTTACAAGCTCTCTCCAGTTCATGAACTAGACACCTTTGGACCTTAAAATATCTTAGGTTCAGGCATCATTTGGGCATTTTTGTTCCAGAAACAGGGAAATCTTGCTGCCGGGAGGAGGAAGAAGATCCGGAACCTCGCTGTTCAGGGAAGAAAATGCCTCGATCTTTAGATTTCTGCCCCCTTTGTGCCCGATGCAAACTTGCAGAGCTATCCCCAGCGGAGTCGCCAAGCTGTAGCACCAGCCGCGAGCGCTACGATGGGCTCGAATCATTTTTTCCTTGCCTTGTGAAATCTAGATTGTGTCAGATGGATTTGAGGCAGTTCTTCAATGCTTTTGGTACAGTGGCGTGGGCTCGGTATTCCTGCATTCCCATGGAGCAAAACAGGGAAATCTTGCTGCCAGGAGGAGGAAGAAGATCCGGAACCTTGCTGTTCAGGGAAGAAAATGCCTCGATCTTTAGATTTCTGCCCCCTTTGTGCCCGATGCAAACTTGCAGAGCCGTCCCGAGCGGAGTCGCCAAGCTGTAGCACAAGCCGCGAGCGCTATGATGGGCTCGGATAATTTTTTCCTCGCCTTGTGAAATCTGGATTGTGTCAGATGGATTTGAGGCAGTTCTTCAATGCTTTTGGTACAGCGGCGTGGGCTTGGTATTCCTGCATTCCCATGGAGCAAAACACGTTAGTATTAACGATCTTTAGAAAGCATTGGCATATGGGTGTCCTCCTGTGGATTTGACGACATAACGGCTAAGACGGGGCTGTTTATACACGGATTGAGCCACGGATTCGGCAGCATAACGGCAGCATGTTATGCTAGAATCCGCGGATCCGTATGCGCCCGCCTTGCTTGAGCACCGTTTGAAACAAATGCGTTAGTATTAGCACAAATCAAAGAAAATAGAGTCACCATTGATCTTAAAAGGGAGATTCGTCCCTATTTTTAATGAATAAAGGCGCCAATCGTACAGAGTTCGGGTCTCGGCCTTCGGATTGAAACAAATATGGCGAAATCTGCCAACCCGAGGCAGTTTACACGGGCATGAAAAGAAGAAAATAAAAAGATCTGAGAAAGGGGAGAGAAGGAAAGGGGAAAGCGGGAGAGACTTGGAGCTCGAAGAGCGGGAAAAACCGGGATGCTGAAACTTTGCTGTAGACTCTCGTCCTCCCCTCTGGGATGCCCTCTCCAAGTGTGTCGGAAGTGAGAGCTTGGCTCCCCTTTTTATAAAGGTGGTGTGGGCCTTCAGGCCATGGGCCAGGACTGGGTGCCCGTTGCGGTTGGACCTAGATCTGGTTGGAGCCCATTGCTCCAAGTGCGCAGTTGTTGAGGTTTGATGGACTGTTGTAGAGGAGCTCGTTTTGTGTCTGGTGAGCTGGATCTGATGGGCTGCATTGTAGAGTCCGTTTGTTGTGTCTGGTGAGCTGGATTTGGTGGGCTGCATTGTAGAGCCCGTTTGTTGTGGCTTGTTTGGAGCTTTGCTCCTGTGGGCCGGATCTGATGAGCTGGATCTGGTTAGAGCCTTTTGCTCCAGTGGACTGTTGTTGAGGTCTGACGGACTTGTTGTTGAAGAGCCTGCTTTTGAGGCTTAGTGGAGCTTTGCTCCTGTGGGCTGAGACTGGACAAGCCCGTTTAGTGGTGGGCCTGGCTTGGTTCTGCTTGGGTTTGCTCTGGATTTATTTTGAATGGGCTATTGGTTCCAGAGCCCGTTGGCATTTGTTCTTGAGTTGCTTCTCCTTTGTCATTGTTGGGCCTAGATCTTAGCCCATTCTTTTTTTTTTGTGCTAAAGGGAGGGGTGTCTACACCAATGGTATTTTTTCTTCACTCTTTTCCTTACATCAACATCAATTTTTAAGATTCTTCTTGAGGTTTTCTCTGTCTTATTGTTAAACCAAAAAAAAAAACAAAAAACAAAAGAAAAAAAGAAGCTTACATTGGAAAATGATGAAAATGAGTCATAGTCACCTCTTAGCTTTTAATTAAAGTACACCTTATGCTTAGAAATTTACCGGTTCACATCCCTAGTCAAATGACGATAATTACATCCCATAAATGAAACAATTCTTAATTAAAAGGAATGTATAATAATGATATAGATTTAAAATCAATCTTGCTAACTTAGACTAAAGTTTGCTTAGAGGAGCAGAGTGACCAAATTAATTGGGTTTAACTGGACTATGCACATTTGGCAAAGAATTTTTTCTATGGAGAAATTTTTTTTCTAAACTCTCACCTTAGGAGAAAAACTGTAAAACTCTACGACGAGAAGAAATTACAAAACCCCCATTACAGGGACTAAAGTGTAAAATACCCCACATGATGTTGTTGCTAGCAGCAATCGAAAACACGATTTGCCATGAGCAGGGCAGACATGTTACCATGATGCCTCAGGCGTTGTGACGGCCCGTAAACATACTTGATTGAGATGAAACTTAATCTCTTAGATAAACAAATTATGTTAAATATAGAGTGTGTTTGGCAATGAGGATAAAATGTCATGTTAAAACTTTTCAATCTAAAACTTTTCAATTTTCACAACTACCATATTTTTAAATTATTTTTCACATATTCCTATACAACTATCATACTTTTCAATCATTTCTACACAATTACCCATACGAGTAACCTATCTATTTTAACTTTATTCTCTTTATTCCTCATCATTACCCATATTATATCACATCATTTGATAACTTTTATTCTCCAAAATTTTTCACCAAAAGTTTTATCTATTCCCAAACAGAATGGATTAAATTTTTCATCAAAAATCAAAATTTTAGATTTTGAAGGGATTACCTAGCTCCGCTTCTATGTAACCTAGTTACATAAAAGTTGAGCCCCTGTTGATGGCGGAGGAACCAAATTCTCTATCACACCAACACAAATTCCCCAAACTTTGCATAACCTTGTGATTCACCATGCTTTTAATTCTCCCCCATATCCCCTCGAATCATTTATCCTAACGGAACTCATATCAAACACCTTCATTAAATTACAGTTAGTCTCATAGGAATCGAAAATGTGGTTGATATCTTCAACACTCTTATTACGTATGAGAGAAATAGGGTCCACAACTATACCCCTTTTAAGAGGGTTCACTTTTGCAGGAAGGGTACTAGTCACTAACCTCCAATTGAACATTAGGATCTTTGTGGGGAATTGCAACTTTCATATTATTTTGAAATTTGACTTATCCTCATCCTAAATTTTGTTATAAGCTACAATATCTAGAAGTTGTCCATTTGAGAATTTATCATTTGATCATATCCATTCATAATGAACCTTTGTGCTGATTTTACTTTAAAAACTCCATCGGTTCTCACCCCAAAAAACAAAATAACCTCTTCCATTTCTGTTAACGGCATTGATTGGATAGCTAACAGTCCTCACCAGCCACCGTTGTTCATTTTGTTGCCACCTTCTTATTGTTTCGTCGATGAAGAAGCTGGCTAAAACATCCACTATAGTATGTTGGGGTAGAGGTCCTGCCATGTGAATCATTTCATCCGCCAATCGATCCTTGAAAAAATGAACTGTTCTTCCACCACCAATTTTCCATCTGTAGCCATCCCTATTTTTGTCCCTTTATTTTAGTACATTTTCTGATGTAAATAAATCATTCATATATTTTGTCCAGCTCCAAACGTCACCATCTAAAAATATTTAGATTTTCGTACTTTGAAGCACAGGGGTTGTTTGTTTAGCAGCAGCCTCTACACTTATTTCCCTCACAAAGCAAAGTTGAACGAACTCAGATCCCTAAATCCAAACCTCCCACTTAATTTTGAATTGCATAGCTTATTTCAATAGATCCAATTCTTTTTCCGTTTCTCATGCTTTTTAAACATGTAATTGAATGCACTTGGATGCACTTAGGCTCGGTGCACTTGGGTGTATTTAACTTATTATTTTTATTATTTTTTTGATATTTTTATATAAATATTAATCTAAGTATATTTAACATATATATCAAGTTTTATTATTTTTGGAGATTTGTAGATATTTTTTATTTTTTTAAATCAGTGACATCTTTCATAATTTAAAATTACTAAAATGCTGTTGATTTTAAAAAATCTAAAAAGTATCTACAAATATAAAAAAAGTAAAACTTGACAGATATATTAAATACACTTAGATTCACTGTTGTATAAAAGAAATTTAAAAACAAATTAAAAATGATTTTTTGCACTTAGGTATGCCATATCTAAGTGCACTCGAGTGCACAGGAGGAACTGGGCCTTACTTTTTATCCCATCAAAATTTACACATAACTGTGTTTATATAAGAAAAATACTTTTGCATTAAAAAAGAATACTCATGGCACCGGGGTCTACAAACAGAATGCTACAAACTTTTTTGAATGGGCTGCTACATAATACATACAAATTCAAAAAAAATCATATATAGACAGACAGTCGACTATTAGAATGCTGCAGAAGTGCTCTAGAGAAGTGGTCCACAGCCCAGAGATCTGGATAAACATAGAAAATGGGTCACGAGATATGATCATGACATGTTTAGGTACGCGACACGGTAAAAAATGTAAAAATATCCATAAAAAGAAGAGCGAGTATATTTTATTAATGGACCCCAGTAATGAAAATTTAAAAATAATAAATGTATGCATGATCCTGATCTAGGTGTGTCAAAGTTAGAGTTTCTTACATTTTAAATCTTTTAATTTTGTGTACTTCCATTTTAACTTCCGAAGTTTGGTCATTGCATTTTAAATTCTGAAAACTTTGGTTTCTTTATATTTTAAACCTTGGTTCATAATGGTATTCAAAACCGACATTAACCCATGCAAAATGAAGTAAATACCCTCCATTATTTTAAAACTATTTTTTTACATTTTAAACTTGACTATTAAATTTTCTCTATGTTGTCTTTAAAGGCTTCAAAATCTTCACTGCTAATACATATTTAATTTTTTTTTAAAAATAACATTAGACGGTGCTTATGTTATTTTGCATAAATAAATAGTAGTTTTTGACGTTATTATGGGTCGGAGTTTAAAATGCAAATGAACTAAAGTTTTCAAGGTTTAAAATGCAAATGATCAAACTTCAGAGTTTAAAATATAAGTACACAAAGTTAGAAAATTTAAAATGCAAAAAGTTGTCAACGTTACTAGCATAGTCATTTACCGCACCATATGTAACTATTATTTTTTATTTTTTTATAAAACTATTAATTTAAGTGTATTTAATCTATAAATTAAGTTTTATCATCTTTAAAACTGAAAAAATATTTTTTGAATTTTAAATGCAGGTATTTAGCCATTTCAACCTCTTAAAATAACTGAAATGGCATTACTTTGAAATTCGAAAAGAATATACACATGTCAAAATTTGTAAAACTTATTTTACTGATTAAATACACTTATAGTATATACGAAGTTTAAAAAACAAAAAGCAAAAAAAATCAGTAGCGATGGATGCACTTGGGGGGCCATGTGGCCGATCCCATATGATCCACTCCAATTTAACGATAAAATTAAAATCAACTTTTCCGGTTGCATTTAGAATTATTCATTTAGTTAGAATATAAGTTTCATGAAAAAATGAGATATGCCTCTCAGCCTATATTAAAAAATGTGAAGTCAATAATATATAATTATGTTTTATATACATGTAAATATTAAAGCTATTGATATAATGTTTAAACTACCTACAAATATCATTCATATATAACAAATAATTATAAAAAAAGAAAGGATCTTATTAGCTTGGACTAGGTAATAACTTGTTTATCCCATCTTAAAAAATCAATTTTAAAAACCTTTTACTTTTTTCACCGTACAATTGTTTATTAAAGTATATTTAATATATAAACCAAAATTTACCACTTTTTTAATATGTGCACGTATTTTTTAAATATGTTTAAACACAAGATATTTAGTTATTTTCGACCATTGAAAATGGCTTAAATATCCCTATGTTTAAAAATCTAAAAAAATATATATACAGATATCCAAAAATAGTAACACTTGGTTAATATGTTAAATACATCCACATCAACAAGTCTTTGCAGAAAAAGTAAAAAAAGTTTTTAAAAATGGACTAAGTCGTTACTTAAATCGGACTAACAAGATTATTTCTCTTATATAAATGTCATAATACTTTAATGCATTTATAATGGAACCTAATTATTTTCATAATTTATCTAAGAACACCTAGTAGTTAACAAGAGGCCTGATCACTTCAACTTGGCTTGAAATGAGATCACTTCAGACCGTTTCAAAATACATATTTTTTGTTTTTTCAATTTTCTTTACAAAATTGTTATTTTAATTATATTTAATTGGTAAAAATTAGTTTATACTTTATAGGTTAAATATAACTAGATTAACAGTTTTGTAAAAGAATTTTTGAAAAAAATAAAATAAAAAAAAGTATGATTTTGAACCAGGATGACTGAAATGATCATTTAGCAGGTAACAAATGTACGATAGTTTCAATAGTGAGTTGTACATGTGTATTTCCGATTAGCTGCATTGACATGCTATCTTCTAATCACTTTTTGTCTAAAGATTTGATAGAGCAGCTGTTTAATATCATGTCGGAAAAAAAAAAAATGATTGGTTGGATTTTGATTCAATCATGAATGTGAGTCTTGCTTCATCAATGATGCACCTTAACGAAAGTACAACATAGTGTAAAGATGCGTCTAATTTATAATAAAGTAAGATTAGATGATCCCGCTAGTCTTCCCATGTGACTGCGACGAATAGACACGTCATGGTTGGCATAATTCTAAGGAGCGAGTCTAAATAAATTGTTACACTTTCTGATCTGTCCATCACGAGGGGTGGAGAGAAAGAATGGATGTCTTCTTCTCCATCGTAGCAGCAGCTGCAGTGGTGTTCCTCATCTTTTTCTTCTTTTCCAATGGAAAACTCGTCTCGAAGAAGGGGCTCAAGAACCAGCTCCCACCATCACCTCCATCTTCTCTTCCCATCATCGGCCATCTCCACCTTCTCCACCAACCCCTCCATCGCTCCCTCACAGCTCTATCCACCAGATATGGCCCCCTGCTCTATCTCCGCTTCGGCTCTCGCCCTGTTCTCCTTGTCTCCTCTCCATCCTTGGCCGAAGACTGCCTCTCCAAGAGCGACATCGTCTTCGCCAACCGCCCTCGCCTCCTCTTCGGTAAGCACATCGGCTTCAACTACTCTGCCATCGGCACCTCCTCCTATGGCCCCCACTGGCGAAACCTACGCCGCATTATGACAGTCGAGATTCTCTCTTCCTTCAGAGTTCAGAGCCTCTCTGCCATCAGATCTCGAGAAGTTCGGTTCTTGCTGAGTGGTCTTTTCAGGAACTCAGAAGCAGGGGAAAACACAGTGGAGCTCAAGTCCAAGTTCTCCGAGCTGAGCTTTAACATCATCATGGGGATGATCGCTGATCACAAGCGGTATTATGGGGAGAATATCGTGGATTTGGAGGACGCAAAGCGGTTCCAGAGGATTGTAAGGGAAATAACAGCACTAGGCGGGACATCGAACTTAGGCGATTTTGTGCCGTTTTTGGGGTGGGTTGATTTTGGGGGCGCGGAGAAGAAAATGATAAGATTGGTGAAGGAGAGGGATGAATTCCTGCAAGGCCTGATCGACGAGCAGATTCGAAAGATGAAGAATGATGAAGTTTCTTCTGTGGCAGAGGATAGGCCAGGGATGAAGAAAAAGAACTTGGTTGAGGTATTGTTGTCTTTAAGAGAAACAGAGCCAGAGTACTACACGGACTATATAATCAAGGGCATCATTGCAGTAAGTATCCTAAACTCCTCCGGTGAAAATTTATTAGATGGTATTTTTAGCATCCATTTTTTCATATTACTTATATAGCGTGTTAATTCCAATTTTTCACTATGGAGATTGATAACTTCATACCTGACTTGTATTATCCTTCCCCTCGATAATTAAGTAGCTTTTAATATAGATGTATTTAATTTATAAATGAAGTTTCATTATTTTCGATAATATGTATATATTTATTTTGTATTTTTAAACACAATGATGTTTTAGACATTTTGAATTAGTTCTATGTTTAAAATACAAAATAAATATATGTACATTTTCAAAAATGACAACACTTGATTTATAAATTAAATATATCTATATTAACAGTAGTAAATTTTTTTAAAAAAATATAATTTTGACTCCGGGCTCAAATGATCATGCTTCGCTGTAGGTATAGTGTTATTAATGCCAATCAAAATAAACTTTATGATTTGTATGTTGTTGCTCCAGACTTGTTTCTAGTGGGGGTGCAACTTGGGCCGGGTTGAGCCCGAATCCAGCCCGCCGAACCCGATTTCTAACGGTTTTAGAACTCGCTTTTCTACGGCCCGAGCCCAAACAACCCGAACTGGTGAACCTGATTTGTAAATATGATAAAGTTAGGGTTCAAGTAAACCTGCGCCTGATTTCTATTTTAAGTATATTTTATATATAATATCTAAATAATATTTCTTTATATTTTTTGTATTTTATATTATTTATATTTATATTTAAATACATGTTTAACATATTGTAATTATATTATAAATAAAGTATATTATTTTTATTTTTATTTATCTTTTATTTCTATAATCTTCTTCATTTATCTTTTTTTTTATGTTAAATTTTTCTAAAAATATTCTTTACAGATGAATGATCCTATTAGTCTGGGCTAATCAAATGCCTCACTTAGCCCACTTCAAGAAAGTCATTTACAACAACTTTTTTTTTCTGCATACACTTATTTATCTAAGTGTATTTAACGTATAAAATAAGTTTTACAATGTTTGGATATGTGTATATGTTTTTTAGATTTTTAAAGATAACGGTATTTTAAATACATATATACACAGATGTTTAAAAATTTCAAAAAAATATATACACATCCAAAAATACTAAAACTTGGTTTATATATTAAATACACTTAGATAAACAAGTGTATGAAGAGAAAAACAAAAAAATTGTTATAAATGAATTTTTTGAGGTGGGCTAAGTTGAACATTTGCTTAGCTCGAGCTAACAGGATAACTCCTTTTTCTATATTGTTATATTTTTTAAAAATATGTGGTTTGATTATATATTATTATGTTTACGTATATGATTTGTTATTATTATACATTCATATAAAAATTTTAAACCTATCACTCTTAAATAAAATATAAATTTATCAACCTAAATTCCAACCTGAAACCCAACCCGAACCCGATTTTCAAAAATAGGATTAGGATTTAGGTTTTACATATAGGGTTAGGGTTGATGTTATATAAATAGGGTTCGGGTTAAGGTCGAGGTAAACCCGAGTTTCATGAGCCCGAATTGCACCCCTAGTTTCTAGTACTCATGCACACTACTATCGTAAAAACCAGCCAATGTTTGGGAGAAAAAAAGCAGGATGCCAACTTTTGGGAGGAGGCAGGATCGGATAGGATGTATTGAATATTTTTTTATGCTTTTCCCTAACTAAGTTGTTCTTTTCGGAATTGGGATCCCATTATTTACCTCTTTCTTGAAAGATTATTATCTCATTAGTTTCTTGATTGAGTATACAAGTAACATTTTATTGGATTTTACAATCAAGCTCAGTAGAGACAACAAGCTTTTCACAATTTTTAAAAGAAGATTGAATGCTCCCACCTATTTAGGGGAGACCAAGCTCTCACCAACTAGACTCCCACCCACGGAAGGATTCAAAACTCAAGACTTTATGGTCATTGAACCAGAGTCTTGACCAAGCCGACTAACTTGGTTGGCATCAAAATTTTAGTAACTAAAAAGGAGTAAAAGTAATTGTACACCTAGCTCACTCCCTTGATTATTAGGTATTAGATAATTTAGACAAATCACTACTTAGTTGTATACAACTAACACACCTATGAGAAGGATCAATGAGGTTGGCTTATTATATTAATTACACATATGTAGTTGCGTGTTTCAGAAATATGTAAAAGTCAACATCTGATTACTCTATTTTTTTATATTCTAATCATTTTCTTCTGTCTTTCCAATTATTTTTCTTATAACTTTATGAAGAACAATCCTATCTATTTTTTCTTTATTTCTACTTTACTACTATCATATATCCATTCGATTTCCTATTCATCATTCTCACTCTCCTCATCAAAAGCAGATCGGCAACCTGGCTAGTCAAGCTGTGAACCTTCCTACTTCAACTCACTTGGTGCGAGAATTCGTTCAGCTTCGTACTTTTGTGTGTTGGAATTCAATCCTATGCATCCAAGTGCATTTAATATATTTTTCATTTTTTCTGATTTTTTGATATTACAAAAATGCTACTAATTTTAAAAAATCTAAAAAATATTCAAATAATTTCCAAAAATGATAAAAATTGATACACATGTTAAATACACTTAGATTAGTAGTTGTGTAAAAGCATTTTCGAAATAGAGGATATTTACACCCGGGTGCATGAAACCGAGCTCCTCGTGTCTTGGCTTGGTTTGTGCATTTCCCACATCTGTGGGATATCATGGAAAATATTCTTATGGATGGGAATTTTGAAAATGGAATTGGATTGCAATAACAACTATTGCTTCTTTAATGGATGAGTTTATTCAAACGAGTGGAGCATATTTAGAGGAAACTTGAGCACCAATTAACATAAATATAGGGGTTGGGTCTTTATAATGTTACGATTTTTTTGCATTTTAGTCCCTCTAACTATGCATATTTGCTTTTTAGCTCACGAGCTTCACGTATTATTTTTTTTTGACTTTGTAAGTTTGTCCTATTTGCATTTTAGTCTCTGCTGTTAATGACGTGTTGTTAAGTGTATATATGAGTCGACTCATAACATTATCGTTAACCATATATATGAGTCGACTCATGTTTATGAGTCAACTCATATATATACTTAATGGCACGCCATTAATAGTAAAGACTAAAATGCAAATAGGGTAAACTTACAGAGTCTAAAAAGAAAATACGTGAAACTCGTGGGCTAAAAAGCAAAATACTTATAGTTAGAGGGACCAAAATACAAAAAACTCCAATGCTACAGAAGCATCCAAATTAAATCAACATTAAACAAACAACGGTTGGGGCGAATGTACCTGGGTGCATTTAGCTTCAGTGTACCTAAGTGCATTTAACCCAATTTTCTATTTTTTTTGAAATTTTTTTATATAACTATCAATCTAAGTGTATTTAATAAATGTATCAATTTTTACCATTTTTTAAGCATTTTAGATATTTATTTTTGATTTTCAAAAATCAAAAATAAATATATAAAATACTTCAAAAATGACAAAAAATTAATACACATGTTAAAATACACTTAGATTAATAGTTGTATTAAAAATTTAAAAGAAAATAAAAAATGAGTTGAAGCACCTGGGTGCACGAAATCAGAGCCCAACAAACAAACATGAAATCATATGTAAGATAGAAACATTTAACATAAAAATTTGAGAAGAGAACAACTATAGGAGAGAAATATCAATTCACTCTTATAAATAAGAGTAATATTTCAAGGCATCTGATGCATGAAAATTTCAATACTCTCAGCTCCAAACTTCTTTCTTATTTTTAAATGTTCCTTATAAAACTGTTAAACTAGGTATATTTAGTCTATAAATCAAGTTTTACTATTTTAGAGATGTGTATTATATATATTTTTATTTTTACAAATAGGGAGAATTTTAGTCATTTCTAAATGACTAAAATACCCCTCTTTAAAAATAAAAATTAACATACACACATCTTCGAAAATAGTAAAACTTAATACGTAAGCTAAATGCACATAGATTACTAGTTTTATTTTAAAAATTTTATAAAAAAATTTTAAAAAATGACTTTTGCATCAAAGTACATCAAAATTTGAATGACTGCAAAGTCATTAAAACAAGACAATCAATGAATAAGCTACAAAGATACATTCAGAATAATTTATACTCATTCATTAACTGTCTAGCACACATCTCCAAAGTATTATGCAAAACTTATGTCTTTCACACCCTACGGCAACTTGAAATTACATGCCATCCTTTTGTCTCTTTCTTGAACTCTTTCTTAATGTTTTAAATCTTTGGGTGTGTTTGGTTGGGGGTAAAACTTTTGATGAAAAGTTTTTGAGGTAGAAGTTGTCACATTGATAGAAAATGATGTGATATAATAGGAGTAATGATGAGAAGTAAAGAGAATAAAGTTAAAATAGATAGGTTAGTTGTATAGATAGTTGTGTAGAAATGATTGAAAAGTAGGGTAGTTTGTATAGGAAAATGTGAAAAAATAATTAAAAAATAGAGTAGTTATGGAGAGTGAAAAGTTTTAGATTGAAAAGTTTTGGTTGACATGTTTATATCCCAAACAAACACACCCTTTGACTGATACCCTATTATATAGGCACTTATACCTCTACTTACACAAAATCCACGGGCACTATGTCATTCTCCTACATACTCACAAGTACAACTCATGGTATTCTCCTACATACTCACAAGTACAACTCATGGTACCCATTTATACAAAATTAAAGACTCGAAAATCCTAACATGCAATAATTAATGAATGAAACCTTTTTGGAATTGTTTCTATGGATCTATTCATGCTAATTTTTAACTTTTGGAGAAATCGAAAATGATCCTAACAAGTGTTTGAGAAGGATTTTCCACCAACTGGTCGAGAGCTACCTATAGCTATTGCACAAAAATTCAATTGATACCTATGTCCTGACTTGCATGGAAATACTTGTGATCAGACACTGTTGACAGCCGGCACAGACACATCTTCTCTGACCATGGAATGGGCCATGGCTCTCTTACTAAATCATCCACATGTTCTAGACAAAGCCAAAGCAGAGCTGGACATGCAAGTGGGAGATCGTTTGCTAGATGAATCAGATCTCTCCAATCTCCCCTACCTCCATTGCATCATCAACGAGACTCTTCGATTGTATCCGGTCGCGCCGCTGCTACTGCCTCATCAGTCATCGGAAGAGACCACTATCGGTGGCTGTACTGTCCCAGGCAACACAATGCTATTGATCAACGCATGGGCAATTCACAGGGATCCAAAGGTGTGGGATGACCCAGATGATTTCAAGCCAGAGAGATTTGAAGGCGTGGACATGGTTAAAGAGGGCTTCAAATTCATACCTTTTGGGCATGGAAGGAGAGCATGTCCAGGTGCAGGTCTGGGCATGAAGGTGGTGAGCTTGACACTGGGGTGTTTGATCCAATGCTTCGAGTGGGAAAGGGTGGGAGGAGTGATGGTGGACATGAAGGAGGGAGCCGGGATCACAATGCCCAAGGCCCAGCCCTTGGAGGCTTTGTTCAAACCACGTGCAGCTATGATTAGGACACTGTCTCAGCTCTGAATTGTATGTATTTGTAGCTTTCAAGTTGTTTATTTCGTGTTGTTTCTCGATAGAAATATGACAGCATCAATGCAGCTCTGAATTGGGAACATAGAGATTTACATGATTGGGCTTCCAGGCTAAGTTAATTCTATATTATAATGATTGTCTAATTAAGAAAGCCACTTCCCCAGCACAGATATACGAATTTCACCTATGACAGAGTTAGATTACACACCTTACATTACCACGTACCATTATATCCACCGTCAAAAGCACCCATCGTCTTTCCTAATCATCTCAAGCACAAGTTATGATCATGTGCACATGGGTACATTTAGCTTCAATGCATCTAGGTGCAAATGTTCATTTTCTAATTTTTTTAAATTTTTTTACATAACTGTTAATTCAAGTGCATTTAACATGTGTATTAATTTTACTATTTTTGGAGATTCGTAGTTTTTTTAGATTTTTAAAAATCAATAGCATTTTAGTACTTTTAAATTACTAGAAATGTCAATGACTTTTTAAAAAGTTTAAAAAATATCTACAAACATTCAAAAATAGTAAAAATTAATACACATGTTAAATATATTTATATTAACAGTGTTATGAAAAAGTTTTTAAAATTTTTTAAAAAAGTTAAATACATCCGGGTGCATCGAGCCTAACCCTAAGTGCACTCGGGTGCGTACAACTGGTACCCCTCAAGCCCACCGTCTTCTACTTCACTGTCAACGGACGGCCATTCGATTGCAGCTCATCATCGCCGACCATCATCCCTTCCGGAATTTACATGAGGGGTCATGATATCATTTGAGGGGGCAATTTAAGTAACAATGGAAAATGAAAAAATGAAAAATTATATGCGAAAAATGCACGCTTGGGTTTACGTATATAAAGAAAAAAAAAATCAAGGTCGCATTGAGGCTTGATACACATTTCATTGGATCATGACTCCAACTCCATAAGCCGGCCAGATTCTTTGCATTGAATCTTTAATTAATGTAAACGTTTGGATGATCACTTTATTTTTATTTTTTTACAGTCTTTGGTATTAATATATGCGTCCAAACATGTATTTCTTTTTTGAGGAGCGATCATTAGAGACGGGCTGAAGTTGAGCTCCAAGTCCGTTCGGCTGTTTAACATATTTTTTATTTTTTTAATCTTTTATAAACATCTCAGGAGTATGATTATATATCATGATATATTTTAAGATAAAATACAACATTCATTTATTTTTATAATTAATAGGTATTTAATCTCAAAACTAAATGTTATTATTTTTAGAAATATATTTTTTATTTTTAAATACAGAGATATAGTGGTCATTTTTCACAGGTGAAAAATGAACATAATACACCTGTGTTTTAAAAAACATATATATATAAATAAACATATTCAAACATAGTAAAATTTGATTTATAAATTAAATATACTTAGATTAACAAGTTTATAAACAATTGAAAAATAAAATGTGATATGTCGCACATATGATCAGTCGTCTTCTTATCTATGCAATTTTATAATTCTTTATTTTATTAAATATTTTTGAGATTCTGAAAGCCAAAAAAATCCACTATTCCGACCGGTGGGCTTGGGCAATTTTCTTGATTTTTAAGATTTCAAAAAAAAAATTTAAATAAAAATAAATAATTATAAAATTGCATAAATGATAAGCATTGAGTTATGAGTTTCATTGTGTGATATTATTTGCTTTGGTTAAGCAACTCAATCACATAATTTTAAAATGCGTTACACTATTTTTAAGCTTAGAATCCACTTATAAAATTCCTACAACTCTATCTTCTTTTCAACACGAGATTTAGTCATGGACTATTAGAATAAGTTCATGCTTGGGCCCGCATGCTAATACTAAAATTTCAAAAAAAAAAAAAATTGAACGTAAAAGGTGCATTGAATCAACATCATATATATCTTTCTTTTTTTTTATGAAAAGGACACGCCCTATCCCCTCTCATCTGCACTTGGAGGGGAGGATGGGATAATAGAGTCAAAGCAATTCATTGCCAAAAAATTATCTGTACAAAGTTTTTTCAAAATAATATGAGGGGGATTGCCCCACCACTCCTGGCAGCCCACAAAAGAAATAGAAACAAAATCAGCTAGGGAATGAGCGACAGCGTTACCGTGTCTTAACACATAACGGATAGAGAAATGTTGGAAGGAAGATAAAAGGGATTTGATTTTCGCAATGATTACTCCGGTCGGTGAGAGAATCTGTTCGTCCTTCAAGATATAGTTGACAAGGAGAAGTGAATCAGTTTCAAACTGGACGTTCCTCAGTCTTAGTTGAATAGCTCAATTGAGACCCAAGATGAGAGCTGTCGCCTCCATACATAGAGGTTTTATAGTACCACTTCGTCTCCATCCTTTTGCACCAATGTACCTTCCCTTTGAATCCCGAATAATAGCAGCAAAACCCAAAGCATGAATATCATCATGTTTCCTCGCATCAACATTCATTTCGAGATAGCCGCCTGGTGGTTTGGACCATCTGACTACCGGGGGTCTATCAATCGCCCCATCCAAAATAAGAAATTTTTCTCTCGCTTTCAAAATTTGACCCTAGGTATGTAGTACCAACATCTCACCACCTTTCGAGATGGGGCATTTTTATTTTTATGAGCCCGGTCAGAATGAATAGATACCTTTTAAGCGCCGGGCAAAAATGATCCACAGAAAGGATAGAATTTCATTGCTTCCACCTCCAGTGGGCCAACATACCTTAATCCATATGACTGATACGAATTGCCGCGTCATGGCAATCGCAATTCCAAATCCAATGAGCAAGAGCCTACAAAAATTGACACTCTTTCTTCTCTGTCCACCACAGCAAAACAGAGAGAGAGAGAGTGGATGCCTTCTTCTCAAATTGCAGCAGCAGTTGTATTCGTCTTCCTCATCTTTTTCTCCATTTCCAAAGAAAAACTTCTTTTTGGGAAGAAAGAGCCCAGGAACAAGCTCCCACCATCACCTCTATCTTCTCTTCCCATCCTCGGCCATCTCCACCTCCTCCACGAACCCCTCCATCACTCCCTCAGAGCCCTCTCCAATCTCCATAGCCGGTTGCTCTATCTCCGCTTTAGCTTTCGTCCTGTTCTCCTTGTATCCTCTCCATCCTTCGCCGAAGACTGCCTCTCCAACAGTGACATTGTTTTCGCTAACAGCCATCGCCTCCTCTTCAACAAGCACATCGGCTCTAACTACTTTGCCATTGCGTTCTCCTCCTATTACCCCTACTAGCGAAACCTTCGCCACATTATTATGGTCGCGATTCTCTCGTCCTTCAATGTTCAGAACCTCTTTTCTATCAGATCTCAAGAAGTTTGGTCTAGGAGTTCGAAAGCAGGAAAAAAGATTGGCGAGCTTAAGTCCAAGTTCTCCGAGCTGAGCTTTAACATCATCATGGAGATGATCGCTGCCAAGCCGTATCATGAGGAGAATATCGTGGATTTGGAGAGGCAAAACGGTTCTGGAGGATTGTGAAGGAGACCTTAGCATTTGGCGGGGGCATCAAACTGTGATTTCGTACCGTTTTGGGGTTGATTGAATTTGTGGTTGTGGGGATTGATGAGAATCAAATGATGAAATTTCTCCTGTGCAAGGGGGAGGCAGGAGATGAAGAAAAAGACCGTAGTTGATGTTTTATTGTCTTCAAGAGAAACAGAGCCAGATTACTGCACAGACAAGATAATCAAGGGCATCGTTACAGTCTCCTTGCTAACTCTGCCTCTAATGAAAATTTATGAGATGGTATGTTTAGCATCCATCTTCCCTTATGACTGATATAGTGTGTGAATTTCCAATTGGCTTATATATATGTTGATACATGACTTACGTAATCTTTTCACTCAATAAATTACTAGGGTGCAACTTGGGTTAATTTGGTTTAGATAGTAGTCTACTATACTCGTACTTTATTTGCAAAAAGCTTATCCTATCATACTCATTCGTCGGTTGGGTTCCTAATATACCTTACCCATTATCCATAAAGTTGGTTTTAGATTCGGTTTCAAATTGGTTTCTTAAATACTCAAATATAATATTTTTTTTAAAAATATTTCTATGTTCTTTTAAATAATATAAAGCAATACTCATTTATATTTTAAATTTAAAAGTACATATATTACTATTTACATTATCGTATAAAAATATAAAAATAGACTGTCACAACCCAATCATTAAAACTATTAATATATTACAATAATGACTTACAATCTTATTTATAATGGCTTTCGGAAGCCAATGATATATATAATCGAATTAATTTCCTACTTCACAATCTATAATTTTAGAGGGTACAAGATTCATTTGAATTTGAATTGTTAAAGTGAGTTTGCACACAAGATGTCATAGACAAAACACAATAATAATATATAATAAATAATTATATATGTAATTAATTAAGCATATGAGTACTAAGGGCGTTGGTTCTGGATACCTAGCGTACTACCCTATCCATATCTAATTTGGGTGAGTAATAATTTATGCTTTATCTATACTTATAAGTATCATTTTCTATCTTATACTACCCAAATTAGGTTCAAATTGGTTAACAGGTCCTATTCAAATTACACCTCTAGTAATTAACTTTTGGGACAGTAGTACAAATGTCAATCAACATAAACCATTTTGCAATACCCATATTCAGAATTCAAGACTCCGAAATCCTAAAATAAGGTACTTAATAAGTGAAATCTTTTTTATAGTCTTTAGGAATCTATTAATGCTTGAAAAGGATTTTCTACCAACCCGTTGAAAGCTAGTATATATTTTTTCAAAATGATTTAATTGACAAATGATTTGCACGGAAATACATGTGATCAGAATACTGTAGATGCCGCCACAGCATCTTCTCTTACGATGGAATGGGCCATGGCTCTCCTACTAAATCATCCACTTGTGCTAGACAAAGCCAAAGCATGCAGAGCTGCACATGCATGTGGGAGATCCTTTGCTAGATGAATCAGATCTCCCAACCTCCACTGCATCGTCAACGAGACTTCGATTGTATATTTGTATCTGGTCGCGCCATTACTACTGCCTCATCAGTCATTGGAAGAGATCGCCATCGTTCGACTGTCTCCGATGACACAATCCTATTGATCAGCGCATGGGCAATTCACAGGGATCCGAAGGTGTGGGAGGACCTAGATGATTTCAAGCCAGAGAGATTTGAAGGCGTGGACGTGGTTAAAGAGGACTTTAAATTGATAACTTCTGGGCACGGAAGGAGGGCACGTCCAGGTGCAGGTCTGGCCATGAAAGTGGCGAGTCTGGCACTAGAATGTTTGATTAAATGCTTCCAATGGGCAAAAGTGGGAGAAACCACAACAAAAAACCCTTGAAATTGAAGTGAAAAAAGTTTACGTTGCAATTGGTAAGTACAATGGTAACAAAATGAAGTACAATTCCTATTGGCTGGACTTTATCTATAAATTGTAACGAAACACTTCTCTTTGCAAAAATTAGTTGCTATTATGCACAATTGCAACGGAAATATATAACGAAAACCTTTTAGTTGCAATTAATATATACAATTGCAATAAAATGAGATTTCACTTATGTTGCATTGTCAATTTTTAGGTACTTTGCATTGTAAACCTTGAAATTTGCATATTAACATTTTTAAACATGCAAAGCTTGGATCTTTGAGTTTTATAGCCGTAGCTCTAACAACATTAAAAAACTATGTTAAAATCTCATAAAATATCCAAAACGCACTTGTATTTTAAATACTATATACTTTAGTTTAAATCATCGGACTTTAGGACACTTACAGCATTTAGAAGCATCATTAAATTTTTGTTTTGTGCCTAGTTAGCATTTCAAATCTTGTTTGGTTTAAAAGGCAAAGCTTATTTTAGACATTTTACAATATTTTAACGACATTTGTTAACGCCGTTATGGTCAAGAATCTAAAATGTAAAGAACCAAGTTTCAAAAGGATTTAAAATGCTAATAAACAAAGTTAGAGAGTTTAAAATGCAAATTTCTTAATAAATTATAACAAAATGAATCTCGTTGCAAAAATTGAAAACAATAATAATATACTAAAATTAGTAACAAAATTATTCTTGTTGCAATTGATGGGCATAATTGTAACAAAATGAGAACTAGTTCATATTGAATGAGTAAATTGCAACGAAATCTATGTCGTTGTGAAACGTAGTAGCTATTACATACTAAAAATTGCAACAAGAATATTTTCATTGTAATTAATTGGCACAATTGGAATAAATTTTTTTTCTTATTGCAATAACTACTTGTAACAAAATGTATTTGGTTGCAATTAATGTGTACAATTGCACGCTTTGTTCATTATAATGCAAAAAATGGCTTTGAGTTCATCAATAATTAAAGGAATTCTACTTTTTTGAGATATTAATTTTTAAAATTAATATTTTAACTGTTTTTATAGAAAAATTAATATTCGAGATTTTATTATTTTATATTATAGTGGAAAAATGTTTAAGAATATTATACATTTGCCATAACTATTACTAATTAATTTTATTATTATTTATGTAAATAAAAAGTAAATACTCATATTATTTATTTATGTCATTGAGTAATAATATAATGTTTAAATTATATATGTAATTATATGATGTTTTGACCGAATCAGACCGGACTCGCCGGTTCAAGCGAAAACTGACAATCCTTCTAGTTCAATAATAATCGGTCGATTCCATAAAAAAAAATAAAAAAAAATAAAAAAAATAATAATCGGTCGAGCAGATCAAAAAAATAATAATAATAACCGGTCGAGTTCCAAACTAAAAAATTGCTTAGACCAAGCCCTCAACTGAATCGACAAGATCTTTTCTCTCCATATTTTAATTATTTTCTGTATGATTAGCAATAAAAATACAAAGAACTGACTTTATTTTTTCTCTCATGACAAAATTAATTTGTTGGTAAAAATGGATTTCAGTAAACAAAGGATATTGAAAATGAATCTTAAATAGGCATTCATACCTAATCTTAAAATTTTATAAAGTTTTGAACACCTTCTTAAAATTTTTGAAAATCATATTAATATTTTTAATAGTGGTTAATAATTAATTGCATATATTTTTATATTTTCGAAAATTTTAAAATCCTCTTTTATATACTAAATTTCATAAAAATTATCATTTAATACAAACATGTACATCGAAGCTTACATGGCCATGATTTTTTTTTCCTAGTATTTCACCACACACTACAACAGACATAGGCTTTGGTGACAAATTTCGCAACGAAAAAGGAAAAGTCGTTGCTTCCAATCGTCACCTGGGCCGCGCTTTATTAGTCTCGTCATCAAACCCCATCAAAAAAGAAAGAACTCTCCAACAAACTCTCTTTCTCTTCGATCTCTCCCACCATTCTGTCCTCATCTGATCTCTTTCCTCTCAATCCTCTCCCTTTTTTGCGATTTCCTTCCTCGATCTTGGACTCCCATCTCTCTCTCTCTCTCTCTCTCTCTCTCTCTCTCTCTCTCTCTCTCCTTTTTGTGATTTCAACTACAATCTCATTCCCTAGTCTACGGTGCCATCGGCTTCGACATTTAAGCTCTTTGTCCTGAAGAGAGGTTTTTGCATCCCAAGCGGCTGCGACAGCAATGGCAGAGAAAGGCGTGAAGCGATTTCAAGTCCCGATTCTGAGAAAATCGTTCCTTCGAAATTCACTGCGAAATGTCAGATCCTCATCTTCTTCTCTTCTTCACCGCTAGAAATTTCTTCCATTTCCACAACTTTACTATTTTTTGTGAACAAGTAATCCATCTCCTTACTGCAATGTACTATCCGTTCAATCGCGTAGGGCTTTTTTGGGAGGAAATAGGCACATCTAGCAAAATAAAAGGTGCATATATTGATTCCCTCTTGTGCCTATTGCATGTTGCGCTGGACGAGCAAGACAGCATTTGTTGATATTGCTGGAAAGGAAAATGACATCGCAGCCCTGATTTTCAATATCGAGTCCACAAATGACGGGAGTTGAGTATGTTGCTGAAGGCATGACAATGGTTATGTTGAATGGACGTGGTTAGATCATGTTACTGCTAGGTTAATTGTATAAACCCCTTTTGACGCAGGTTTTTGCAATTGCGACTAATTGCATTTGTTGAGTTCGTAATTAGTTGGCTAGAAGTACTGGACTTGCACTTTGGATTGAATCTTATGTCTGATTATCGTGAATGTTGATTTATAAATGTATAGAATGTATGGTTTGTGAAATATGTTGAACGAACTCAAATCTGTTGAGCATGAATGGTGCTTTTTACAAGAATGCGTTGATAGGCAGATATTTGGCAAGAATACATTGATGGACAGGGATGCATCTCAACGACATCGTTTGAATGGATGTGTGAAAATACAAGAATAATATATATTCTACTCCTTGTTTTGCAGGGTTACTATGTCCTTATAAGGAATCTTTTGCCTTGATGTTGATGATTTTGGCTCCAATAAGTAATGTATAAGTTGCAGCTATGCGTGGACATATATAATTGTCTTCGGACTTGTTTTTGTGTGGTTTCTTGCTATTCTGGATGGTTTAAGTCTTGTCTCAATGAAATCTAGATTTTATGGCAGAAAAAATTTGGTGATTGGCTAGGGACTTTACTAGAAATTCAAAGGATAATTTTTTTTTTATTATTTCTGACTGAAATCTTTAATCCAATGTATCTCTCATCGATTTGGATGCTAGTGAGTTTTAGCTTGTAAGAAGGGTGTTTTCTTTTGTTAACACTTCTTTATTGTGCCTATATGATTGGCTTTAGAGTTGGATGTTGGATTGTAATTCTCAGTCAGTTTGGTTTGATTCTCAGGGCTTACAATATAACAAAGAAGTCAAATGGACAAGTAAAGAGGTTTCACTGGCATTTGTCGATTGATATGTTTTTTCTATAAATTTTTGACATACCCTTTTTAATGCTCGTTTGATAGAAAATTTGCTTTTTTCACATCTTATATGCCTTCTATCAAACATATGCTGGACAACCCAAGTTCATTCAAGTGATGCTCTGTTTGTTAACTAGCGAAAATCAGTGTAGAAAACATTTTTTTCCTACATTTTTAATATGATTTGTTATTTTAATTACCTAGTGACTTACTTTTTCTTTAACATTGTATATATTTTATCTCATCATTTTCATCTTTTGATAGCAGCCCATTTGTTTTATTTCTATTCTTATTTTAAAATATTCTCATCTCTTTTCCCCATTCCCAAATGAATGTTCTGTGCAGGACACTCAGATATTTGTATCCTTGGTTAAATTGGGCCTAGATTTGTGAGATCCAATAGGTCTATCAAGGAGTTCCTTTGTTATCCAAATGTACTTATTTCTTTGCTTATATTCTATTTTCTTTAATGATCAAATTCCTACTTTTGTACAATGGTACTACTGTGGATGGCCATTATCAAATTGTTCTGTATGTTGTCCATTCTATTATTTCAAAGGATCTATGGGAGCTGAATGCCATTTTTGTGGCTCTGACATTACTTGTTCATTCCCTGTAAGTGTGTTCATGAGAATGAAAAGTTTTTTCGATAAAATTTTCTAAATCTTGAGGCTAATTATCACCCTTTTTCAAAACCTTTCTAAATCATGAAGTGGTTTATCTTTCAGGCAGTCCTTAAGTTTCACAATGCTGTATTCGTTTGTGCGTTTTCATCAATGTCCTGAGACGCAACTACTGATCCCAAAGAAAAGTCCAAAGACGTAACCAGATTAATGGCCTGTCCTCAATGATGAATAATACAAACACCAAGGTCATGCAATTGCTACCGTATTCAGTTATGTGACTTAGTGGAATGACATCAGCATCATTTGTTTTCACATTTATTTCTTACCAATGATGTATAAGTTACTCATTTTAAATGTTTAGTTTATCAACTAATCTTCTAGTTTCATTATTTCTCTTTCTATCTGACAGTCTTCTTGTTCACAGGTTTACATCACAATTTAAAGAGCTTCTTGCACAGCAGATCCATTTAGGTATTTTCTCAATACAATCTTCCATGGTTTTAAAAAATGTGCCTTGTCATTTTTGGAGCCTAGATTCTCAATTTCATATTTGAAAGTAGTTTGGAAATTTCTGTGGTTGGTTGAGCATTTTTTGCTCTAGTTTCAATTTTTCTTTATCAAACTATACTTCTTGTTATCTAGTGTCGCTATTGTGGATAGCATTACCAGATAGGTATATATGTTTTATGTCCTATTCAGTATGGTGAAGAAATCACTTGTGATTATAATTCGTTTCAGAGGTGAACAATTTTTTCTAAGGCTGCATTGAAACCAACTCAGGAATTTTAGTTTGGCTTTGCCTTTGTCCTTCAAAAGAAATGAAACTTATTAATTTTCTTATTAAAATGATGCAGATGTCTCAGCCGCTAAACACTATTGTTTACTTTTCAATTTTGATTACTTTGAGATGATTTCCTAACTTAAAGCAGTGTTGTTAATGGTGCCATATTTTATATCAGAAATCAGCAGGTGGAATTTTGGCAGTTTTGTTGCAAAAATCTGCTGTCAAATTATATCGAGTATGTGGTTGGTGAGGTAAGCCGCAAGTCTGGAGGCTTTCAATTGATGGTTATTGTGGATTACTATGTAAATTGATTACTTTTTTTTGGACAGATTTTGTCAATTGGCGCTGCAGTTAGCACAATCGAGTCTGGGAAGGAGGTAATATCAAACTTTCTTGTGGGAAGCTTCTGAAAATTGTTTGGGACTAAAATTTCATTCAACAAACTTAGTGAGCTTACTTTAGCAGGTTTGATGTCCAACCATCCAGTCACATGGCCATAAGATTCTTCTAAACTATAGGTTGATCTGATGGGTTCTCCCTAGTTGGACAACCAAGTTATATGGATTTCTATCATGGATTAACTAGTTCACTCAGTTTCAAACCTGAAATGCCAGAAGACCTGACATGTGTTGTTCTGTAAAATATATTAGATGTTTGCTTGCATCATTGAAACATCTACTACTCCAGTAGATTAATTTCACTCTCTAACAAATAGCAGTATCTGTTAGGAAGTTTCAAAACTGATTCTTCGATTTACCAAGTTGTGAATCTGTAAGACAGCACAAAGCATTCTTTTGAATCTCTTTTTTTGCTGCAGATCTCATTTTCTTTTTTTGTTGCAGATCTCATTTTCTTTATTTTTTTGTTGCATAAGGTATAGAGCTTTGGTGTAAATGGGAAGGCTCCAAGTCACGCTGAAAATCTGCTGGGGGCTTCATCTTAGTTATTCGAATTTTTTAATTATAATTGACTATAGTCCAACAAAATTTTCTTTGTAAAATCTTGTCGGTATTTGTGAAGCATTTATTTCATTGTATTTTTTAAATTTGTTTATGTTATTTAATTTCATCATATATAAAGAAGATTCATTTGTAAATGGGGATTATTAAATCATGTTAATATAATTTTTTTTCGCGTTTAGCGTATTTTTATATTTTTAAAATTTTGGTTCAGCTTATTATGTGTGTTTTTCTGTAATTTGAGAAGTACTAGCAAATGCAACCATAATTTTATTGCAAATAACAAGAAATGGCAACGATTATTTTGCCGAAATTCGTTGCTAATGCTTAAATGTGACGCTCTTTGAGGAACAAATTTTTTTGTTGCCAATGGGAATGGCAACGAAAGGTTTTGCTGAAATTCGTTGCTGTTTCCAAATGCGACTCTCGGGGAAAGAATTTTGCAACAAATGTTTTGCTGCCAATAGCAATGGCAACGAGTTTTTGGCGTTAGCAACAAAATGTTTGGTTGCCTTTGCTAAAATCCGTTGTAGTGACATGTACATGCGCTTAAGTACGTATTTTTCACATATAAAATATTTCATTTTAAAATAGTTTAAGTATTTTTCATGATTTTTTCAAATAAAAATGCGCCTTTCTCTTGTGCCAATTTTGGGCCCATATGTGTCAACTAAAAATTAAAAAAATTATCGTTGATGTAAGTGTGTTTATTGACACTCAACGTGTATATGTTATATTGAATCATGACTAATTTCATACTTTCCTAACAAAAAAATATAAGAAAATTTTACATGTATTTTTATCTCGCAACTCAAATAATCCCAAATACATTTTTCTAATTCATGCACAACGAATGTAAATTTAACAATGTATCTAACAATGTGTCTACCTACGACATTACTTCTGAAAATTATACATAATAAAACTTTAATATTTAAAATTATAATTTGTAGTCTATACATATCAATTATTGATAGAAAAAAAGTGAATGAAAAATTTAACATAAAACATTAACAGCAATATAGTAATTTATTATTGAGCCTATGTGCACTCAACTTTTATACATTGAACAACAGTGCACGCATTTGTGTGGTACATTTTCTATTTTTATTTTTCACGTATTTGTGGGCCCAAGCATAACATCATCTATCAAATTTTATAATATTCTCTAGAATATTGCTTACAAATAGCTTGTTTTATGTTTTATTTACATTCGATATAACTACTACTTAATAATTTCACCTTATTATCATCTAAGCGCACGAATAATGAGTATTAATTATTTATTCTATCTTATTTTTTATGTAAATAATAAACACTTGTTATTAACTATTTATTTTATCTAATAATAATAAATATATAATATATAAATGATATATAATTACATTTTTCAATATAATATAAAATTACACTTAAGGCACAAATTTGGCTTCATACGTCTTCTACAAGGGAAACTCCCATGTAGAGACCAATAAATAATAAAAATTAGAATTTTATTAATGGTCGAAAATTATAAAGAGAAAGAAAAGTTCATTAATAAATAAATGGAGATAGTTAAAGTATTAATATTTAGGGTTTTTTCCAAATATACCTACTATGGTTGACACTAATCTCAGATATACCCACTGTGTATGCATATATTCCCAAAAATGCTCACTCCGACCGTTAAGTAAGTTAACGGTTATCCTTTTAAATGTTGGTTATAATTTCCTAAATGCCAAAAATACCTCTGATGTAAAATAATAAAAGATGAAATAAAATGAAATGAAAATAAAATTAGAGCTCTTCATATTTAAAATTCTTGTGCATCGGTGAGTTATGATTTTTAAAATTTTGAATCCAACCTTGAATTTGATTGACATATTGGTAATTTCATAAATGAATTAACAACATTAATTAACGTCTATAACAGAGTGACCATTTTTAGGATTAAATACAAACTTAGTGGATATATTTGAAATTTTTGAAATATAATGGGTATATTTGAGATTAAGGTCAAATATACTAGGTATATTTTGGAAAACCCTAATATTTTATAGATTAATGGAAAGTACATTAATTAGGTATAACTTAATTAATTATAGTTAAATGACCTTATTTAAATGATTTACATTATTTAAATTAATAAATGGTCATGATTTAATAAAGTTCAAATTTTACTTTAGAAAATTTTAATATTTAAAATTTATTGTTTTGCATTATAGTTGGAAAAATATTTAAGAAAATTATATATCATTGTTATAATTATTACTAACTAATTTTATTTTATTATTTTTCTTAAATAAGTAATAAATACTCATATTAATTATTTATTTCATTTAGTAATAACATAAGATTTAAATTATATATTTAATTACATCTTAACCACACGTGGCAAAAAGAGAAGTATTTTAGCGCTCAACTATTTCTTCCGCGCCCCATTTCCCGCCATCCCGCCCTCATCTCCCTCTATCTCTTGCTGCCATTGCCCCTCCTCTCCCTCTCTTTTTTTCCCCTATGCTCTCACCAGCAGCCTCCTCTTTCTACCCTTCTCTCTCTCTCTGAAATTTCAAAATTCACTACACGCTCATCCTCATCTCTCTCTCTCTCTCTCTCTCTCGGCTAGATTTTCACACTACACGCCATAGTAACCTCACGGCCGGCCTCCACAATGAGTTATGTTGTGAAATTTTATAATCTTTCTTCCAGAATCGATTTTCTATTTTCATTTTCCCTAAATTGACTTGGGATTTTAGTTTCTCTATATCTATTTTCATTTGTCATGCATGCTTTCAGTATTGCGGTCCTTACCCATAAATCTGTTAGATGAACACAAGAATAATGTCACAACTAATTACACTTCATTTGTTAGATGGAGCATACATTGAAATTATAAAACATAAATGATCTCAAGTAAAGAATTTTTATCCCCACATTAGGAATATTGCTGGTTGTATATGCTGGTGCTACAAACATACATGTTTTTCTTATCTGTGGTGATCTGACTTAGATTGATTCTGTTTCTTTGTTTCTCATTTTGTTTCGACGTCATTGATATTATTTATGACTGTTATTGGATCGTTCCCCCATGTTAGGTGTTTGAAGAGAAAATGTGGTGCTGTAAATTTGGGATTTAATTTGTAGGATGATGGTGGGTTTGCTGTTCATCACAGCAGGACATTACTTGATGGAAACGAGTTTAATTTGAGTTGAGATTGCGTCAAGGATCATTAATTGTGTAGCGAAATTTATCGTCCAAAAAAAAATTTGTAGTATTTCTGTCATGTCATGATGCATATTGTTGCATAGGAGTGGGCTACATTTCTAATTGTGCATAGAATTTTTCTATAGCCTAAATTGTATCTTGCATTCGAACAATTAATTGACCAATTCATTCACAACCTGTAGATCATTTTAACCAATTATTAACTCAAGTTGTGTCGTCCAATAGCCTGGGCTAACCAGTTAATAGACCAACTGGGTCATGCAAAGGTCAAATGGGTCAGTTAAAAGACTCTAAAGTGGACATGGATAATATTTTTTATATAAATGATGGGATGTTATCTGGTACTCCTGGGTGCACCGAAGCTTTGCACCCAGGTGTATGGAATCAGTTACGCAGCATCTTTCTTTTTATTCATGATCATACAACCAAGGTGCAACGTGCAAGGTGGTATTTGTATATTACAAAAGTCCCGTTGGCTGCTTTTTCAAAAACTTTGCCTATTTGGAGACATACTTCAAAACTTGATGAACTTTCCCATTTCACAAGCTGTTACTTCTGTTTAAACATGGGCTATGTGAAATATTTCAGAATTTATTTGCATCGTGTTGTACCCTACCCAATCAACAACAACTTATAAATGCATATAATTTCTATTTTGCTTGAAATTCTAATTTTCATAATTCAACTATCCCACCATAGCTTACTATGGATATGGTGCCCCACCTGAAAATTATGACAGTAGGGTAACTTGTGGGTAGACAAAATTTGACACTTCAAAATTCCTTATGGTATTGATGCTTGTAGTTAATTATTAAAATTTTTTGATGGAAATCATGTTGATGGAATTGATCCACTCTATATGAGAACTAATTAAAGCTCTATATTGAATAAATCGATGCGAGTCAATAGTAACTTTGATATATCTTATCTGTGAAATTGCAACTGTTTGAGGTCATGTAAAAGATCTGCCTAGAGATCAACTTCTCATGTGATATATACCATTTAGGATAATAATTTGGTGATGACAATGATGATGTTGTATGGGGCTAGGCTCAAGACTTCACATGGCAAGGGATCCTCTTTACCCACAAGTTGAATTACATCAATCTCAACTTGGAGACAACATGCTAGAGGTTAATGAAACACAGTTGCAACATTCAAGGTCACATTTAAATGTGAAAAGTATAAGATAAATATTAACCAACCACCTTCCTTGTTTAAGTTGGAATAATGAACTTGTATACTTTTAACTTTTAATAGTACTTTTTTATTTGAGATAAGCACATCTTCTATAAAAAGATGTTGAGGTCCTAACATAAGTTGGAAGACTTTCTCATATAGTGGATGCATTAAAAAACCAAGGTTTTGAATTTCACCTGACACCACTAGATCCCATGTAACTAAAAAGTTGCTTCGTCAATGCTCATTGATAGCAAAGACTCTTGCTACAATAAGAGGTAAAAAATCTTGAAAGTTATTAACTCCAAAAGAAGAAAAACCCTTTTAAGGACAATTGTAGGTACATGTGAAAACGATAAAGAAGACTTTTATTTGTTAAATTCATTCTTTTTGTTATTTGCCATCCGTAGCAAATATCTTAAGTTTGTTCTCTTTGAAATAGACTTTGTTTGAGTTTGAAGACAGTGATAGTTTACATGTCAAAAGTTGCTTGGAAAGCTTTTTCTCAACTAGCTACAATCATTTTAGAAAGTAGTATCATACACATTTTCAAGAGTTAACGTGTTTAGTACTCAGACCATAAAGAACATCCTTATCAATATCTTCAGCAATAGGATTGAGATTACACATCCTTCTCAACATCATCAACAAGAGGATTGGAATTATCTTCGTAAATTGCTTGACTTTGAGACCTAGTCAAAGCTTCAACAAATAAGAAGTTAAGCTTTGACGTGTAATCAAATATACTAAGGGTAGTTTCATCCAATCTTCTATGCTCAAAATAGAGGTTATCCCAAATATGTCTTTTCCTTTGAATCTAGTTGATACATTGAATTGATGAAAAAAAAAGCCTTCATAACAAATAAGTACATGAATCCAACATATATCTTGAAGTTTTAGTTAAGGATAAAAAAGATTGGCATATAAAAAGTGGCACTCTATTGCCTTCATTCATTCACCTATATACAAAGTAAAGGAATGCAAATAATTAAACTAATATTCTATAATTATATTCATATAGTGTGTATGGGAAGAACTAATGAGCACTTGAGGAGAAATTGGTGAAATTCATATGTTTCCACGAAATGCATGTGATTTTGGAGCAAAGCATTATGCTTTTTTAATTGATCATGCATCTCACATATAATATTGTTTTGAGATTCAATCTTCTTTGATTGCTCTGACATTGTTTTCTTCAAATTCTCCATTTCAAAATTATATGCTATGTAGTTAGGCTTTTCTTTTGTGGGCTTTGGCCCTCAATCCTAATCCTTTGACAAAACCTCAATTGTTACCCCTTATTGTCTAAAATACTTCTCTTGAGTTAGAGGCTCTTCCTCTTGAGTTTCATCTAACATTCCTTTCATTCCTTTCATCTTATCCTAAGAATAAGAAAACATATTTGCTTATAATTTATCGAAATTGAAAAGGTACAACTGATACTTTTATATCATGCGATTCAACATTTTGAAATGTAAAGATTCACACTCTAAAATATTTTACTAATAAGTTCTACCACCAAGCTACATTATTACAACTTAAAATTTGACATATAACCTAAATTTAGTTTCCACTTTTATTATGCATGATTACAACGTCATATTTTGATAGCCACATATATTAGGCGCATGATCTTCTCAGATCAGTCTGAAATCTGGTGATTTTATACTGATTCAAAAATGTATTTTTTGAAATTTTTTTATAAATATGTTAATTTAATTATATTTAATCCATAAACTAAATTTTACTATTTTTGGATATGTATATATATTTATTTTAGATTTTTAAATATAGGAATATTTGAGTCATTTTAAATTATTTTAAATAACTAAAATACTCTTGTATTTAAAAATTCAAAATAAATATGTACACATATCCAAAAGTAGTAAGACTTGGTTTACGGATTAAATATATCTAGATTAACAATTTTATAAAAACATTTTAAAAAAATGCATTTTGGACCGGTCTAAGAAGATAATAATTCTTTTTTCTAAGTCTAGCTATCAAGGGTGATCTCTGAGAAAATATTATTTTTCATATTTCCTTTTGGGCTCTTGCATTTCTTGAACCCATTTATATCGGGGTTAAATGGCTTAATTTCCACCATGTATGGAGGTTCTCTACATCACACATTCACACTTCACCAAGCTGGCTTTGGGCTTAAGCCAATTATTTGGTCCAAATAAAGAAATCAACGGCTATAAAATCGATCACCAAAGATAATGGAGGTACAAGCAAGATTTTTTCCGTACAGGCAGATCAAAAGAAGCAACTTGAACAGCTTGGATAAAAAAGATAGCCCATGGATGATCAACTTATGGGTGCATCAAGAGTGGTGTAAAAGTGCAATTACAAGATGTTCTCGACACCAAAAATCAAGTTCAAGACCACTCAAAAAAAAAAAAAATCAAGTTAGAACACCATGATTTGAGATGAAGAATGGTGATCTGGGACGTCGGATAGAACTAAGAAACTCAACCAAGTGGGACCCATTTCAAGAATGAAGGCCATCAGTGCAAGTTGTGCTTAGCAGCAAACCGATTTTTGGCCTTCTAGTTGCAAGGGGTGGAAACCAGGACAATTCACATCGGGTCAATATTCATGTGTCCATATATATATATATATAGAGAGAGAGAGAGAGAGCTGTTCCGGTGCAGCGTCACTGCACCGGAACAGCAGTGCAGTAGCCCAAAAATGGGCCCCACATGATCATGAAATCATGATCTATTCCACCCATTGTATTTAGAATAATGTATTCTATTACCATACCAATTTTCATCCAAATCAGATACTTTAAAGTTGTTATTTACATCAAACTATTTTATTACGTTGGATTTATACCATTTTCAGATGGGGGCCATATACATATCTGATTGGGATGAAAATTGGTATGGTAATAGAATACATTATTCTAAATACAATGGGTGGAGTAGATCATGATTTCATGATCATGTGGGGCCCATTTCAGCGATGCTGCACCGAAAATTCTGGTGCAGCATGCTGTACCAGAATATTATATATATATATATAGGGCTGTTTCGGTGCACCGAACAACGGTACATTTGCTTAAAAATGGGCCCTACATATATTAGAATGCAATGAAACTTTACACAAACATTTATTCATATGTAAATTTTATAGCAAATGTTTTACATGTTTAAAAAACTACTTTAAAATTGTTATTTACATTGAACTATTTTATTACGTTGAATTTGTACCATTTTCAAATGGGGCTTATAGACATATCCGATTGGGATGAAAATTGGTATGGTAATAGAATACATGATTCTAAATACAATAGGTGGAGTAGATTATGATTTGATGATCATGTGGGGGGCCATTTCAGCGATGCTGCACCTGAATATTCCTTATATATATGTATGTATTCGCCCAACTCTAACTTTATTTTTCAAAAAATTTATTTGATGTTGTTTTTATACGGTATCAAGACAAGGTCAATTTGACTTTTACCTTTTTCAATAGATTACCCAGCAAACTTTAGATTAGCCTTAAGCTAGTCTTGGGATGGTGAATCGAAATGCAAGTTAAGTAGGATGAATTTAACAATTTATATACATCAAATACAAGACACATTTATGCTAAATTTAAATATTGTATGCTTCAATATTTTATTAATTAATAGAAATATACATCATTACTAAATCAAAAATGAGTAAATAGTGTAATTTTATTGAAATCGATTTACTTCATCAAAATAGATTTTGTCATTTTTAGAAAATACTTTCTTAAAAATAATAGTATTTTCAACAAGTATTTCCCAAATATTGGGATAAAAATTAGTATGATAATAGCATATATAATTTTAAATACAATGGGTAGAGTAGATTATAATTTTATGATCATGTGGAGCCAATTTTGAAGTAACTGCACTGCAATTTTGGTGTAGTAAAGCAACACTTAAATATTTCTTAGAGTTATATGGATATATATGTCTCACATTGACTCTTATATTATTGATATAATTAATCATAAGTAGCAGAAGATTTTAAAAGAAAATGAGATTAACATTTAAAAATATATTTATAATTTTTAATAAATGAATATATGTGTGGCGGGTTGGAACATTGTCAACCCACTCGTCTTTATTTTTAAATGCATGTCAAAAATTTCTTACCCATCTCTATTCTGAGTCAAAAATGTTGATTTTATCCTGTCAAATACGAGTTGCGTCAGCACAAGTCACAAGTCACTTGCCCCAGTACTCATATCTACTAGTAGCCCCTAATTTTATAGTTAGTTTTTAATTAAAAATTATCACATTCCGATAACCGTATCTTCTACTTGTATCATTTCTAATTAAAAATTATCTCATTTTAGATAACAGTATCTTCTATCTTTGTCATTATCTTTTTATTTTTTATTACAAAGTACCCATTTAAGATACTGTATCTTTTATTTTTACCATTATGTTTAAGAGTTATTTGAACTTAAATAGTTATAGTTCTTTAAACAAATTATGTTTATGCATATATTTTGAAATTTATTGCAAATATGCCTATTAAAATTTAAAATTATTTTTAATTAGGTCGATGACAAGTATGAACCTCTTATTTTTTTCAAAGGCTTGATTGATTTTTGATAAATCCAAACAATCCATTATTTTTATTTATGTAAACTTAATTAATATACCAAAAATTACATTGATTGATGGGCCCTAATAAATATAAATTATTTTAAAATTGACTATAACCTACTAATATATCGAATCATGGTGTTTTAGCACATTAGCTAAACTCATATGTTGGTTTACATTTATCAAAAAGCATCTTAGCTTTCTTAAATGTTTCAATTCATAAGAATTAATGTAATTAGCTGAAAAAATTAGAGGCATGAGCAAAAATACCTCCTAGTTTAAGTAAAAATTATCCCATTTTAGATAATCATATCTTTACCAATAACTAGAATGTTCTAAGCTGTCTGTAAAACTTATAAATATGAACATATCTTTAATAAATGAGTGGGATATAATTTTTTTAGATATTTCTAAAATGATAACATCTAGATATTACAATGAAGCACATTTACACCCTTACACATGTAGGTAAATTTTTCCTAAACCCTACTAAAGGGATATAGTAAAACCCTCTACAACAAGGGGAAATTATAAAATCCTTATTCAAGGGAAACTAAACTATAACTGTTACACATGATAGCTGCAAGTTGCAAGGATGAAACTGTGAAACCCGTAATCCTAGAATAACACATGTAAACCTAGGGTTGTAAACCTAGATTCTTGTACTGATTTTTATGATAAATAAAATTCATGAAATATGTTATATTTGCCGATGTGTGTATTAGAGGTTAAAATAGTACAATTAAGGATTTAACCCACATGAATAGTAATTTAGGGATTAAGACACGTGATTAAGGGTTAATCACTTGAATTAACCTAATCACAAAATGACGAAAAAGGAGATTTAATCACTACAAGACGAAATAGCAATACTTTTTTATATTTTAATGGAATTCCAGATTTTAGCGAAAAATTGAAGAAAAATTCATAATTTGCAATCCGGACGTCGGATTTAGATGAAATTTTTTATGGATGGCCAAATATTTATGATGATCATGATGAATAGTTGAAGATGTGATGAAAGTCATAAATTAAAGGTCAAGATTAAATGTCATTTGAAGATAAAAAAGTAGCTTTACTTTTTCATTAATTTCCTTTAATTTTTTAATTAAATTTAAATAATTAAAAATAAAAAATAATTAATGCAAATCTGCAAAGGGCAGGGGCGTGCAGGGGCTGTGGAATTTTGACCAAAATTCAATGGCCCAAATTCATCCTCATCAAAGATCAATGGATGAGATTGAATTAGCTTAAAAAATTAATTTTAATAAATTAAAAATCATAATTAAATAGGGCTGCCATACTACACAAGGCTCAACACACCTTTTGAAAATTAGAAAAAAATATATTTATAATTTAATACCTTGGGCAAGGGGGTAAATTATAATTTTATGAAAAATTAAAAACTATAAATAGGGACCAAGGGGTGGACGTCCAAGGCACACATCCCAGCTCCCAAGATTGAGCAAGAGCTAATTTTCCCACCCCCGACCACATTTTAAGCCAAGAGAAGCAAGGAGAGAAGGAGAGGAGAGAGAAAGAGGAGAAAGAAGGAACATATCTTCACTTGGGGTAAGTGAATTCTCCTCAAACTTGTTTTGAATGTTAGATAAGGTAAAACCATGCTTAGATAATGTCTAAGCATGAGAAAATAAGTATAGTTATAATGCTCAAATGGAATTATACCTAAACATCGAAAATTTGGAGCAAAGATAAAACATTCGAGAAGATAGTATATGATATATGTAAATAACGCTCCAATATTGATAAATGATGATGATAATTATGATGTTGGAATGATGATATATTAATCTCATGATTTTTGGAATTAAGGATTATGCTTAAGTGAAATTATGTTGATTTTTAGTATATGGAGAAAATGATTTATTTAGCCAAGTTAATGACGATAAATTCAAAATTCATGAATTTTTTCATGATATACTAAACATAAGCTATGTCATGGTATTTTTATTTTTGGGAAAAATGTCGATTTTTGGAACCCATGAACTGTAACCAACACGCTGTGAACAGTAATCTCAGATGAACAGTAATTTGCTATAGTGACAGTAACAGCAACTATGAACAGTAAATATCGTGATTTTGGGGAAAATTGAGATTTATTTTTATAACGATGTATGGATGGAATTTTTAAGGATTTATGGATAAAAATGCATATAAGGAAATAATGATCAAGTATTTTTAAGGTTAACCTCTATAAGAAATTATAGAGGAAAATAATGTCATAAGTGAATATAACATATGTATGATAAAATATGTACATACTTTTCACTTGTATAGGAAAAGGAAAGGAAATGATAAAGGATTTAGACTGAAGTAAAATAGAGGTAAGCAAGCAAACTTTTTGAAAATAATTTTATATGTTTTATATTGCAACCATGTAATATGTCAGAATTGTTTTATCATAAGCAAATCCATATGAAAGTAAGGAGAAATGTTGAGTTATATGGGAATTGCTTTATTATAAGCAAATCCTTATGAAAATAAGGAAAAATGTGGAAATGGTTGCATTATAATGGAAAGAAAAAATTTTGATTTCCAAATAATATTTGGTTTTATCAAATGAATTTAAAACGATTTATTAAAATGTTTTGAAACGAAATTAAGGAAGGCCAACCAATAATCGATTTGAATGAAATTTTTTTAAAGTAATGACCAAAGGATCATACAAGCTTGCCTTCATATAGAAGTAACTCATGTGTCGTGTGGACAAAGAATATGATATCATATAAAAAAATGAATTATGCATTGGTATATCCTTTGTTTATGAAAAACTCAGAAATTGGAAGAAAAGCGTTTGCAAAATCTTTTGTCTTTAAATATTAAAATATTTTTGAAATTATTTTACCGCTAAAAATTTATTTAAAAATATTTTAGCAAAATTTTGAAATTTCTATTTCTCAAATATTTCCTTCAAATATTTTAAATGATTTAGAAATACGTTATTTAAATATTTTTAAAATTATTTAAGGTTGGTCATCCTTACAAAATATTTTTATTAACTTGTTAACTTGGGTTGTGCCAAGTTTTCAAGTTAGAAAAGGGAATACATGCCGAGGTCTGTACTATTTTGAAATGACATGTTAGCATCAAGTTTTGAAAAGAAAAAGTCACAGACTAGGGTCTGTGGAGTTTTATAAAAAGCATACTAGTATCTGAATATGGGGAAAAGAATATGCACATGAGTTATGTACTAGGTCTACTGTAGAGGATATGCAGACCAGACACGGTTTCAAGATGGGCCCCCTCTACATAGACCAAGTTGCTACAAAAGGCGAAATGCCGGCGGCGCCTTCCCTGAAATGGGAGAAGGACACGGATAACTGTCTGGCTCATGAGTATCAATTGAAATGGTTTCTTTCCTAAGAAGGAAAGGGTGATCATTTGGTAAGTGTCACCTACCAGATGGACAGAAACGTAATGCATGATGCATATACTTGTTTTGAAAAGGTTTTATGAAAAAAGTTTTAAGGACATGAGAACGTCCTTGGAGAAAGGAAGTTTTATGAAAAATATCTTAGGACATAAAATATGTTCATACAGGTAAAGTTTTACAAGCATATGTTTTTGGTATGAAATATGAAAGGTTTTATGAAAAAGTTTCCACTGATTGATAGTAGATCACTTGATAAGTATCTACTATTGAACGGGAGAAATGCATTTAAAACTGAGTTTTGACTCACGTTTTGCTTTTCAAACCATAGACAGGTACAACACAGGCCAGGAAGGAAAGGAAAAAGAAGGTATGAAGAAAATTTTATGACATGTTGATCTGTATATGGTATGAATGAACATATAGTAAGGAGTTTTCAAATTATGTATGTATGAAACGACCAGGTTAAAATAACCTGTATTGTACAAAAACAATTATGAATGTTATCAATGATAATTGAAATTTGATGATAAGTATGTGTCTCTATGTGATAAAAGAAAAAGAATTTTTTTTTTGGACAAGATCCAATTAAGTACTCGCCGCATGATCAAAGCAACAATCCTAATTCTCACTTACCAATCGACAAGATCTTGAAGTAAGGACTATGTGGACGCCTTGGTTCGGGGCGCCACAGAAACACACGACCTAAGTTAAGCCAGGCGTGTTACCACGACACGTGACATACTTGGGTATAAATTAATAACTGCATGGGGGAGCCGCGATTGCAACGTGCCTGACATGCATTTTGTTAGAGGATAATTTCATTTTTTATTTTTAAAAATAAAAAAATATGTGCAAACCCCATGCGTAAGACCGTATGGAAGGATTGTTTTATATAAAATGGTGTGTTTTGTAAGTCATAAAATTTTGATGAAAAAGTAATTTTTTATGTAAAAGTTTTTGAATTGATAAAAAATGATGCAATATAACATGCTTGATGATGAGGTGTAAAGAGAATAAAGTTAAAGAATTGTGATCTTTACCAACCGGTCATTGCGGGCGTCTGTTATCAACCACGCCTGGTCGCCGTTGGATCCGAGTTGAGGGATGTGGTCCGTTGGATGAGGGGCACGAATATCCGGATTGTCAGAGTCATTTTAATGCATGAAATTTTCCCCCAGGCCCCTGTCAGGTGGGCGCGAATCATGCACGGTCCCCCTCTCGTCGTCTAACGCATTCTCACTCATGCACTCCTTCTCAAGGCTGCTCTCGTCTCTCTTGCCTCTCTCGCATGACCCATTTCGCACTCCCGGCCGTAGCACGGCGCCGACTGCTCCACCGGGCTCCCGACAGGTAAACGGTCTTCCCTCCTCCCTCTCTCTCTCCCTCCCTCCCTGATTCTCCCGATCTCTTCCCTCCCTCCCCGCCCACGCTCATCTTCTTCTCCCTCCTCGCGCTTCCGCCCTCATCTTCTCCCTCCCTCCTCGCCCGCGACAGATCTCTCCCTCCCTGCCATGCCGCGACAGATCCATACAACTGCTAGAGGGCGTTTACCTGTCTTGCCCGCAAAGCGTTTGACGGTAGGCCTGAGAGGGACATTCGGGGGCGTGCCAAGGTTTGCTACTGTCCTACTGTGACATGTGACCAATACATGCATATTTCAGTGGTCTTTTGTTGTGATGCATCATACTATTGGTAAGGTGATTTTTTTCCTGACATTCTTAGGTTATTGGACAGCTCACATTCATTCTTTCAACATGTGTAGATGGATATGGATAATGACATGATATGCCTTCTAAATGACAAGCATCTTTCCTTTGGATTATCATACCTCCGTATGCCATAATTATGAACAGATATCATTTATAATCATGAACAAATATCATTTATGATCTTTATGGTAAGAGCATTTGATTTTTGGCATGTTATGGCATATTGAAATTTTGAATGTTAGCTGCTAATTAAAGCGGGCTAATCTAAAATATTCTACATTGACGTTTGCTAGCTCAAATTTTCAATTTTGTTGTGCGAAAGGTAGGCTTGCAAGAGAATGCTGTGGAGTTCCATTAATTTGAGTCATTCCTCTGAAGTGGAGTGTTCTGTTCGAGGTCCAATTTATTGGACCTTGCAGCTTTCAATAAATAGGTTGGCCTGTATATACAGTTTTAGTGTTGCGTTACTGGAACTGCTGATTGGTAAGCATCAGTAATTGAAGGAACAGAATTGACTAAGCGGGTTATGAGTAATTCAACTCGGAATGATGCACAGGAGCAAATTCTGGATCCCACAATAAGCAAAACTTCGTTGGCAGTAAGAAGCAGGATGCTTTCAGTTTTAAAAATTGCTCAGACCTGTGTTAGCATCTCACTGGAAGCACGGCCAAAGATGAAGAATGTTGTGAGAATGCTGCTTAATACTTGATGATGCCTCTTTTTCTTACGATTATGTATAAGAGAGAGAGAGAGATATATATAAGTATCAGTTTTGTACAGGGAAATGTCTTCTTCTTCTTTTTCCCCTTCTTTCCTATTTCTATAGCTTTAGTGGGTTTTTCTTGTTTTCGGAATTGTTCTGGGTTATTAGAACACAGTATGGAGAGATCTAAGCTCTCTCTCTTTCTTTGGTACTATGGTTGACGCCTGACTGCCCAGCCTTTCTGCTCTTGTGTAAGTGTGATGTCTCTACCTCTGTTTTCCTTTGCAGTTTTGCTAGGACCATGTGGCAATATTTCCTTCATGCAATCGGTTTATATATTCACTTATTGTGGTGGATAATTGTGCTGTCAAATTAAATTCGAACACCACTATAGATTCGATATATTGTTGTTGTTTTAAAAGTTATTTCTACTAATGTTTGTCTCTTACTACAAATATTTCACTTATTGCGCTTGTATAATTAAAGCCATCACAAAAGTCTTTTGTTGTGGTCTTAAATCTATTTCAGGGCCTGAAGAAAATGTTTGACACCCTTTTTTACTGAAACAGGTGACTTATACCAGTGACTACTTTCAAGATCTGTATGATCTATCTGTGGAGCTTATCCGGAGAGGTCAAGCATATGTTGATCATCAGGTTATCACAGATGAAAAGATTGCACCCAAACGTAGGCTTATAGACCTGCTTATACACCTGCTTATTTAGCTTCAAATGAAAAGATTGTTGAAGGAGATGACCAAGAAGAAGATACCAGGAGCAGTGAAGTGCGCTCGGAACAGCTATCTACGCTTGGAACAACTATCTCCTTGCATTGAAATGGGAAATTGTTTGGGTATCCGTAAAGGGAAAATGGAAAATTGTTCGGGTATCTGTAAAGGGGGAATGGAAAATAGGCCGCTTACATGGCCTTGATGTTGGGGGAACTGTTTGTACAGCACAAGCAAATTTTTAATTCAATTCATTGGTATTGATTTCAACTGACGAAATGGGGTTTCATAGTATCCTTGTCTTTGAAGAATTATTGTATGACAGTATGAAGCAACAAACACAATATCATTACACCTTTAGCAAATTGCAAATGAATAAGTTAACAGTCTAAAGAAACAAACACCATATCATTACACGTTCACCTGTTTGCAAATAAATAATGCGAATAATGAATAAGTTAACAGTTTGAAGCAACAAACACCATGATATGGGATCACAAAATAACATCTATACACCACAGCTGTTGTACGGGTAAATTGTGTTTTGTGTTTTGAGCATAACGCCACAGCTATGGACCTGCTTATACAATATATCAAATGCCATGCAATATAATTAAGCTTTGATGAAATAATCTAGTGCTTCCATTGATAAGCATAACAACCATTCTTAAGTTTGATATTGATAAGTAGTTAAGTCTACATTTAGCTCCAGTTTATAATATCAAATAAAAGTTAACAATCAAAACCACTGCAACTAAACCAACAATCACAACTAGAGCTTTCTTAATTTTCAGCATCTCTCTATCTCTCTTGCCTAAGGCCTCTCGGAGTTCTCCATCCCTCGTGACAACGATTTCTTTCAAGTGTTGCATTTCTCTTTTAAGTTCGTCTGAAGTAAACTTCTGCATTTGTTTTACTTCATTGATTTCTGCAATCTGGATCTCCCTTAAATCAGCAACACAATGTACTACCTCTCCAATATCTGCGACAATCTCGTGGTGGTTGAAGGGAACAAGATGGCTATCGTCATGCACCTTCATCTTACTTTCCTCTTTCGATGCAACACCACTTGTATGAGGAGAGAATTGGTCCACCCATCTAAAGAAATTGCAACGCCTTGCAGGATCCTGCAATAATTTGAATTAAGCATGGTAAAAATGAACTTTATGTTTACTATGAATTAGATGATAATGTAATAATAACATACCCTGAAATATGGACAACGAAGAAAACGCCGGCCAGGATTACGTTGAGTATTAAATGTCAACATAATAACAGCCTCACCACATGAACAAGTGCAACTTCTCTTTGTATTAGGATTGGAGAATCCACTAGAAGCTGAAGCCATCTCACCTACCTATGGCTGCCTGGACCATACAAGGAGTCAGCAATGTCAGATAAATGAGATAAACTCATATGAAAAACAGAGGGTGTGTTTGGTTATGGGTAAAACTTTTGATGAAAAGTTTTTGAAATAGAAGTTGTCAAATTGATAGAAAATGATGTGATATAATAGGAGTAATGATGAGGAGTAAAGAGAATAAAGTTAAAATAGATAGGTTAGTTGTATGGGTAGTTGTGTATAAATGATTGAAAAGTAGGGTAGTTTATATAGAAAAATGTGAAAAAATAATTAAAAAATAGAGTAATTATGAAAAGTGAAAAGTTTTGGATTGAAAAGTTTTGGTTGACATTTTTTTTGCCCAAACAAACGCACCCAGAATATAATAATAAAACAAATGTCATGCAAATGTCAATCACAATCGTATTATAGAACAAGAGCAATAATGTCATGCAAATGCCAACTCACAATCATATTATCGAACAGGAGCAATAATACCTCGCCGTCCTCGACCCCCGACCACTAGAATTCATGTTTCATCAACAGATTCTGACACGACGGTGGCATTATGATTATTAAGTGCAGGACAATTGCGTTTATCATGCCCCACCACGAATTTTTTACATCCACGACAAAGTTTGAAGCCACCACGCAACTCCTCCAATGCTCCCTTCATGTGTTTTGATGATCTTCCCTTCCTTAGTGTTATATATGGGGAGTCGATGCCGAATTCTTGTGAAGACTGCGCCCCATTTGCAGCTGTTGACATCCCAATTGCATCATGTCCAACACTACTGGCACCTGTAGCTCCATCGGGATCGACTCCATGGCTTCGATCAGTCTCTACACATGGCAACTGCTTAGGTAATGAATCAAGCGCAGAAATCGTCTTCTCCATATTAACTTTGACAATTTCAAATGCGTCCAAGTTTTGCAAAGCCTCGTGTCTGATATAACTCCACCACTTTATTAAGGCATGATTACGAACCGCAGGAGACTGCCTAGACTCGTTATCACTTAATGTAGATGAATGTTTAAATTGTGACTTTGCACTTTGTGTCCACCGTGCCATTATATGAAAAGGTGGCATCGACTTCACTTTAAGAAATCAAAGTAGTGCAAGGATGTGCTTGCAAACGATACCAAAAGATTCAAATTTCATACATGGACATGCTGCCACCAACTCCTCTGCATTCCATGTTATGAACTTTTGTTTATTTCCGTCTTCATCTTCACAATGGTGCACTCGCCATTGTTGTATTTGACTATCAACTCCAACTCTTTCGGCGATATATAAGAGGCTTTGCTCCAACTCCTTCTGAAATAATAAGAATACATTCAGAGTATACAATTTGGCCATTTGGGCTTCAAGTGTAAGTGTAGTCTTCAACAAAGGTATACCATGCAAAGTACAAAAATTTGCCTCCCCTTCTGCTTCATGTCTGCGTTCAATTGCTTTTTCATACCCATGGGCAAAATCAATGAGATTGGACTTGTAGTTTACAAACCCATCAAAAAATGCATTCATACTTTCACTTCTAGCTGTGGTCCTCATGCCGGCGGAGAAAAATTTCCTGGTGAATGTTGGAATCCATTTTTGACGGATTTCATACATGTGTTTCAACCACACATTCTCTTGCAATTTGAACTCATCAATCATTGCTTGCCAACACTCCTCAAAATCAACCTCACTTTCAGTGCCATATAAACAATGATTCCACTTAGTTTTGAATGTGGGATGCTCATGGATGACATGAGATAATTTCTCAGGCAATTTCTTACATATATGCCACAAGCAAAGGAGGTGAATAGTGTTTGGAAAACGGCTTGTACGGCTGCCCCAATAGCTGCATCTTGATCTGTTACTATAGTCTTCAGATGGACACCACCCATTGCTTGTACCCATGTCTGAAACAACCACTTGAAGTCGTCGATTGTCTCGCCAAAGAGCAAGCCTGCACCCAGTAATATGGATTGTTTATGGTGATTGACACCAACAAATGGCCCGAAAGGCATGTCATACTCATTTGTCTTATAAGTGGTGTCAAAACATACAACATCACCAAAAATCATGTAGTCCTCCTTTGATTTCCCATCAACCCAAAAACAAGACGTCGATCTCATGTCCTCATCAATCTGAATTTCATATGAGAATCCTCTTGACTCTTTGCTCGGAAAAAGCGCAAAAGAGAGTTTGCATCGCCTCCATACATCATTTGTCGCTTTTTCCTCATCGCATTCCTAGCATCCCTTTCTGAAAAGTGGAGATGAGAAGGACCTCCTACTTCATGGCTTATGAAATTAATGGATCGTGCCACACCAATCCCAGATGCTTTTATAGATGATATTAGATTCAAATCATCTTCTGTTAACTTCTTATGAGATCGCAGCTTCCGAGTCTTTGATGGAGTACACAGTGCATGGTTATGCATCTGTACAAACTGAGACACATAATAAGCAACTCTTTCTTGATTGAAATTCAAGTATATTTTAGCAGGACACGAGCAACGAGATATGAAGCATCCTTTACTACTCCGTTTTTCCACGCCAGGACCAGCTCTTGAGCATGTTAAGATTTGCCTCAATATTTGGCCAGACTTTGACTTACGGCTAGTATCCTTCTTAGTGCTAAAACCACAATGCCATGCATACGTGTTATAAAACTCGTATGCTGCATCTATGGATACAAAAGTCATGCCAACTTTTGGTGTTATCTCGTTTGGGGCATAAGGTGTGAACATCCCATTTGTAAGCACATTGTCTAAATTTCCTCTTCCACTAGGAACGGCCTCACTCTCTGACTCGTGTTCAATTGTTACTCCCTCAGCCAAAGCTTGTTCCGCGGTATGCACTGAATTCACTCGCAATGACTCCATAGTGTAGTCCATGTATTGTTCCATACGAAACAAACCAAAACAAATCTGCCAATGGGTTACATAAACAATTCTTCTTAACATCAAGAAATAACTAGATTAAACCAATGGGTTCCTGACCTCTTTCAGGCATGCAGTTACCTTCACAGTTTACACTGCCCCTCGATAGAGCTGCAGGTAGATCAGTTGTCTTAAAGCTTAGCTAGTCATAGCTAAGGAGACTGAAGTCCAAAATGGAACATTCATATTGCATCTCTAAGCTACTAGAATGTGATGAAACATATCAATGAGATGAAAATATAACCCAAAATACTAAAAAAATTATTCTATCAAGCTATGTCAACAATGCACAAATGTACCAGGACACAAGCTAACAATTGGAGAAACTTCATATAGAGATAATTATTAAATTATACATGATAAAATAAATTAGCTAACATCCCATGCACCTGTCCTCTTTGATTGTTCCCTCCTCCATTGAATCGGACAATGAAAAAGATATTTTCGAATATGGATGTTTCCATGTGGTAAATTGATTAGATAAGACACTAAAAAATCTCATTTCAAACTTCTAAATAGATATAGCAAGTACGTTTATGCTTCCCATTGGGTAAAAATAAAATGCTTTGGAATCATCTGCTATTAATTTCCTGGAACGTTGTGAAGTACAAAATTATAACTGATTGATAAAATATGTTGCTCTCAGTGTTATTTATTTTATTTCTTCTTATAACAGCAACAATTGGAATTTTCTTTTCTTCACAAAATTTTGCAAACGGAATTGTAGTTTTATGGAGGTTATTGTAGTTTTCTTCTTATAATGCTTTAAACATGATAAGGGATTTCACAATGCATTAAGATAGCATAAAAAAACAATGATAACTAAACCCCCGTCCCCAAATATTAGTTGCATTAGATGGGAGGAGGATTGGTGATATAGGAAATGGATGATATCCAAGAAGGCAATTCCCTCTCGGGCCTATCATCAAACGCCTTGCGAGCATACCTTGGCACACCCCCGAATGTGCCCTCTGCTATTGGTTTGTGATAGTGAATCAGATGAATAGATCCATCATTTTTTTTTTCAATCGGAATTGATACAGCTAAATCCCCATAGGTTGAAACGGCTATGCATGTATTGGTCACATGTCACAGTAGGACAGTAGCAAACCTTGAACAGGCAAAACTTACACCACTTAGTTATTGCTGTATAAGTGGATACGCAAAACTTACAGGCCAACCTATTTATTGAAAGCTGCAAGGTCCAATAAATTGGACCTCGAACAGAACACTCCACTTCAGAGGAATGACTCAAATTAATGGAACTCCACAGCATTCTCTTGCAAGCCTACCTTTCGCACAACAAAATTGAAAATTTGAGCTAGCAAACGTCAATGTAGAATATTTTAGATTAGCCCGCTTTAATTAGCAGCTAACATTCAAAATTTCAATATGCCATAACATGCCAAAAATCAAATGCTCTTACCATAAAGATCATAAATGATATTTGTTCATGATTATAAATGATATCTGTTCATAATTATGGCATACGGAGGTATGATAATCCAAAGGAAAGATGCTTGTCATTTAGAAGGCATATCATGTCATTATCCATATCCATCTACACATGTTGAAAGAATGAATGTGAGCTGTCCAATAACCTAAGAATGTCAGGAAAAAAATCACCTTACCAATAGTATGATGCATCACAACAAAAGACCACTGAAATATGCATGTATTGGTCACATGTCACAGTAGGACAGTAGCAAACCTTGGCACGCCCCCGAATGTCCCTCTCAGGCCTACCGTCAAACGCTTTGCGGGCAAGACAGGTAAACGCCCTCTAGCAGTTGTATGGATCTGTCGCGGCATGGCAGGGAGGGAGAAGAAGATGAGGGCGGGCTGGGAGGGAGGGAAGAGATCGGGAGAATCAGGGAGGGAGGGAGGGAGGGAGAGAGAGAGAGAGAGAGAGAGAGAGAGAGAGAGGGAAGACCGTTTACCTGTTGGGAGCCTGGTGGAGCAGTCGGCGTCGTGCTACGGCCGGCGGGAGCGTGCGTCGGCCGGGAGTGCGAAATGGGTCGTGCGAGAGAGGCAAGAGAGACGAGAGCAGCCTTGAGAAGGAGTGCGTGAGTGAGAATGTGTTAGACGATGAGAGGGGGACCGTGCGTGATTCGAGCCCACCTGACAGGGGCCTACGGGGAAAATTTCATGCATTAAAATGACTCTGACAATCCGGATATTCGCGCCCCTCATCCAACGGACCACATCCCTCAACTCGGATCCAACGGCGACCAGGCGTGGTCGATAACAGACGCCCGCAACGACCGGTCGGTAAAGATCACGATTCAAAGTTAAAATAGATAAGTTAGTTGTATAGATAGTTATACATAAATAATTAAAAAACATTATAGTTATATAGAAAGATATGAAGAAATCATTTTAAAATATGATAGTTATGAAGATTGAAAAGTTTTAAATGAAAAAGTTTTAGTTTAAAAAGGTTTTATTAAAAATAAACATGAAAATGAACAAATTCAAAGAGGGTGAATTGAGCCTAAAGCAAATGGTGTTAAAATGGGAAAATTATATGTTCTATTTATTAAAATGATTTGAGGTATTTGGGAGAGTAAAATATGAACAAATTATGAATATAGGGTGAATATTGGATGTGAATCAGCGTTATCCAAACCGGAAGATAATGAAAATATTAAAAAAGAGAACCTGTACACAACTTTTTTATAATAAATATATTTTGTGCTTTATTAAAAATCATTTTACTGTCACGTGAAATAGAAAAGAATATTTTCATTCGAAAAAATTATAATCCTTACTAAGCTCTTCTATAATATAATTGGTAGTTTATTGTGCCATGTACAATTTCCTTTTACATTTCTGGAAGCATAATCAGTACGTGAACTAGGTTATTACAGGTCCTGAGAACATGGGTATAGAAAATTTTATCAAAATTCAAAGCTTTAATTTTGATCCTTGTGATAAGTCTTCCAAAGAAGATAGAATCCAGTTATTGCTCGTCAGGATGTTAATTAACAGTAAGGAACCGCTCTCAAACACAACATCCTTCTGGTGCATTTGAATCATCTTTCACTCCCAATAGCAACGGTTGTGCCTCCATCATTAGAGAATCCATAGTTCCATTTGCAGCCCAGCAACACGACAATTTGAACCTCCCCTTTGAATTCCTCACCACAATAGCCTATCCAACAGTATTTTTCTCCACCCTTCTCTTTGCATCAACATTAGTTTTTAGGCTTTCTTCTTGAGGTTTTCTACATCTTACTATTAAACAACAAAACGCTTGACATTGGAGATGATGAAAATGAGTTATAGTCACCTCTTAGCTTTTAATTAAGGTACACCTTGATATGCTCAGAAGTATACAAGTTCGTATCCTTGGTCAAATGACTATAATTATAACCCCACAAGTGGGAATACCCTTCATTAAAAGGAAAATACAATGCATGATATAGATCCTAAAATTAGATGTGCTAACTTAGACTAGGGTTTGCTTAGAAGAGGGACCAAACTAACTAGGTTTAACAAGACTAGATGGATTTGGTAAAGAAACTTTATTCTCTCAATTACAGTTGAAAAACTGTGAAAATTCAGAATAAGAAGGACTGGATTTGAAGGAGGACTAAGATAACTTGGTTTAATGGAGACCATGCAAGTACCATGAAGAAAAGAGTTTCCTTAATTGCCCATGAGAAACTATAAAAGAACGAGATCGGATAGACTAAATTTCAAGAAGGGGGACGAAGTTGATTGAGTTTAATGAAGATCAGGCAAGTTTAGCAAAGAAATTATGTTATCTCAATTGCCCACGAAGAATTAAGAAACAGTAGGACTACACTAGTTAGGTTTAACTCAATGAAGTGACTTTGTCAACATCAATTAATTGGAGTTTTCTATTCACTCAATTGCCCATGAGAAATCGTCAAAGAACAAGACTAAGCTTCCTCGGTTTACCTCAATGAAGTGACTCGTCTACATTAATAAGTTGAAGTTTATATTCTTTTAATTACCCATGAAAATTATGAAAAAACAGGACTAAGCTAACTAGATTTAACTCAACAAAGTGATCTCGTCTACATTGCTAAGTTGGGATTTTGTGTTCTCTTAAGTCCATGAAAAACTGCTAACAAGCGGGACCAAACAAATTGAATTTGAATAAGAGGGACCAGATGGACTAAATCTGAAAATTATGTTTTCTTAATTATCTGTGAATAAAATATAGAAGAGTAGACTATAAATATTGGATTTGGAACCTATGTACGATAGGGTTAATATAGTAACCAAGTTGACAAACTAAGTTGACTTAATAACTAGGTTGATAGATCTAGTTTACTCAATGAGCTAATAGGGTTAGCTTAGTAACCTAGTTGAAAAGCTAAGCTGACTTAATAACTGCATTGATAGACTAAGTGAGCTGGCAAGATTGACAAGTTGAGTCGACTCAATAGATTAGGTTGATTGGAAAACTCAAGTTGGGTTGGGCTAGCTGGAAGACATGGACCGACCGGCAAAACATGATTGGTTTGGGCCTTCTGGTTTCTAAATTTAAGCAACATGGAATTGTGTGTGTACAAATCATAACAATATGATAGGATCTCAATCTTGGCTTGATGAGAGAGTATGTCATAGCAACTCAATGCATTGCAATTTTACTTTTACTAGACTATGCATGTCCACAGGATGTTATCAATTAGTGGGCCTCAAGAATCATGCATGTTCCAATGCAAAAGGCAAAATGTTAGCATAAATTTTTCCATGAAAAGTCCTGCCAAAGTAACATTAGGATCTATTATGAAGATAATTGCTCATAACATGAAAACTAGATGGGAGTTAATAAAATTTGCTAGTATAATGATATGAGTCAAGTAGCATGAGGCTATGACTAATATAGAAATGGGGTGGAAATGAATTATAAAGAGAGAGCAAGATGCCTAGGACCATACTTCAGATCATATGCTATTTAGAGTTCTTCCATGTGAAGCTAAGGTAGAAATTACCTCAAAAAATCTAATATGGAAAGTGGCTGTACTCTAGCAGAATTTTTGTAGAGTTTTGAGAATTCCAGACCGAGAGAGAGAGAGAGGCTAGGCCTTCGGTAGTAAGGTGTTGTGTTGAAATGAAAGACCAAAACCTCTGTTTACCGAACTCAAGGTGAGGTGCCTTTGGATGAAGTTAGTTTGGGTTTCAATCAATGCAATGCCTGTGGTACCTCACGCTTGATGATCAACCTTGCTTACTTTTTGCATTTGTGCTCTCTCCCACATGGTGTGCTTTTGCCACCATTTTGTAACTTGGTTGAAAACTACGTGCTACCACATGAGCAATCTATGTGCCGGATTACATCCCTCTTATTCTTGCATTTATGCTCCTGCCAAGATGCATTTTTTCTTGTATCATAAAAGAGTAATGTTTCGACGCATCTTGATTCAGATGCATTGAAATTTCTATGCATTTTATAAAATTGTTAATTTAAGTGTATTTAAATTATGCATTAAGTTTCACTATTTTTGGAGATTTATAAATATATTCTTAAATTTTTTTTAAAAAATAGTGGTATTTTAGTCATTTAAAAATGACAAAGACATCCTCTATTTTCAAAAATAAAAAAAATATGTAGACATCTCCAAATATGATAAAACTTAGATTATAGATTAAAATTTTAAAAAAAAAATTTTAATAAATATATTAAAATTGGAGTTTTGCACCATGATGCATTTAACATTACTCATTGCCAAAGGTGCAATATGGGCCATCTTTTGCATGGCTTGAAATTAAATGGTCAAGGGTGTGTGCCATGTAACCACCTTCTTTTCTCACCTCTCATGTGCATAAGTTTCGCAATAGTGATTGCCTATATGTGTAATGTGTGAACGTCATTTTTAATGGATGCCATGCTAAAATTTTGAATTGGCGAAATCCAAACCGTTCATATTTTATCTTGAGATTTGGACCCTCTTTGCTTCTTCAACTGTGATCTCCTCTGATTAATTTTCGTGGCTCAACACTTACTGCCAATTCAAGTTCCCGAATACTTGCACCTAGTAGACAGCGAGCCTCTGAATTCATCCCACAATTATTTCATCCCGTAAAGTTCTGCTGTTTTCCTTTTTCCTAGCATTGATTGCTGAGGAACCAAATTCTCCAGGACACTTAACACAAAAATCCTCAAGCATTGCATGCCCCTATAATTCACCGTGCTTTTAATTCTCTCACATACCCCCTTGATTCATTCCTCCTAAGGGAACCCATATCAAACACCTTCATCAAATTACAATTGGTCTTATAGGAATCGAAAATATGGTTGACATCTTCAATGCCGCTGTTACATAGGAGACAAGTAGAGCCCACAGCTGTACCTCTTTTAATAAGGTTCAGTTTTGTGGGAAGGGTACTAGTCATTAACCTCCAATTGAACATTAGGATCTTTGTGGAGAGTTGCAGCTTTCATATTATTTTGAAAATTAACTTAATCCTCATCTTCAATTCTATTATGAGCTATTCTGTCTGGAAGCTATCCATCTAGGAATTTATCATTTGATCACGTCCTTTCTTAACGACCCTTTATGCTGATTTTACTTTAGAAACTCCATAGGCCTTCTCACCCGAAAAATAAGAATCCTCCTCCATTTCTGTTAACAGGATCGATTGGATAGCTATAGCTAGCCACCGCAGTTACTTCACCTTGTTGCCTTTTCCTTGTTGTTTCAATAATGAAAAAGCTGACTGACACATATCTTTCATGAAACAAAAAATAAAAAATATGTAATAGGTTTATGAAACAAAAAATAAAAAATATGAGTTGCCACGAACGCACTTAGGGGGCCAATTGTAGCCAACCGATTGTCACCGGCTAGAATCAACTTTTCCGGTTGCATTTAGAATTTTTCATTTGGTTAGAATATCTAGTTTCATCAAAATTAAATATGCCCCGAAGCACATTTTAAAAAAAGTGAAATTAATAATATATAATTATTTTTATTACGTATAAATATTAAAATTATTAATATAATATTTGAACTATCTAAAATATAATTTAATATAGTAAATGATTATACAAATACTATAAAATTTTAATGCATTTATGATTGAATCTAACTATTTTCATAATTTACCTATGGTTACATATTTGTGTTGGACGCCTGGTAACAAATGCAAGATGGTTTCTAATAATGAGTTGTACATGTACTTTATCGGGGATGAGCTTCATTGGGAGCACTGATCTTCTACGACCGGTCGGAAATCCGGTGATTTCCGACCGGTCAAAAAATATTTTTTTTTGTTTTTTTTTTGAAAAATAATTTTATAAACATGTTAATCTAGTTATATTTAATCTATAAACCAAGTTTTATCATTTTTAGATATGTATATATATTTATTTAGGATTTTTAAATACAGGGGTATTTAAGTCATTTTAAGAATATTTAAAATGACTTAAATACCCCTGTATTTAAAAATTCAAAATAAATATATATACATATCCAAAAATGGTAAAACTTGATTTATAGATTAAATATAACTAGATTAACATGTTTATAAAATTATTTTTCAAAAAAAATTAAAAAATATATTTTTTTTGACCGGTCGGAAATCACCGGATTTCCGACCGGTCGTAAATGATCATTCGGCCTTCATTGGCATGCTATCTTTTTAATCACATTTTGTGTTGACTGCTTACATTAAAAAATTTTCAAATTAAAACTTTTCAATCTAAAATTTTTCTTTATCCCTAACTGTACCTTTTAATTATTTTTCACTTTTTCTTATATAATTATCATACTTTTCAATCATTTTTATACAATAGTCATGCATATAACCTATTTATTTTAATTTTATTCATTTTACTCATCATCATTACTAATATTATATCACATCACTTTCTCTTATTTCAAAAATTTTTACGCTAAAAATTTTTCATCAAAAGTTTTATTATTTCCTAAACACATCATTAAATATAAAGATTTGATACAGCTGTTGTTTAGTATCATGTTGAAATATATGTATATATATAGAGGGCTGTTCCGGTGCAGCATCACTGCACCGGAACAACGGTGCAGTGGGCCCAAAATGGGCCCCACATGATCATGAAATCATGATCTACTCCACCAATTGTATTTAGAATAATGTATTCTATTACCATACCAATTTTCATTCCAATCAGATACTTTAAAGTTGTTATTTACATCAAACTATTTTATTACGTTGGATTTGTACCATTTTCAGATGGGGCCCATATACATATCTGATTGGGATGAAAATTGGTGTGGTAATAAAATACATTATTCTAAATACAATGGGTGGAGTAGATCATGATTTCATGATCATATGGGGCCCATTTGGGGCCCACTGCACCGGAACAACTATATATATAAGAGGTTTGTTCGGGTGTAGCGTCACTTAGCGGTATATTTGTCCAAAATAGGCCCCACACATATTAGAATTCAATGAACTTTTATACAATCATTTATCCATATATAAATTTCATAGCAAATGATTTACATGTTGAAAAATCACTTTAAAATTGTTATTTACATCAAACTATTTTATTACATTGAATTTGTATTATTTTCATATGAGGTTTATGCATATAAACAATTGCGATGAAGATTGGTATAATAATAGAATACATTATTCTAAATATAATGGGTGAAGTAAATTATAATTTTATAATTACGTGGGGAGCATTTTGATGCCACTGCACTCGAATATCTCTATTTATGATTCCTTGAATTTTGATTCGGTCGTCAATATAAGTCTTGTTTTCATCAACGATGCACCTTAACTAAAATACTTATTTCAAGAGATCCAAATCTTTTTTCACTTGCCATACTTTATATCGGATGAAAATGTGCTCATAATTGCGTTTATATAAGAAAAATACTTTTGCATAAAAAAAGGAAAATACTCATAGCACCGGCATCTAGCCATCTACTTAACAGAATGCTACAAACTTTTTTTTTTTTTTTTTTTTGATGAAAAAGGAAAAACCCTATCCCAGCTCCCTTGCACTATGAGGGGAAGAAGGGATAAGGAGATCCAAGCAATTCATTGCCAAAAAATTGTCTGTACAAATTTTCTCCAAAAGAACTCGGGGGGGGGGGGGGGTTACCCCACCAAACCTGACTATCCAAAAAAGAACTACATACAAAATCTGCTAGAGAATGAGCGACCATGTTTCCCTGTCTTAAAACATGATGAACTGAGCAGTGTTGGTTAGATGATAGAAGAGATCTGATCTCCCCAATGGGAGTCCCTGCAGGTGATAGGATGAGATCATCGGCCGACAGATAATTGAAGAGAAGAAGAGAATCTGTTTCAACTTGAACCCCCTGCAGGTTGAGCTGAAGAGCCCATTTGAAACCCGAAAGAAAAGCTGTGGCCTCCATACACAATGGTTCCATGGTGCCATAACGCTTCCAACCCCTCGCCGCGAAAAAGGAGCCATTAGAGTCCCGAATGATTGCAGCAAAGCCCAAAGAATGGCTGTCTCCATGTTTTCGGGCATCCACATTCATCTTAAGAAAACCATCAGGTGGTTTGGACCATCTTACCACCAAAGGCCTATCAATCATCCCATCCTGGATTAGTAGTTTTGCCCGCCTGTATTGTTCAAGGTAGTTCTCACACCACTCGATAACAGTTGAGAAAATCGGTTGTTTCTTGTCTTCCCTGAATTTGTTTCGCAAAAACCAAACCTGCCAGCAGTATAAAACAAAAAAACCAAGGTCCTCCGGCTTGTGAGTAGATACAAGGATACGAAAAATATCCTGGATCGAAGTCCAGGGGTTTACCATGTGAACAGCTTTCAAAAAAATATCTCTTGTATACAGACATCCTGTGAAGATGTGGGTAGCGTCCTCCGCTTCGGTCCTGCAAAACAAACAACAACGATCCACTTCTATGCCCCTGATTAGTAAATTTCCCAGTGTTGGGAGAACATCTTTGTAAAGCCGCCATCCAAAAATTGTGATCTTACTCGGGAGCTTTGTTTTCCATATTGCTTTATAAATACCCGAGTTTGTAGAGATATCCATAGATCGAGACAAAACCCTGTATGCGGATTTCACCGAATATGTCTCATTCGGTTCATGCTTCCAAAACAGTCGATCCTCAACATCGGTTAGAGGCAAAGGAACTGGGTTGATTTTTTTCCATCCCTCCTCCCCCACAGCAGCCACAATTCTATCCCTATCCCATGAGATCTCAGAAGTGTTTATGAAGTGAGCAACCCTCACATCATCAGGGATGGACAAAGGAAGCGGACCCACTTTGATTAGCCGGTCATCAAGCCATGACTCCCCGAAGAACTTCACCCGCTTTCCGTTACCTATACACCATTTACATCCATTCCGAATCATCTCTCGGGCCTTCAGAATACTCTTCCATGTGAAAGAGTCAGAGGGTTGAGCCATGCAATTCCAGACATTGCCATTTGGAAAGTATTTTGCTTTAAGCACTTTGTGGCATAGCGAATTTGTCCGCGAGATGAGGCGCCACACCTGTTTGCCAAGAAGAGCATAATTAAAAGAGTGTAGTTCCCTAAAACCCAGACCGCCCGATAACTTCGGTGTGCACATGTCTCTCCAAGCAACCCAACACATTTTCCGTCTGTTGTCCTGTTCACCCCACCAAAATCTGCTTAGCATTCCATTGATTTCATTGCACAAGGCTTTTGGAAGCAGAAACATACTCATCGTGTAGGTCGGAATAGCCTGGGCAACTGCTTTGATTAAGATTTCTTTCCCTCCCCAAGAGAGAAGTCTACCTTTCCATCCTTGAATTTTGTTCCATATATGTTGTTTAAGACCTTTGAACATTGCACATTTTGACCTGCCAAGCCACGCGGGAAGCCCCAGATAGTGGTCAAAATCATTACCCCCAGATCCCAGCAAGTGGGTGAGCTCATTTCTCAAGTTGCTTCGAACATTTGAGCTGAAAAAACCAGCTGTTTTATTCACATTAACCACCTGACCCGACGCCTCAGAGTATCGTTTAAGAATCTCCATTAAGTAACAAACTTGTTTATCCTCCGCTCGGATAAAGATGAGAGCATCGTCAGCAAAAAGAAGGTGGGTGATGGATGGACCCCTGGGATTAATCTTGATGCCATGGATACTACCACCTGCCACCGCATTCGAAATAAGAGCAGATAGGCCCTCAGCACATAAAAGAAATAAATAAGGAGAAAGCGGATCACCTTGCCTTAGCCCCCTTTGAGGATTGAAATACCTAGTTTTGAAACCATTGACATTCACACGGTACCTCACTGTTGAGAGGCAGCACATCATCCATTGAATCCAAACGGGTCCGAAATTCATAGCATCCATGATCTTTTGCAGGAACGCCCATTCAACTCTGTCATAGGCCTTGGACATGTCTAATTTGATTGCCATCTCATGCTTTTTCCCCCTCCTTCTTCGCCGGAGTGAGTGAATTATTTCATATGCAACCAACATATTATCCGAAATGAGCCGGCTCGGAACAAATGCACTTTGGTTTTCACTAATGACATCATGGAGACAGGTCTTGAGTTTGTTAGCAAGAACTTTGGCCAAGATCTTATAAGCCACATTACAAAGGCTGATAGGGCGAAAATGGGCTAAGGAGTGGGCACCCCTCATCTTTGGGATAAGAACAATGGTGGTTGAGTTCAGCTGCCCCATCTGAAGACTTTGGAGGGTCGAGTCGGACTGTTCCAGGAAATTCTTGCACCACAAGAAGACATCGTTGCCCACCGTTTGCCAATGCTTTTGAAAAAAACCCGCCGACATTCCATCGGGCCCCGGGGCCTTTGTTGGGCTCATTGCCTTTACAACCTTTTCCACTTCATCAAAAGCTAAGGTCCTGGTCAGGGATTGCCTTTGTTGGTCAGTGAGACGTCTGGATATGAGATTTTCCACCCAGTCAGTATGATGTGAACCTGCGGAGGAGAACAGAAGTGAAAAATGCTTTACCGCCAAATCCATCAATTTGTCCTGATCACGAACCCAATGCCCATTTGGATCTTTTAAGGCATCAATAGAGTTGAATCTTTTACGATTAGACGCCATTCTGTGGAAAAAAGCTGTGTTTTTATCTCCCCCATGTAGCCAATGTGTCTTAGCTCTCTGTCTCCATAAGTGTTCCTCGTCTTCCAAAAGAACATTGATTTGGGCTTTTGTTTTGTTGATAGCATCATCACGTTGATCTGAAGCGGGCTGACCCATGACGTTTCCTAGTTCCCGTTGTTTTTTCTCGATAGCATTTCTAAGATTTCCTCTCCTCGTTCGGTTCCATTTAGATAATTCCACACTACAAGATTTGATCTTACTTGCCAAACGATCCGGGGAAAAAGAAGTCTCGGTAGCATGCGTCGACCAGGCCCGACGGACAATGCAATGAGCCTCCCTATCTCTTGCCCAAAACAGCTCATATCTGAATTCCTTTGGCGGTTTCCGCTTGCATTGCGTTGTGTTCAAAACTAGCAGCAAAGGGCAATGATCAGACGAGGCAACAGAGAGATGAGAAATTTTTGCAAAGGGGAAAAGTGATAACCAAGTGGGCGTTGCAACCCCTCTGTCTAATCTGGCTTCCACCCGATCAGCGCCCCGACGGTTATTACTCCATGTCATAGGCGGGCCCACAAAACCAAGATCCAAGAGATTGCAGCTATCCAAGAAGTTACAGAAAAGATCCATCTGCATTTGAGAGCGAATCCTTCGGCTTGTGTATTCCGTAGGGCCCGTCACCTCATTAAAGTCCCCCATGATCAACCACGGAGTTTCCGCCCGATTGCTCAACATGCTCAAAAGAATGGGCTACCACAAGCAAATTTTAAAAAATCATATATATTCAATCGACCGTTAGAATGCTACACAAGCGCTCCAGAGAAGTGGTCCACAGCCCAGAGATATGGACAAACATAGGAAATGAATCACGCGATTTATTAAACAACTTAAATATAGTAGAAATATGATCATCACATGCTTTAGGTATGCGACACAGCGCAAAAAATGTAAATAATATACATAGAAGAAAAAGATAGGCAGTATATTTATAAGTGGACACCAGTAACAAAATTTTTTTTTAATAATAAATGTATCCATGAATCCCGATCTGGCCCTTTGTAGGTGTGGTCAAAGTTACTAGCCTAGTCATTTACCGCACCGTATATAACCCAGTGTTTTTATTTCTTCTTTTATGAAATTATTAATTTAAGTGCATGTAACTTATAAACTAAGTTTACTATTTTTGTTCCACCAAAAAAAAGCTTTACTATTTTTGAAACTGTGTAAATATTTTTTGGATTTTAAATGGGGTATTTTAGTCATTTTAACTTCTAAAAATAAAAAAAATAACCTTAGTTTGAAATTTAAAAAAATATATATGTAAAACTTGGTTTATAGATTAAATATAGCTAGAATATATAACAAGATTAAAAAATAATAAAAATATAAGTTGTGATGAACGGACTTAGGGGACCAACTGCAGCCCAGCGAATATCATCTGTTCCACTTTAATGATAAAATTGAAATCAACTTTTCCGGTTGCATTTGGAATTATTCATTTAGTTAGAATATGAAGTTTTCATCAAAATTTGTTTTCCAAAAAAAAAAAAAAAAAAGTTTTCATCAAAATTAGACATGCCCCTGAGCACATTTTAAAAATGTAAAATCAATAATATATAATTATTTTTTATCACATATAAATATTAAAGCTGTTAATATAATTAATGCGTTTATGATTTAATCTAATTATATTCATAATTTACCTATGATTATACACTTGTATTGGACACCTGGTAACAAATGCAAGATTGTTTCTGACAGTGAGTTATAAATATAGTGTATCTCCCGCAAGCTTCCTTGGCATGCTATCTTTTAATCACTTTTTGTCTAAAGATTTTATAGAGCTGCTGTTTAGTATCACGTAGGGAAAAAAAAAAAAAAAAAATTTAAACGTATGATTCGTTGGATTTTGATTCAGTCAACAATGTGAAAATGATGCACCCTCACTTTACCTATATTCCTCAGGATAGAAAATTATAAACTCTAATTTATAAGTAAGTAATCAAGATCAGATGGTCCACCCAGTATGAGAGAGAGAGAGAGAAAGAGAGAGAGAATAGATGTCTTCTTCTCCATTGTAGCAGCAGCTGCAGTGGTGTGCCTCATCTTTTTCTCCTTTTCCAATGGAAAACTTGTTTGGAAGAAAGAGCTCAAGAACCAGCTCCCGCCATCACCTCCATCTTCTCTTCCCATCCTCGGCCATCTCCACCTCCTCCACCAACCCCTCCATCGCTCACTTGCAGCTTTCTCCACCAGATATTGCCCCTTGCTCTATCTCCGCTTTGGCTCTCGCCCTGCTCTCCTTGTCTCCTCCCCATCCTTGGCCGAAGACTGCCTCTCCAAGAGTGACATCATCTTCGCCAACCGCTTCGTCGGTAAGCACATCGGCTTCAACTACTCTACCATCGGCACCTCCCACTACGGCCCCCACTGGCGAAACCTCCACCGCATTATCAAATTCGAGATCCTCTCTTCCTTTAGAGTTCAGAGCTTCTCTGCCGCCAGATCTCAAGAAGTTCGGTTCTTGCTGAGAGATCTCTTCAAGAATTCAGAAGCAGGGAAAGATATACTGGAGCTCAGGTCCAAGTTCTACGTGCTGAGCTTTAACATCATCATGGGAACGATCGCTGATCACAAGCGTTATTACGGGGCGAATATCGTGTATTTGGAGGATGTAAAGAGGTTCCAGAGGATTCTGAAGGAAACGACAACAGTGGGCGGGGCATCCAACTTAGGCGATTTCGTGCCCTTTTTGGGTGCATTGATTTGAGAAGAAAATGATAAGATTGGTGAAGGAGATGGATGACTTCCTGCAAGGCCTGATCGACGAGCAGATTCGAAAGATGAAGAAGAGTGATGAAGTTTCTTCTGTGGCAGACGATAGGGCGGGGACGAAGAAAAAGAACCTGGTTGAGGTGTTGCTGTCTCTGAAAGAAACAGAGCCAGAGTACTACACAGACTATATAATCAAGGGCATGATTGCAGTACGTATCCTAATATCTACCTGCGATGAAAATTTATGAGAAGGTATTTTTATCATCCATTGTCCTATATTACTTTAGTTTCCAATTTGCTTAAATGGAGGTTGATATATTGACTTATATTATCTTTCTCCCTAATAAGTAGGTAGCTTTCGGAGGTCATCTGCGCTGGCCGAAATTATGTTCTTTTAATTAAAAAAAAAAAAATTAATACAACTGTTAATATAGGTATACTTAATCTATAGATCAAGTTTTATCTTTTTTTGAAAAGGCACATATATTTATTGAGGAACGATCTTGGTAGCTCAAGCTAAGTAGATGTTTCGCTTACTTCACTTTAAAAAATTCATTTACAACATTTCTTTTTATAAATTTTTATACACTTGTTTATCTAAGTGTATTTTTAATATATAAATCAAGTTTTACCATTTTTGGATATAAATATTTATATTTTTAAAGATTCTTAAACATCTATGTGCATATATGTATTTAAAATACCCCTATATTTAAAAATCTCAAAAAAATATATACACATATACAAAAATAGTAAATTTTGATTTATATGTTAAATACACTTAAATAAATAAGTGTATCAGAAAAAAAATGTTGTAAATAGGTTTTTTATGATAGACTAAGCGAAACATTTGTTTAACTCGAGCTAATAGGGTAACTTCTCATACTTATTTTCTATATTTAAATAATTAAAATGCTTTTGCATTTAAATATACAAAATAAATATATGCGCATTTTTAAAAAAGATAAACTTGATTTATAGATTAAATATACCTTATCAACAACTATATTAAATTTTTTTCAAAAAATAAAAATATACATTTTTTACTAAACTGGGCCCAAAGGAAGCAGATTACAATAGTTCATTCAGTTTTTGTTAGCATGCTACTTTGGGTAAGCATGCTAATGATCATGTGATGGTTAGCACGCTCACCAAAGTAGCATGCTACCATTATACGATGACTATCACCTTGTAATAGTTTAATGACTATTTTCATCTGCGTCTGGGCCGAAATGATCATACTTTCGATCATACTTTCCTCTTGAAACTATTATTTATGCCGATCAAGATAAATTTTACAATTTAAGATTGGTATTGGCGCATTAAGGTGACACTAGTATTGCAAAAGTTAGCCACTTTTTGGGGGGAAGGGGGCATGATGGGATAGGATGTATTGAACATTTTCTTATGCTTTTCCTATTTAAGTTGTTCTTTTCAAAATTGAATCTCATCATTTACTTCTTTTTGAAAAGATTATCAAAGTCTCAGTAACTAAAAAGTAGTAAAAGTATGCTTAATTCACTCCCCTGATTATTGGTTATAAAGTAATGTAGACAAATTATTACTTAACTGATACAACTAGCACACCTTTGAAAAGGGTTAATGAAGTTGGCTTATTATGTTAATTTCACATATGAGGTCTCCTTGTTTCGGAGATATGCACAGTTAGTTTCCAACAATCCTACTTTTTTTCATTTTATCCTATATTCCAATTATTTTCTCTTATTTTTCTAATTATTTTCTTTTATCCTTAAAAAGAACTATTATTTAATTTTTTTTCTTTATTCTCACTTTATTTCTATCAAGTTTAGTTCATTTCCTATTCCTCATTTCCACTCTCCTTGTCAAAAACAGACTTGCAAACCAGTCAAGCCATGAACCTTCATACTTTGACTCATTTGTTGGGACAATTCTTTCAACTTTATATTTTCATGTGCTTGGCTTGGCTTGTGCATTTCCCACATCTTTGGGATGTCATGGAAAAGATTCTTATGAATAGATAGTTTGAAAATAAAATTGGATTGCATTAACAACCATTGCTTCTTTAATGGATGGGTCTAGTTAGTGAGTAGAGCATATTTAGGAGGTGCTTGCTAAAACTAAAAGCTTTTAAAATTAATGGTGTGTTTGGCAATTTATAAAAGTTGTCAAGTTAAAACTTTTCACTCTCCATAACTACTCTTTTTTAAATTATTTTTTACACATCTTTTTATACAACAACCCTACTTTTCAATCATTTCTACACAACTACCAATACAACTAACCTATTTATTTTAAATTTATTCTCTTTACTCCTCATTATTACCCCTACAATATCACATCATTTTCTACTAATTTGACAACTTCTACATAAAAAAAATTTCATCAAAAGTTTTACAACTTCCCAAACACACCCTAAAACTTTTCAATCAAAAAATTTTCATTCTCTATTACAATTCTATTTTTAATTATTTCTTCACTTTTTTTCATACAACTATCCTATTTTTCAATCATTTTTACATAACTGTACATATATCCAACCTATTTATTTTAAGTTTATTCTCCTTACTTCTCATTATTGCACTTGTCATATCACATCATTTTCTTTTAAAAAATTTTACGCTAAAAAATCTTTGCAAAATCTTTGCAATGTCACAGAAGTGTCCAAAGCAAATCAATATCAGACAAACAAACATGAAATGATACACACAAAATAAAAACATCGAACAAAAAAAACTTAAGAACGGAAAAATTAGAGAAGAAAAATATCAATCCACTATAATAAATAAGTTGTGGAGACAACCTGAATAATTCACACTCATTTACTACGTCTTGCACACATCTTCAAACAAAATATTAAGCAAAACTTATGTCTTTCACATTTTGGATCAAGTTGGAAATTACATGTCAGTTCTTTTATCTCTTTCTACGACTCTTTTCGAAATGTATATTGAATCCTTGACCGATACCCTATTAAATAGACACTCGTTTGGGTACTCATTCATGGTAATTGAGCATTAACTCATTTTCCTACATATTCACAAGTAGAACTATTTTACAACTCCAAAATCCTAACATGAAATAATTAATAAATGAAATCCTCGTGTGTTTGTTTCTAGGGATCTATTAATGCTAATTTCTTTGCTTTTGAAGGAATTGAAAAAAAATCCTATTAAGTATTTGAGAAGGATTTTTCCACTAACTCGTTGAGAGCTAGTATAGGTATTTCGCAAAAATCCAATTCATACTTATGTCTTGACTTGCATGGAAATGCATTTGATCAGACATTGTTCATGGGCGGCATAGAAACATCTTCTCTGATCATGGAATGGGCCATGGCTCTCCTGTTAAACCATCCATATGTGCTAGAGAAAGAACATATGTGCTAGAGAAAGAAAAGAAGATCTGGACATGCAAGTAAGAGATCGTCTACTAGAAGAATTGGATCTCTCCAAGCTCCCCTACCTCCATTGCCTCGTCAATGAGACTCTTCGATTGTATCCAGCGGTGCCACTGCTATTGCCTCATCAATCATCAGAAGAGACCAGTGGCTGTGGGCCCCAACCCATGGAAAGCCTTCCCCATGAGAAAAAAAAGGGAGTAAGGGTATTGTGTTAATTTTACAGCGTGAGTATATTTGTTTAAAAACGTGAGTATGTTTAGTATTTTAAAAAAATTTGTATTATATATATACAAAATCTCAATCTATTCCATTCATTTGCTGGATCAACTACTAAAACGTATGTAGATATAATTTTTCATTATTTGACAATTTTTAAAAATATTTGTGTACAAAAAATTATTTTTAAATAAGATTTCATTATAATTGGTAAAGTTGAAATATTTTATATTAGGAGTTATGTTATATTATCTAAAGTTAATGTAATTAAGGTACTCTCAAAAATAACAATTTCATTTATTATTTTTTATTTTTTGAAAATTTATTAATATTTTTTTATTTTTCGAATATAATAGAATCTAACAGCATCTAACTGCATGTAACCGCATCTAACGACATCTAACAGCATCTAATTTTTTTAATTAATAAGTTAATCATAATTTAACACCTGTAATATAATCCTAGACCCCTTATAAGGTCATTTATACCTTAATTACGGAATTTGAAGCCCAGATAATATGATTTAATGAAATCACTTTGATTTAACAGTATCTAACCACATCTAACAGCATCTAATTTTTGAAATTAATAAGTTAATCCTAATTTAGCACCTGTAATATGATCATACGCCCCTTATAAGGTCATTTATACCTTAATTACGAAATTTGAAATCCAGATAATATGATTTAATGAAATTCACCTTAATCTAACAGCGTCTAACAGCATCTAATAGTATCTAATCTCATCTAACGACATCTAACAGCATCTAATTTTTGAAATTAAGAATTTAATCCTAATTTAACACCTATAATATGATCATAGGCCCCTTATAAGGTCATTTATACCTTAATTACAGAATTTAAAACCCAGATAATATGATTTAATGAAATTCACCTTAATCTAACAACGTCTAACAACATCTAACAACATCTAATTCTTGAAAGTAATAAGTTAATCCTAATTTAACACTTGTAATATGATCATCGGCCCCTTATAAGGTCATTTATACCTTAATTACAGAATTTGAAACCCAGATAATATGATTTAATGAAATCTCCTTAATCTAACAACGTCTAATAGCGTCTAACAGCATCTAATAGCATCTAATTTTTTAAATTAATAAGTTAATCTTAATTTAACACCTGTAATATGATCCTCAGCCCCTTATAAGGTCATTTATACCTTAATTATAGAATTTGAAACCCAGGTAATATCATTTAATGAAATTCACCTTAATCTAACAGCATCTAATAGAATCTAACTGTATCTAATAGCATCTAACAACATCTAATTTTTGAAATTAATAAGTTAATCCTAATTTAACACTTATAATATGATCCTAGGCCCCTTATAAAATCATTTATACCTTAATTATAGAATTCGAAACCTATATAATAGGATTTAATGAAATATCTAACAGCATCTAACCGCATCTAACGACATCTAATTTTTGTTATTTTAAAATTTTTTTACATAATTTGTGTATTTTACAAAAGATATATACTTAATAATTTATTTCAGAACTACGCAAACCTTTAAATAATTTTAAAACTAAATAAATATATAAATTTATAATTAAAAATATTAACTAATTTAAATTAAATGAAATAGAAATTTACATCAATATATAAAACTGTAATAATTATTATATATATGACTCTGTAAAACTAAAATTGTAATAAATTATATATAACTGTAATTTAGATTTAATATATAAATATATGTTACTTTTTGGGATTGGTTAAATAATCAATTTAGTAAATAACTATATTTAATAGAAATTTTATAATAAAATTTATTAAAATTATATAATAATATTATTATAGTTTATATTACAAATTTAATGTATTAATATACTAATTGTGATTTATTGTTACTAGGATTAATAAATTTAAAATAAAAATAAAAATTTATTTACTTCAAGTGAAATCAATGTAAAATTATCAGTTTAATAAATATTTACATTGAATAAAAAATTTATAGAAAATCTTCATGTTATAGACACCTCTAAATAAAGTCCATCAAATTTAAAGTTCAATGAAATTTTTTTATATAAAACTATAATTAGATTTAAATAAATTATAATTTATGTATTTTGCAAAAGATATATACATAATAATTCATTTTAGTGAAAATTATACTTTTCTATTTATTCTGTGAATTCCTAGCTAATATAAGACATTTTTGCAAACTATTTCATTCAAAAGGGACTTTTTTGTAATTTTTTCTAAAACTTTTCTTATGAAATTCCTTCACAAGTCAAGAGGTTATTTTGTAATAATCTTTTTAAAAACATCTCCTGCAAATTTTCTATCAAAATTTGAGTTTTTCTATAATTTCTTCAAATTTGAGTTATACATATTTATATTAATATTTTAGACCATTTAAGTAGATTTATATTGAAAAGTGAAAGTTGATGTATTTCTTGAGGATTTTTATGTAACCCATGCCTCTAACTTTAAAAATGATAAATTTTATAAATCTAATATTAGGAATTACTTGTATGTGGGTAGTAAGATATGAAGCAGTTGTTTTTAGATGTTGCATTGAAAATTTTGCAAAAGTCAAGGTAGGATTAGCCAAAAGAGTGAGTTTTTAATCACAATTTCATTCAAATGACTACTTGAAATGGGAAATTGAAGTAATCATGAAAAACCAACCGCGGCAGCATGATCATTAGCGTTACTAGGGTGTGAAGGAATTTCAAAGAGGAAGAAAATGCACGTATGCAGCATCTTCATATTCAAAGTAGCATGTTTCAATGGAAACAAATACAACACAGTGCTTTGAAAATACAAATAAGGATATCAATGTGCAAATAAATATTGCAGCATGCTATTTATATTATTTAAAGTGCATGGCAACCATGAGATGAAAGAAAATTTTATGAAAACAAATTCTAAACTCCGACAGTTCAGTTCCATTGAAATTGAAATAAAATTCTGCCATACTGCAGAAATATACGAGAAACTTTAAATCTTTTTGAAAATTTATAAAATCTTAGGAATGCCAAGTATTTTCTACAAGAAAGGATTACCAATGATAAAATGTAAAAATAAAAACAAAAACCAAATCAAAACTAACTGCAAAGTTGCTGCCAGTAAACAGATGCATGTTATGGGGCAGTTTGCCCATTTAACATGCACATGTTGAATTCATGACTTAGAAATCATTATAGTAGATGGAATTGGATCCTTACAAGTTTAAAATCAATAGGAAGCAAACTCGAAGTATAGTAAGCTATCAATGAAATCATATGACAGCAACTATAAAAACGATCCAATAGGAAAATTACTGAAATGAAAGGAGCATTTATTATTATGACAGGTAAAACATCTGGTTTAACATTAAGAGTTCCATAACAGATAGTGAAGAGTCCCAACAACAACAACACCAATAACAACAAAGGGAAGCTTCTCCCTTATCATAACTCACATCAAGTTATATACATGAATGCCAAAATTGATAGTGGAGAGCTTTAGTAAACAAAAACATAATTGGAAGCTTCTCCAATCTTCCTTGGCTTACATAATTCCTATTAACATGGATGCCATAGCAGATGGTGGAGAGCCCGAACTTAAAAATTTGGAAGCTTCTCGCTTAACTTACACAATTCACAACAAGGTACATACATGTTCATGATAACAATGGAAATGTAACCCATAATATAGTTTCCAACACAAAAATGGCATCTTCTCAATGAATGGGTAACCCATCTCTAAAGTAAATCAAGCACACCGGAAGGCAGAATTAGAGAACACGTTGGCATGAGTATTCTGCCCTCCTACACATCTATAAGATGGCCGGCTGTATGCATCTCTTTTGAGCTTCTTATCTAATTGAACATGTTGTCCAGCTTCTTGATATCGTACTCTCTTGAAAGAGTCTAGCTGGATGTTCATTGATGCTGCAATAGCTTGCAGCTCCCTTGCAATCTTAGTGAAGGAAGGCCTCATTGGAGGATGTTTTGACCAACATCTAGTCATCAAGGACCTCCATGCTGGGTCACACCAGCTGGGGATCTCTGGTCGCAGATAGCCCACAACTACCCAACTGCAAATAAAAGGAAAGGTAGAGATAAGTCATGCCAGTAGAGGAAAACTCATTATTAAGCTAAGGAGAAAATTACCAGCATTACTCAACAAAAACACAAGCAGAAAACACAAACGGGGGTAAGTCAGAAGTTTGCAACACAGCTAGAACACGAAATAAAAGAGAACACACTCAATATCTTCTCTAGGTGGAAAAAGTAATACCTTTTCTGTCACCAAGTTTTTATTATTCTTCAGAAGCTCAGGAGCCATCTAAGGCAAGGTTCCTCTTGCACTTGCTGATACATTTGCATTTTGCTTCACCTTAACCAAGCCAAAATCTCCTATCCATAGAGGAAATATTTGTAATCAGAAATCTCACAACAAGGAATGAATGAAACTCAAGTTGCTTTCAACTTTGAAGTAGTCTGGCTAGTAACTACTTATTTTTAAGCAGGTGTTTGGATGTTCAAACTATCGAACATGGTCTGTTCCTTGATTAAGGCTATGTCAGAGGATTTATATGCTAAGCAAACCATATCTAGTTAGAAAGAGGTTGTTTCTTCTATTAAGACATCATAAGCTACTAGCATGAATTGAATTTTCTATTGCTTACCTTGCACACTGGTCTTTGAGGATCCCGCACATTGACCAGGAGGTTATGGGACTTCAAATCAAATTGAAGAATATTTTTCTCATCAACATAGGCCATACCAAGTGCAGCATCCATTGCTATGATTACCCTCTTTCGACAGTCAATAGTTCTGTCAACATAAAGAAGTTAATTTAGCAGAAGTAGCAGAGGATGAATAACTAGCTTCCTTCAAACAAAATCTTGTGAGTGCAAAAGCAAAAGAAATCAAGTCTTTCTCCCATAACAGCTATTTGAAGATAAGAACAAGTAATACTTTAGCATTGCAATTGGGTAAGGATAAAAATTCCTGGACATGAGTATGCTATGTATTAAGGAGAAATGGAATCAGCATGCATTCATCTAGCAATGAAACTACTGTACAAGAAAAATGTTAGGACCATACCTATCTTTCTTCTGCAGAACTTGTTTAAGTGAACCATTAAACATGTACTCTGTTATCATTGCTAGGCTATTAGGTGGTCCATCAGTAACGACTCCACAGAATGACACCAATTTGCCTGTTTCCTGAAAGATAGAAATGAATTCATTTATTTTGGAAGAAAATCCAACGGCAATAGCTCAATAGTAATCATGAAAGAATTTCGAGAACAATATACAAAAGTTTTTTTTTTCTAAAAAAAAGAGAGTATATCAATAGCAGCAGGAAAGCAATGGATGCAAGTTCAAACAAGCTATAGAACTATGGAATTTACAAAAAGATAGGCTTCCATGCCTAGATGAAATGGAGTATTTGTCAGTAACCTAGATGGTTGGGACTCTTGGGATGAGTGTACAAGATCATATCAATGCACAAATTAACTTTTTAGTGGAAACTATGGTTAACTGCTTCATCAGCCGCCCCTGATACTCCTTTTGTCTTTCTGTTAAAAGCATACAAATATGCTATTAAAGCTTAACAAATAAACAGAATTCGGCTTCCATAATCTATTCGAACCTTAAGAACAACCCTCATGCCAACAAGATCAGGACTATAGAACTCACCCTCCTCCAATGCTGGCCTATCTGCACCTCTTTCTTTCTACTTCATGCATATAAATAAATGTGGGCTAGAGGTACTTCAAACTAAAAAACAAATACAAACCACATTTGTAAATAAATAGGAGTATACCACCTCTTTCTTACAACTTCTTTCAAATTCATTCTCTTGGACCTAAGGAGGAAGTGTTGTGCATCTCATTAGTAAACCAAGAGAAATCTATGTTTTGATTATTAAAAATCCAAATTTAAGTTTTAAATGGTACTAACAAGCTTGGTGAAATGATTTCAAGCTAGAAATTTCAAATATCAAAGCATGGTAGACCAAGTTCCACAGCCAAGTCGATTCAGATATGCAACATGGGTCAAGTCCATACCCAAGTCGACCTTAGAATGAGTATGGGTTTTATTGCTCTTTTAAATCTCTACATTTTTCATTAAGGGGATCAAAATTATAAGGGGTTAAGTTTTATCTACTAAAAGAAATTTAACAAATCCAATTCACCTCTCCTCTCTTGGGTTATACCATAAACTCAGGACCAACAGAAATGAAAACTTAGATCCAAGTCTAGGGACAAGCATACAGATTGGCAACAGCTGAACCACTCAAATGCAACAGAAAGGAAGATTCTCAGTTTTTTACTCTTTCTTTGCAAGAAGGCTTCTAAATTAAAAACAAAATTTTGGTCAGGTTCCAGGAGTCCTAGGGAGTGTGCCCTACAACAAGACCACTTCCAACCTGTACACCTCTTCAACTATTGGAAATCTATTTGAGACCAAACCAAAAAAATATACCCAATCCATCAATTAAGTGATACTGTTCAAAGTCTTGAAGTTTTGGAGAAGGAAGATTTTAAGGGGGCCAAAAGAAGTTTCTGTAAAGCCCATCATCTACCTCAACTCCAAGTTTGAATTTGAACCCCAAAATCAACCAAGCGGGTAGCCCAAAAAAGTAATAGCATGCAATGTTGATGTAGGCCACCAGAGCCTGCCAACCAGTTCCAATGGCCACTCTAGAGAGGAACAAGATAAAAATTACAGATCAAATCACAGCTTACAATTTTAACATGGTCATAATGGTGAAATATAATTCACTTGAAACCAAAGCCACTATTAAGTGCGATATCCAGAGTCCAGATTGCTTAGGAGAGCTGGATGGCTGGCAACAACAGGGAAAACTTACTTTCCCTCTCGCACTTTGTTTTGAAATTGAACAGGACGAGGAATTTCGTTCATTAAGTCTACCTAACAGAACTGGTTGGAGGTTATTAAGAACAAGGGAGACAACTAACAAGCTAGTAAGCTTGCTAACTAACTTTGCAACATCAATGCTACTGGTGAAAAGAAGAGGAAACTGGTCTCTGGTGATCAAGGCCAAGGCCATGATAATGAGGCCTATGCTGACTGATGTGATTGAAACCACCACTACAGAGAATTTGGCTGCTTGAGAATTCCCGGTTCCAAGTTCATTGGACACACAACAAAAATTTCCATAATTAATAGATTGAACTGTCTATAATCATTAAAAGGAGTTAGAGGTAGAGAGAGAGAGCGAGGAAAAAGGAGTTATTGACTTTATGGCTGCATTGAATCCTAAAGCAATCATCATATCCCACCCATATAATTTCTTGCTGCAATTAGGAAGATGTAGGTGTTATACTAATTAGAACAAGAGGCTAGGAAAAAGAAGGTTGAAAACTTAGCATTCTTGGTTAATCACAAATAGTTCATAATGTGCAAAGAAGAGAAACTCTAGTGATGTGAGAATTAACTCTTTACCAGATAGAGATTGCATCAACTGGTATCAGAGGGTTCTTAAGGTGACCAGTGAGGACTGTTAGTAGCATCAAGTACCAATATTCCAAGCTGCAATAACAAGCAAGAGAGTGTAATTATATCATGTTTTTGTTCTCCTGGTTGGGCCCTGCCATTCATGTGTTCCAGCTCAAGAATTACAGCTGATGCTGGGTATAGTCTATGGGAAATTAACAGTTATAGAAATCAAGTATGTGTTTAGGAATGCTTCAATATGACCGACCACAACATGACAACTGAGGCTATGGAGAGCTTTAAAAACTGATACAGATCTATGAAAGCTAGTCATTAGAAACCAGACCAGGATTCACCGCATGTTCCTAACCAGATGTAGGCCATCTAACCAAAGTCGAGGAGCCAAAATGCCAAGTTAAGTGACACAGCATCCCCCTTTGAAAAAATTCAAACCCAGCAAGGAAAAGAATAAGAAGAAGAAGAAGAATTCAAATGCGTCTTCCAAAGAAACTTCCCAAAAATCAGTCTCTACAAATACAGAAAACTCCATAACCAAATCCCACCAAGAAAAAATCGAAAAAAGGGAGTTACCTGCGCGGGGGCTACTACTACTGTGAAGAAGGTGAGCAGGAGTAAGAGCGGAAACAAAGAAGGAATTCAAGGGCGGCAATGGGGTCCACGCGTGGAGAGTGGAAGAGAGCCAACGATTCCTGAAAGGAGGGTTTTCTACAGTGAATGCATGCGACAGCAGCGGCAGGAGAGGAGTGGGAGAAGATTGCAGTGGAAACAGTGGGTGCAGTATGCTGTGGTGTTACCCTCTGAAATGATGTCGCGCGTGCGATGAAGAGAGTTCAGCTGGAGGTTATCGTTTTAGGGCTGTGGTGTGGCTGGCACGGAATGCTACGACAATGACAGATTCGGATAATTTGGTGCTCAGGAATTGTAGCAACGGGAGAGGAGATTCGAGCTAGGGCAGAAAAGGGTGAATGAGAGATCGTCGGGAGAGAGGTGATTCGAGTTAGGACATTTGAGCTAGAGCAGAAAAGGGGGAAGGAGAGATCATCAGGAGAGAGGAGATTTGAGCTAGGGCGGAAAAGGGGAAAGGGAAGAAAAATCAGGAGGAAAGAACGGGTCAGCGGATGCGTATGAGAAAATGGCCGATTACATCTGCCCTATCATAATTTTTTATACCGAAAATGTCATATCCTTTCTCAACCGTCGATTAAATATGGACGGTTCGGATGAGGCTTCCTGCGAGAAAAACGTAGGAAGTGCTTCCTATGGGTTGGGCGCCCAGTGGCTGTACTATCCCAGGCAACACAATGCTATTGATCAATGCATGGGCAATTCACAGGGATCCTAAGGTGTGGGAGGACCCTGACGATTTTAAGCCAAAGAGATTTGAAGGCGAGGATAAGGTTAAAGAGGGCTTCAAGTTCATACCTTTTGGGCATGGAAGAAGAGCATGTCCTCGTGCAAGTCTGGGCATGAAGATGGTGAGCCTGACACTGGGGTGTTTGATCCAATGCTTCGAGTGGGAAAGGGTGGGAGGAGCGATGGTGGACATGAAGGAGAGATTCGGGATTGCAATGCCCAAGGACCAGCCTTTGGAGGCTTTATTCAAACCACATGCGGCTATGATCAACATATTGTGTCAACTCTGAATTGTATGTATTTTTAGCTTTCAAGTTGCTTGTTTCATGTTGTTTTCAATAGAAATATGATAACCTTTGTCCCCATTGTGTCCTAATTATCTTTGATAGGATTGAAAAGTTGTAGATGTACATGATTGGGCTTTAGGGCTAAGTTACTTCTATATTATAATGGCCGAATAATCTTTTTAGACTAGATCGGTCCAAAAACATTTTTTTTATTTTTTTAAAAATATGTTAATTTAGTTATATTTAATTTATAATCAAGTTTTACCATTTTTGGATATGTGAATATATCCATCTTGGATCTTTAAATATTTAAAATAACTTAAATACTCCTGTTTCTAAAAATCTAAAATAGCTATATATATATATATATCCAAAAATGTTAAAACTTTCTTTATAGATTAAATATAACTAGATTAACATGTTTATGAAAAAAAATTTACAAAAAAATAAAAAATATATTTTTGGACCATTTTGAAATCGCCGAAGTTCGCACATATATATGTTATAGTGCATTATTCCATTATAAAATTAGCGTTACATATATTAAAATGCTAAAATATTATATGCGATCATTTATCTATATAAAAATCATACTTTAGACAATTTAAATATTGAAAATATAACTTTAAGTTGATATTTATATGAAACTATTAAATTACATGTAACTACCATCTTAAGATGAAGTGCATACATATGTTTTACATAGATAAAAATTGAAATTCTAGTAAAGTAAATAATTTTTAATACAATTAATGATTAAATGTCAATTTCATGATCAAATAGGGTTCTTTTATGGTAGAATGCACCTAAATTAATGTGCATTTAAATTTGCTCTAATATTTTCCATATATATATACACTCCACTTTTACGTAACCTGGTTATATAGAAGCGGTTCCATGTAATCCCTTTAAATTTTAAAATTTTAATGTTTGATAAAAAATTCAATCCATTTACTGTATTTAACATCGTTTGTTTAGTTATAAGACCAGGGTTTTCATTATATATATATATGAGCTCTGCTTCTATGTAATTAGATTATATAGAAGAGGTCCCATATAATTTTCTCTAATTTTAAATTATTGATTATTAATTTAAAATCTAACCCATTCATTATGTTTAGCACTACTTATTTATTTAAGAGATCAAGTTTCAATCCAATCAAGTATATGCATGGGTCACATTTGCTCAAAAATATATATTCATGTATAAATTATAAAAAATGCTTAGATTCATTCACACATGAATTAAAATGTAATAATACTTTATAGAATCATTTATCCACATAGTAGTAATATTTTAGATGGTTTAGATGTTGAAAAAATTACTTTAATGTTGATATTTTAGCATTGAACCATTTTATTACGTTGATTTTACACATTTATAGATGAAAACCATATACAGTAAAATTTTAAAAAATAAAAGGGTTTTTAATATAATTAAATGATGTTAAATATAATGTACAGAGTGAATTTTTAATAAATTATCAAGACTTTAAAACTGAAAAAAGTTCCGTAGAAAAAAGGATTTCAGATATATCGGAAAAAAGCTATTACCGATATATGCGTTTGAAGCGTTTATTTCGGCGTGCTCATTGATGGCTGTCGGATGAGAGAAGAGGTATGATAAAAATTGGAAAATGTTTCGATGCAATTGGATCCTAGAGATTCTATTTTTTAACATTTTTTGACATTTTTTATAAGACTCTTAATCTATGTATATTTAATCTATAAACTAAGTTTTACCATTTTTGAAAATATTTTTGATTTTTAAAAGTAGGTGGTTTTAATACTTTTTAAATGACTAAAATACTCCTAATTTCAAAAATAAAAAATTAATATAAAAATTTTCAAAATGATAAAACTTAATACATATATTAAAGATATTAAAAATAAAATTTCTAGCAGGTCAATGCATCCAATTGCATTGAAACAAAACCCATAAAAATTTAGGTTAACATATTATGAATGTAAGAAAAATTCACAAATCTTTGTGGATATATAAAAAATTATGGGCAAACTCTATAGATATAAAAGAAAATTTCCCTTTTATTTTATTAAAAAATTTTTAGATTTCGAAAACCAAAAAAATCACTGTCCATGTGACGGGTGCGGACGAATTGTGGCAATTTTTTTATTGTTAAGATTTCGAAAGATATATTTAATAAAAACGAATGATTACAAAATCGCACATATGAGAAGTTCATGCTTCGCCCACAAACTAATACTAAAATTTCAGAAAATAAAAAATTGAAAATAAAGGGTGCTTTGAATCATCCTGAAGAGTGTATCTTTCAAATTTGACCCTAACTATGTGTCGCCAGCTGATCAATTTAGACCGAATCTCTGTGCATCTAGGCCAAAAAGTTTATTTTTTTATGGGTAAGTAAATCTAGGTGTATTAAATCTATAAACTAAGTTTTACATTTTTGAATGTTTTTAAGTATTTTTTATTTTTAAATACATTGTCATTTCCGTAATTTTTAGATCTCAAAAAATTACGAAAATACCACTGTGTTTAAAAATTCAAAAAAAATACTTAAAAATATCTAAAATGGTAAAACTTAATTTATAGATTTAATACCCATAGATTACCCATGAATCCGTGTGTGCCAGCATCTCTACAGCACCTTTCGAGATGGAGCATTTGTAATTTTATCGGCACGGTTAGAATGAATAGACACGTTTTAACCGCCCGGCCAAACAATCCATAAAAAAAGATAGAATTTCATTGCTTCCACCTCCAATGGGCCACACGTACCTTAATCCGTATGACTTTTACGAATTGCTACGTCATGGCAATCGTAATTCCAATGAGCGAGAGTCTACATAAATTGATAGTTCGACACTCCGTCTTCTCTGTCCACCTCTGTAAAACAGAGAGAGAATGGATGCCTTTTTCTCCATTGCAGCAGCAGCAGCTGTATTCGTCTTCCTCATCTTTTTCTCCTTTTCCAATGGAAAACCTCTTTTTGGGAAGAAACAGCCCAGGAACCAGCTCCCACCATCACCTCCATCTTCTCTTCCCATCCTCGGCCATCTCCACCTACTCCACCAACCCCTCCATCGCTCCCTCACCGCCCTCTCCAATCTCTATGGCCCCTTGCTCTATCTCCGCTTTGGCTCTCGTCCTGTTCTCCTTGTATCCTCCCCATCCTTGGCCGAAGACTGCCTCTCCAACAGCGACATCGTCTTTGCTAACCGTCCTCGCCTCCTCTTCGGCAAGCACATCGGCTTCAACTACTCTGCCATTGGCTCCTCCTCCTACGGCCCCCACTGGCGAAACCTTCGCCGCATTATTACGGTCGAGATTCTCTCGTCATTCAGAGTTCAGAACCTCTCTTCTATCAGATCTCAAGAAGTTCGGTCCTTGCTGAGAGTTCTCTTCAGGAATTCAGAAGCAGGAATAAAGATAGTGGAGCTCAAGTCCAAGTTCTCCGATCTGAGCCTTAACATCATCATGGGGATGATCGCTGACAAGCGGTATTATGGGGAGAATATCGAGGATTCGAAGGAGGCAAAGCGGTTCCAGAGGTTTGTGAAGGAGACCGTAGCATTGGGCGGGGCGTCCAACTTGGGCGATTTCGTGCCCTTTTTGGGGTGGATTGATTTTGGGGGGGTGGAGAAGCGAATGATTAATTTGGTGAAGGAGAGGGATGAATTTCTGCAAGGCCTAATTAACGAGAAGATTCGAAAGATGAAGAAGAACGATGAAATTTCTTCTGTGTCAAAGGAGAGGCAGGGGATGAAGAAAAAGACTCTGGTTGAAGTTCTATTGGCTTCGAGAGAAACAGAACCAGATTACTACACAGACAATACGATTAAGGGCATCATTACAGTAAGTATTCTGCTTGCTAACCCTGCCTTGAATGAAAATTTATGATATGGTATGTTTAGCATCCATCGTCCCATATTACTGATGCAGTGTTGAATTTTCAATTTGCTTATATAATTATATAGATTATATCGAGGTTGATACATGACTTACATAATTCTATCACTCAGTAAGTTGCTTTTGGCACAGTAATACGAATGCCGATCAGCATAAAACATTTTCCAATACCCATATTTAGAAATCAAGACTCTGAATTCCTAAAATGAACTACTTAATAAATGAAATCTTTCTGAATTGTCTTTAGGGATCTGTTAATGCTGATTTCTTTACTTTTGGAGATTTTTAAAAAATAATCCTAACATGTGTTTTGAGAAGGATTTTCTACCAACTCGTCGAGAGCCACTATAGCTTTTTCACAAAAATTTAACTAAGAGGAGTGATTCTATTAGCCTGGGCTAAGTAAATGGCCCACTTAGCCCACCTCAAAAAACCTATTTACAATAAAAATTATTTACTTTTTTTTTCATGTACTTGTTTATCTAAGTGTATTTAATATATAGACCAAGTTTTACCATTTTTTAATATATTTATCTATTTTTTTGAGATTTTTAAACATCTATGTGTATATATGCATTTAAAATACCCTTATTTTCAAAAATCTAAAAAAAATATATGCACATTTCCAAAAATGGTAAAACTTGGTCTATATGTTAAATACACTTAGATAAACAAGTGTATGAAGAAAAAAACCAAAAAAAGTTGTTTTAAATAGGTTTTTTGAGGTGGGCTAAGTGAGCCATTTACTTAGCCCGGGCTAATAGAATCACTCCTCACTAACTAATACTTATGATTTGCATGGAAATACCTGTGGTCAGACACTGTTGACAGCCGGCACAGACACATCTTCTCTAACAATGGAATGGGCCATGGCTCTCCTACTAAATCATCCACATGTGCTAGACAAAGCCACAGCAGAGCTGGACATGCAAGTGGGAGATCGTTTGCTAGATGAATCAGATCTCTCCAAGCTCCCCTACCTCCATTGCATCGTCAATGAGACTCTTCGATTGTATCCGGTCGCGCCACTGCTACTGCCTCATCAGTCATCCGAAGAAACTACTGTCGGTGGCTGTACTGTCCCCGGCAACACAATGCTATTGATCAACGCTTGGGCAATTCACAGGGATCCAAAGGTGTGGGAGGACCCAGATGATTTCAAGCCAGAGAGATTTGAAGGCGTAGACATGGTTAAAGACTGCTTCAGATTTATACCTTTTGGGCATGGAAGGAGGGCATGTCCAGGTTCAGGTCTGGCCATGAAGGTGGTGAGCCTCACACTGGGGTGTTTGATTCAATGCTTCGAGTGGGAAAGGGTGGGAGGAGCGATGGTGGATATGAAGGAGGGACGTGGTCTCACAATGCCTAAGGCCCAGCCCTTGGAGGCGTTGTTCAAACCACGTGCAGCTATGATCAGCACACTCTCTCAGCTTTGAATTCTATGTATTTGTAGCTTTCAAGTTGTTTGTTTCATGTCGTTTCTCCATAGAAATATGATAGTCTTTCCCCAACTGTGTCCTGATTAATTTTGATAGGACTCGAAACAGGGAAATGCAAACATATAATTTACATGATTGTGCTTCAAGGCTAATTCATATTACTGTCTAATTAAAAAAGCCATTTCCCCAGCATATATAATATACTTTGCAGATTTTGGTTGACATTATGAATTTCGATCAAATTAGATTAGCTATAACATCAGTCTGAGTTGAAAGCCCCGGTCGCATTTTTACATCAATCAAATCAAGTTGGCCTTCTAGTTTTCCTACCATTTTTTAAGGTAACTTGGTTCTGGTGGGAAAGTGGTAGCGGGAAAGAAAATATTTGAAAGTGATATAATATAATAGGCCTAAATTGGAAAAAAATAGGATAATTGTGTAAGAAAGATTAAAAATAATGGTAAATTTAGAAGAAGTAAGGTTGTTAGATTGTTAGAATATCATATTAGTTTTGGGAGGACGAGTAAGAAAAGAAGTGGTTCCTATAATCCCATAATCCCATAATCCCACAATCCCACCATTATCAAAAGCACCCTCTTTTATCGAGAATGTTTCAATGCACTAGGGTGAAAAATCTCATTTTTTATATATTTTTTAAAAATATTTTTTGCAAGATTGTTAATATAGTATTAACTTATATATTAAGTTTTATAATTTTTTGAGATATATAAATACATATATTTTTATTTTTTAAAAACAGGAGTATTTTAGTCACTTAAAATGACTAAAGTACCCTTGTTCTTAAAAAAAAAATATATATATATATATATACGTATCCAAAAATAGTAAAATTTGGCTTATAAATTAAATACAATTATATTAACAATCTTATAAAAAAAGTTCAGAAAAAATATATTAAAAAAATTAAGGCTTTGCATGCTGGTGTATTGAAACATCCTCCCTTCTATCACAATATACAAATGGGAAAGTTACGGGTACAATCATTATTAACTGCAACAATTGCAAGTGGGTAAGACATTAATAAAAATAACCTATTCCCATGTATCATTCCGGTTTAAGATTGCACATAGTCATCATGAGTGGTTAGATGCCCATTCTTCTCACATCTCCGCTGTGTTTTCAACACAAGCATCAAAAGAGGTCATTTTTTACTTTTGAATTAGCAGTAAACATTCACCACTTGAATGACGTGATGTTTATAACAATGTAAAGGTGCACGAGATGAGAGGTTCAAGATTTGAAGTTGGGTAAAAACATTTACTTCGTTTACCCTACCTGTGAAGTTCTCTATATCGCCTAATCATCCAAGAGGACTACATGATTAAAACAATTAGCACAAAAATATATGACTATGATAATGAGACTACATAAATCCAAGCATAACTTGCTAGTACCACATCCTAGCTTGTATGCCATTGTCTCAGGGTTTGAACCATGTTGAGACTTGAGAGCCTCATCTCCATTCCCCCATCTTCTCCACTTCCATCCTCTCTCAAGCACCTCCCAAGCACCTCAAGCTGTACTTGCTCCAATTTCAATTTTATCAATAATGAGTGGATGTACTTTTGTAATTTTTGAAATCTAATTATATATTTGAAATATAGGTCAAGGATAATAGGTATACTGGAGATAAACCCCTGTACATTGGACCTTATTCGTATTTATTTTAGAAAACAGAGCTGAGGATTCTTATTTATTTTAGAAGTCGCTACGACATTCACCTTCCACGTGTTTTTCTCCATTTCCAATCAAACACTTCTTGGGAAGAAAGAGCTAAAGAACTAGCTCCAACCATCGCCTCCATATTCTCTTTCCTTTGTCGGTCATCTACCACCTCCACCAACCCCTCCATCTCTCCCTCGCAGCTACCTCCACTTCGGCTCTTACCCTGTTCTCGTTATCTACTCCCCATCTTCAGCTAAAGACTGCCACTCCAATAGGGGCGTTGTCTTCCCTAACGTCGCCGCATCTTCTTTGGTAAGCACATCGGCTTCAACTACTATGTCATCAGCTCCTCTTCCTATATAGCCTCCACTGCGAAACCTCCGCCGCATTAGCATCGTCGAGATCCTCTCATCCGGCAAAGTTTAGAACCTCTCTGTCATCAAATCTTAAAAAGTTTGGTCCTTGTTGATAAATCACTTCAGGAATTTAGAATCAAGGATACATAATAAAAAATGAAAAAAAATGTCATTTAAAATTTATTGCATATAATAAAACAATTTATCGTTTATGGGAGTATATCCCATTAGCTCGAGTTAAATAAATCACTACTTAGCCCTGCAAAAAAAATCTATTTTTTAATATTTTCTAAATTTTTAAATAAAACTATTAATCTACGTATATTAAATTTATAAACTAAATTATACTATTTTTAGAAACGTGTATATATTTTTTATTTTAAAATATAAGGATATTTCATTTTCACCATTTAAAATAACTAGAATACTTTCGTGTTTAAAATCTAAAAATTATATATTACCAAAAATGGTAAAACTTGATTCATAAAATAAATACATTTAGATTAACATTTTTATCAAAAATTTTTAAAAATTAAAAATAAATTTTTTTAACTGGGCTAAGTAGTAGTTTACTTAACCCAGACTAATGGAATGGTTACTCTATATATGTTAATAAGCAACCGATATTTTGCTATCACATGACTATATATAATTAGTGGCATATTTCTTTTTTTTTTATAGCATTTAGTGGCATATATCTAAATGTAACGAATGAGACCATATGTCAACACTTGGATGATTAGTTGTGACACTAATATGTGTAAATATGTACATCTATAAGAAATTTATGGTTCTAAAGTGGATTGAACCATTAGCCTTTGTTCAAATTAAAAAAATAAAAGCATGTGCAACTAACATTAAACTATAGATGAGTAACGTATAATATTATATGCAGCAAATGTTTATTTGTTGTATATAAAAATTATATACACAAAATGTTGGTTACTTTTAATGTTATAAGCAACAATTTTCTGTTCGTTGCATATAAATTGTCACAAAAGTATTTTCAGTAATATATTGTAAATTGTTTGCAATGAAGTTACATTAATAATACATTTTAAAATTTTGCGACAAGAAGTTGGTGCCGAAAAAATAAATTTCTTACAGCTTTTGTCACGCTTTATATTTTCACATCAATGTTAAGTTTGCCCTGTAGTTTGCACCTTCTTTTTTATTTTTCTACCTCATTAGAATATGAAAATGGGGAGATTGTGCACAAAGTCAATAGCTAGCTTGACATTATTGACTAACATTAATTACAAGTTGTAATACCCCACCCTTTGAGGTGTTATGGATAAGGTCTATTATGACAATTCTGAAAATAAAATCTCTTAAGATGGAAATAGATACCAAGATGAAAAATCATAAAACTTTTAATTATTACATCTTAAGTTTGCTCATTATGGAGTTATAATACATATATAGTGTCTCTAATAAAAACAAGTAAGCATTATAAGATAATTTCAATAAAAATCTAAACTTCATTGTCCTTTGCTCTGCTAGTTTCGCCTTTTTCCTATGTTGATGAAGGTATTAATTTACTATTGTATCCCTGTGTTTTCACTAAAAGCTCAGTAACTAAAAATATATTTTTACAAAATTCATTTTGCAATTACTTTGATTTTTTAAAACACAAACACAACATCTATATTGTCTTTTATGCACAACAAACTCTAATTAATAAAAACATCTTGATGCATGTGTACACATATGTCAATTTTAAATCATGCATACACACTGTAGGTATTTTCATCTACTTGTGCTCGCGTGTAGCCGTGCTACATATTCGTGAGCAAATTCATCTTTTTTGGTAGTCCTGAGGTCGCTATCCAGATACTACCATACTACTTTACTCCTTGACGATAAACCCAATATGCAATTATGTATCATGCTCATGCATTGTGATTAATGCACCACTTAAATTCACTACTTAACATGATTTTTAAATAATAATGCTCATATTTGAATAAACCAGCTTGAAAGAAAATTTCGATTTAAATAAATAATCATATTTCATAGAAAATCACAATATTCACATAATATTTTCAAAGTCATGCTCTGGTAAAAGTTTACTTACTTTTAAGTAAACTTTAAAATTCCTCTTGTCCAATTTCTTGTAGTAGCCTTAAATATGTTCATTATTTTACTCTGGTTTTCATAAATATTATTTAAAATTTTATTTATGACTTTCCCAAAATTTCTCATAATTTTAATCGGTCAAAAATTCTATTTTTTCCTATTTATTCTCATATTATTCCACTTTTAAAAAACTTTATTTCTTATATATAAAAATAAATTTGGACTCATACTTCTTTAAATACTTACTTTAAATTTTTCATATATTTTTTTGTAATTTTTCATAATTTATTTATTTATTTTTATAGCATCACACCTTTTAAATAATTTTATTTTTTATAAATTATAAGTTTAAACTCATTTAAGCTTGTAAATATTGACTTTAATTTTCTAGGTAATTTTCATAATTTTCTGTATTTTTTCTTAATTTTTTGTATTTATTTTAAATTTTTTCGGCTGGCCTGCCAGTCGGTTGCCGGCACTAGCAGTTGGCCGCCAGTGGGCTATTCCGGTGGGCTGGAAGTTGGGCCAGGCTAGTGGATTAAGTTGGTGGGCTGTGTAGGCTAGGCTTGGTTTCTGAAACTTGGGCTTAGTTTCTGTGGGCTTGGGATTAGCGAACTTGCTTCTGGGCTTTCTGGTTCACTAGGCTCATCTAGATGGGCTTAGCCCATCAGTCTAGAAATTTTTTATTATTTATTTGTTTATTTTCAACGGTTTGTATTCTCTGAATACAATAACTTATATCTCTTAATATAAGTGTCGTTTGATCTGAAATTTTAGGAGTAAGTTTTTAAAATTATGTTTTATAATTTGGACGGTCTATTTCTCAAAATACATCTCTATCATCGGATTTGACATAAAGGGTTTAATAAAGGGTTAAAATTAAATATCACTTCACATATGTAAACTAATTTTTAACAAAATTAATTTATCATATATACTGTAAAATATCTCAAATAATGTTTATAATGGGTCAGATTATTATTTTTGCATCTTTATTTTTCTGTAATTATTTTTTTGTGTTTTATCCTTAAAATACATATTCACTACTCTAAATCTTTATAAACATTACTATATCTAAAAATCTATAAGTCTGATCAAGTTAAAATTTTGCAGGAGAGCTAAACATATAATTATCTTGTTATTGTACGGTCAAAATTCTTTGATTATACCCAGAAATATGTTTATTTTATCATATAGTATTTTCTACCCCTTATTTGCTACTTCTCATTGAAATAAGTAAAATTTCAACATCAAACATTTCAATAATACTAGGTGACTAATTAGACATGCTAGAAACATTATGAATGGTTTCGATCTACCAAAATGAGTTGTATATATTATGAAATGAACGAGATTAACCGAAGAGTTGTTCTACTCAATTTACCTACACAAAAACTATTTTTTCTTCCTTCGTCTCCATTGTTGTCTCCTGTGCGATCTCTCCTTCAAATGATCGAACCCATCACATGTACCCCCTTTTATACTAATGGCTTGCTAAACGACTGAGATTAAGGTCATTAATCTCCATCGCTTCCTGCATGGCCCATTATTTCATTCGTTACCTGCATGGTCCGACGTTTCTTGAAACAGTGGCCGTTACACAAGTGAACAAGTCATGCCTAAAAAATGATGAGTAATTTGCAAATATACCAACATAGTTTGAGCATAATTGCAAATATACTTACAGAGTTTTAGAAATTGCAAATTATCTTCATACAGTTTGAACACAATTGCAAATATACCTACACCGTTACTACACCATTACAACATGAGTATATTTGCAAATATTTGAAAACTATGTGGGTATACTTACAAAAATTAAATACACATTTTAATTTTTAAAATTGTAAATATACCTAAGCCAAAATGATGCAGTAACGATGTTATAACAGCGTGAGTACATTTGCAATTATGGTCAAACTATATGGGGTACTTTATTATTTCTAAAACTATATAGGTATATTTGCAATTATATTCAAATTAAATAGATATATTTGCAAATCACCTAAAAACACCAGATGTGACCACTTAATGACTATGTCTATACAAGGGATTAGAATATAAAGGTTTAAGGTTTGGAGTTGAGCAAAGACAATATCCTCATTAACCCTCTTCTAAAGTGTATCTTTGTCATTTCATCAAAAAAGTATACGTTCATCAAATACACGATCATCCAAGATAAGTGACACAATGAAAAAATAATTATCTAATTAACTTTTAGTTGCATATAATATTTATAATGTACATTATATATTTTGGTTATAATTGATTATTTAACTTTAAATACTTAATTACTTTCAAACAGGGATATTTAGTATAACTATTTTTCATCAAATATATCAAAGAGGAATGTTCAACACAACTATTAAAATTTGACAGCAAATGTTAATAAATCTTATGCTAAACTAGACTACAAGTAATATAGGACTTAGCTGCATTCTAGCTAAAGTTTTATTCCTACAGCCAAATGTAACCACTTAATTAGATGCTAGTACACCACCACTCGAAAGGCACTTAGCATTTTCAATAAATAATCGATTGTATCCAAGATCCAAATTAATTGAGCCAAATAAATGTTATATGGGAATAAAAATTTAGTGCATAAAACTAAATTTGTTGTTGTTGGGATCATAGATATACTTCTCGTCTTAACTAAAGAAAAACAATATCTGTTACCACTTAGATAACCAAGTGGCTGACATGAGTATGTATAGGGTGTTAGGGTACAGAGGTCCGGTGTTTGAAGTTGAATAGATATAGTGGCCTTGTTACCCCTTCCTTCGAAGTACGCCTTGTTGGTCCCGAGTTAATGGCAATTACCCAAGAGGGGAGGGGTGAATTGGGTATTTAAAATTTTTAACTTAAATAAAAATTTTACCCCGGATTAATCTAGTTCCCTTTTATAAAGAAACAAATGGAAAACAATATAGTGCAGAGAGCAGAAATAAATATCAACAAATAAGATTTTATAGTGGTTCGGGCAATCTTCCCTACTCCACTCTTCCAAGCTCACACCTCTTGTGACTTGGGTTCCACTATGTATTTCACAAATACAACTAGAGCCACTGCTCTCTTCTAGATTCTAGCTCTAAGGGGCATCAACAATTCACAGCACAAGTAGGCGACGAGTTCCACTCCAATCACACACTACTTTGCTTACACTTGATCTTAGTTACCCAAACTAAATCAAGTTCAATACAACAAGAAATAACAAAAGAAAGTTTTTATACATTACTGTTATGTAGAGACAGATTTGGCGCAGAGAAGAACTTGTACGTAGGCTTAATGATTCAGCAAGCAGCTCTTGGCAGTTTGGAAGCAAGGTTCTTCTTCTAGATGTTGGCTTGATCACTTAATGCTCTTAGAGATGAGAGTTATGCTCATTCAATGAATTCTCAGCTACCCTCCTCGTTCATATTGAATGCCTTTTATAACTGTTGAGGGAATCCGAACGTTTGGAAGTAGGTGGTGCGCATTTAATGCGCCAACGTTCAAAAACTTTCCGACCGTTGCGACCCAAGTTGCGGGTGGAGTCGACTTTGGGTGCGACTTCGTCCAAGTCGCAGATGGAGTCGACTTCGGGTGCGACTTCGCCTGTTCACAGCTTCTTCAAGTTCCAGTCTGGGTCGACTTGGTCCTCGACTTGACTCAAGTCGCAGGTGAAGTCGACTTCGGGTGCGACTTCACTTCTTCAGCTTGCTAGTTGAACTTGAAATCTTCAGAGATGACTTTGATTACTTGATTTTCTTCATATTGATTGTTCTTCCTTGATTTATATCTCTTTGGAACACTGTATGATTATTTACATAGAAAACATTGGATTCCTTTTCTTGAGTTCTTGAATACTTGAATCTTGGAATGCATGCTTGCTTGAATTTCTTCATGTTTGGTTGTTCTTCCTTTGATTATACTTAAGACTCTTTATAATTTTCTATCTTAAACACATTTGACTCCATGTCTTGAGTCTTGAGTCTTTGAGTATTGGAGTGCATAAGAGAGGTCCAAATGTATGATCTCGATTCTCCATGAAAATATGCAACTTTGCTTGCTTTGGACTTCATTTGATTTTCATTTGAGTGTTTGAGTTGTCTTGGTCTTCATCTTCACTTGAATCTAGCATTGAACCGTCTTGATCTGCAAGTTCCGTACTGGAGTCGAAGCTGGAGTCGACTTGGGATGCGACTTCACCCAAGTCGCATGCGGAGTCGACTTGGGATGCGACTTCGGCAGCTCTCGTCCCCGATTTCAACTCTGGATGAAAATGATGCCTCGAAGTCGAAGCTGGAGTCGACTTGGTCTGTGACTTCACCCAAGTCGCATGCGGAGTCGACTTGGGATGCGACTTCAGCAGCTTTGCTTCTCAATTTCAACTCTAGACGAAAACGACGCTTTGAAGTCGCTTCTTGAGTTGACTTGGGGATCGACTTGGCCTAAGTTGAAGCCTGAGTCGACTTGGAAATCGACTTGACTTTCCATGCTTCATATTTTTCATTTTTATACCCTTCAATCATCTTCATAAACATATTAGTAACCAACACTTACTCAAATTGGTTTGTTAATAATCAAAATATAAACTTGGCTTATTTTCCACATGTTTCCAACAATCTCCCCATTTTTGATGATTGACAAAACTGATTTGAGTATATACATTTCAATGTCTTTAAAACAAACCATTTTGCATTTTGATTTATATATATTTCCAATAAATCACAAGTTAAACAACATGAGTTTAACATACATATTTCTTCCAATATATCACAAGTTAAAATCATTCATACAAATATTTAAGACTTAAAACCATTCATACACGCATTTAAAACGGAGACTCAAATCCCGATCTCTTCTCCCCCTTTTTGTCAATTGATCAAAAATAGAGATGGAGCGGTTTAATCCTTTGAGAATGGCGGGGCTGCTCCCCCTCAACCTATGCTCCCCCTCAGCGTGTGCTTGTCTAAGTTAATTCTAGCATACCCATATCATTTCTAATTTTATAAAATGGTTCTTTTGCTAGAGGTTTGGTAAAAATATCTGCAATTTGATCTTCTGTTCTCATATATTCCAAACATAAATCATGATTTTCTACATGTTCTCTAAAAAAATGATGTCTAAGGTCTATGTGCTTGGTCCTAGAATGCAATACTGGATTTTTAGTTAAACATATGACACTTGTATTATCACATCTAATAGGTATATCTTTAAAATTCATGTCATAGTCCCTAAGTTGTTGTTTCATCTAAAGCAATTGAGCACAACAGCTCTCGGCGGCAACTTATTCGGCTTCCGCCGTAGATAGAGCAGCACTAGTTTGTTTTCTTGAAAACCATGAAACCAACATGTTCCCAAGAAACTGACATGTTCCACTAGTGCTTTTTCTATCTACCTTATAGCCAGCAAAATCCGCATCCGAGTAGCCGATTAGATCAAAATTAGAACCATTTGGATACTAAAGTCCTATGTTGGTAGTATCTACTAAGTATTTGAAAATTCTTTTTACAGCTACCAAGTGTGATTCTTTTGGACATGATTGAAATCTAGAGCACATACACACACTAAACAATATATCAGGCCTAGAAGCAGTTAAATATAATAAAGAACCTATCATGCTTCTATATAATTTTAAATCGACTAGTTTGCCTTTCTCGTCTTTGTCAATTTTAATAGTTGAGCTCATAGGCATGTTTGTCCCTTTGCTGTTTTCCATGCCAAACTTCTTTAACATTTCCTTAATGTACTTGGACTGGTTTATGAAGATCCCTTCAATTGATTGTTTAATTTGTAGTCCAAGGAAGAAATTCAGCTCCCTCATCATACTCATCTCAAATTCTTTCTGCATAAGCTCAGAAAATTCTTGACAAAGAATCTCATTAGTAGCACCAAAAATAATGTCATCAATATAAATTTGAATAATCAAGATATCTTTTTCTTTGTACTTGATAAACAAAGTGGTGTCTACCTTTCCCTTTTGGAAGTCATGATCAATCAAAAATTTGCTTAATCTCTCATACCAAGCTCTTGGGGCTTGTTTTAATCCATACAATGCTTTGGTTAATTTGTATACAAATTTAGATTGATCGTTTTCCTCAAATCCAGGTGGTTGTTCAACATACACCTCTTTATTTATATAACCATTCAAAAATGCACTTTTAACATCCATTTGAAACAATTTAAAGTTCATGTGAGATGCAAAAGCTAGTAAGATACGAATGACTTCTAATCTAGCAACCGGAGCATAGGATTCCTTAAAGTCTATTCCCTCTTCTTGTGAGTATCTCTTTGCCACAAGTCTAGCTTTGTTTCTCACCACAAGTCCACTTTCATCTAATTTGTTCATAAAGACTCATTTTGTGCCAATGACAATGCAATCTTTTGGTCTTGGAACCAGATGCCAAACTTGATTTCTTTCAAATTGATTTAATTCCTCTTGCATTGCTATGATCCAGTTTTCATCATCAAATATTTGGTCTATAGTGGATGGTTCAATTTTGGATACAAAGGCGTATTGTCCACAAATATTTTGTTTTGACCTTCTATTCTTTACACCTTCATAGACATTCCCTATAACTTGTTCAATTGGATGGGCATTTTTGAACTTTAAATCAGTTGGAGGTTTATAGGAATTATTACCTTCACTTACCCTTTCTTCCATTGATTCTTCTTGCTTCTCCATATGCAATTTTTCAAGGCTACTTGTTATCTCATCTGCATCACTTACATCATCTTTTCTTTTGAGGCATGGATTAGATTCATCAAAAACAACATGTATCAACTCTTCTACAACTTGGTTCCTTTTATTAAAGACTCTATATGCTTTGCTATTTGATGAGTAACCAAGGAATATTGCATCATCACTCTTAGTATTCAGTTTTCCCAAGTTGGTTTTACTATTGTTCAAAACATAGCATGTGCATCCAAAAGCATGAAAATAAGAAATATTTTATTTTCTTCCTTTCCATAGCTCATAAGGGGTCTTTTTCAAGATAGCTCTAATGGTAACTCGATTCAACACATGACAAGCTGTACTTACAGCTTCACCCCAAAATTTCTTGGATAATTTACTCTCATTTAGCATTGTTCTAGCCATCTCTTATATGGTTCTATTTTTCCTTTCTACCACTCCATTTTGTTGTGGAGTTCTTGGTGCAGAAAATGTGTGGTGAATTTCTTTTTCATTACATAATTCTATGAAACGTTTATTTTCAAACTCACCACCATGATCACTTCTAATAGTCATAATAGTACATTATTTTTCATTTTGCACCAAGTTTACAAAAGTTGCAAATATAGAGAATGCTTCATCTTTGCTAGCTAAGAGAATTACCCATGTGAATATTGAAAAATCATCAACTATCACAAACACATATTTCTTTCCACCAATAGTTAAAATGTCGGATGACCTGTATAGATCCATGTGTAGCAATTCAAGTGGCCTAGTGGTGGAAATTTTTTTTTTGGTAGAGAAAGGCATTTTAGGTTGTTTTGACAATTGACATGCCTTGGAAATTTTATCTTTGTCATATTTCAATTTAGGCAATCCTTCTACCAAACTCTTCTTCCATAGGGTCTTTATATTTGTCATGTTTATATGCCCAAGCCTCTTATGCCAAACCCATGGATCATTGTCAATGGCCATTAGACATTGACCATCTAGTTCATCAAGTGAAACCAAATATACATTTTCATGTCTTTTTCCGCTAAACATGATATGTTCTCCATCAAATACATTACATATAGATGATTCAAACACAACCTTGTATTCTTTGTCACATAATTGGCTAATACTCATTAAATTGTACTTGAGTCATTCAACAAATAATACATCTTCCATACATGTATTTGAAATACTATAAATGTTTCCTTTACCTTTGATTTTACCTTTCTCATTATTTCAAAAAACAACAGTTCCATTGTTGCAAAGCTTGAGTTTATGAAATAAACTTCTTTCACCGGTCATATGCCTTGAGCAACCACTATCCATGAACCAAATGTTGTTTACCTTTGCCTTGAAACATATCTGAAAAATGAACAAATAACTCTTATCTCTTTGGTACCCATTTTATGGGTCCATTTGGGTTAGTAAACTGATTTAATATTTGTTGTTCTATCTTTGAAAGCCCAAATCTTGTGTTTCTTGGAACCCAAACTAATTTTGCACCATGGTCATATAGTTTCTTAAAGTTGCATATATGAATTTTGCGACCCATCTTGTTGCAAAAATTGCAAGCCATTAGTAATCTAGGAGTAGGCCTCCAAGTATGTAGTGGTTCAAAAGTTGGCCTTCTAGTCCACATAATATGTTTCCCTTTGGGCTTGTAGATAGGTGCAGTTTGATTTTCCCAAGCGTTGGCACACATAATTTGCTACTTTCTCCTTGATCAAATGTTGAGTATCCAAGACATCTTTTATTGTTTTGAGAGGTCATGTTTAGAAATATTTTCACATTTTCTCCTGTATTAGAGAATTTAACTAATGATTCATTTAAGGATTCATTCTCCTTTTTCAATTTTTCTACTTCCTTCAATAGTAGTTCATTTTCTTCTTTCAGTTTTGATGTACTTTCAGCTAGTTTTTCATTTACAATAATAATGGAATTGCATTGTTGTCTCTTTAGTGATAACTTGTTTTCTAGTTTTTTAATTTCCTCATATAATGAATCATATGCATGTTGTAATTCTTCTAATTCAGCACATTTAAGACATTCTTGAATAGAAGAGTGAGTCGATTGAGAATAGCAAAATTTAAAAGTTACCTCTTCATTACTTGTGCACTTTGTTGAGGTGGTTTGCTCTTCCAAAACTTCAGTTGTGTTTAAACACAATAAATTTTCTTCTTGCTTAATTCGCGCCATGAGCATATTCTGCACAATTTACCGCTTCAAAATCATCGGTTGAGGAGCTACTTGTTGATGAAGTTTCTTCATTCACGTACATTCCTCTTCCCTTCGACCTTTGGAATTTTCTGCTTTCATATATTTCCTTCCTTTCTTGTTGATCATTTGATCTTTCTTCCGGTGTAGGACATTGAGATTGCATATGTCCCATACCGCCGCATCTATAGCACTTTGTAGCCTCCTTCTTCTTCTCTTTTCGAGGTCTTTCTTTAAAATCTTTAAAGTTCTTTTCTTTTCTCACAAACTTTTGAAATTTGCGAGTAAGTAAAGCAATGTCTTCATCATCATTGTGAGATGATGAGGTGGATTCATCCAAGTTATGAGTGACTTTTAGTGCAATTGCTCTCTTTCCTTTGTGGTGATCTTCATTTCTTTTCTTGATTAGCTCATGTGACATTAGTGAGCTAATTAGGTCTTCTAGCTTCAATGTATTCAAGTCCTTTGCTTCTTCTATTGCAGTAATTTTCGGAGTCCACGATTCGGGTAGTGCCCTTAGAATTTTCATGACCTGTTCAGATTCAGAAATTTCCTTTCTAAGACCTTTCAAAACATTAGTAATTTTTGAGAATCTAGCAAACATTTCAAAAATATTTTCTGTATCTAGCATTCTAAGGCTTTCCAACTCTCCAATCAAAATATTTCTCCTTGTCCCTTGGACTTGAGAAGTTCTTTCATAGATAGATGTTAATGTATAACATATTTCTTTTGCAGTTAGACAAGAGGATACTCTATCATATTCAGAAGCGGTAAGAGCACAAAACAGTGAGTTCATAGCTTTAGCGTTGCTCTTAACAGTTTTAACTTCCTCATCGGTCCATTTGGAAGCTCTTTCATCGATCGGCAAAGTCACACCGTCTTGGATAGCAATCCAAGAGTCCATATCTGTAGCCATGATGAGTTGTTTCATACGTAGCTTCCAATAGCCGAAATTGTTCCCATCAAACAATGGTGGCCTAGTAAAAGATTAGCCTTCGGCAAAAGCGGGAACGGAAGTAGATTGGGATGCCATATCAAAAGATCTCTTTGGTAAAACTCAAAGACCCGCTCTGATATCACTTGTTGGTCCCGAGTTAATGACAATTACCCAAGAGGGGAGGAGTGAATTGGGTATTTAAAATTTTTAACTTAAACAGAAACATTACCCCGGATTAATCTAGTCCCCTTTTATGAAGAAACAAATGGAAAGCAATATAGTACAGAGAGCAGAAATAAATATCAACAAACAAGATTTTATAGTGGTTCAGACAACTTTCCCTACTCCACTCTTCCAAGCTCACACATCTTGTGACTTGGGTTCCACTATGTATTTCACAAATACAACTAGAGTCACTGTTCTCTTCTAGATTCCAGATCTAGGGGGCATCAACAATTCACAGCACAAGTAGGTGACGAGTTCTACTCCAATCACACACTGTTTTGCTTACACTTGATCTTAGTTACCCAAACTAAATCAAATTCAATACAACAAGAAATAACAAAAAAAAGTTTCTACACGTTACTGTTATGTAGAGGCAGATTTGGCGCAAAGAAGAACTTGTAACATAGGCTTAATGATTCAGCAAGCAGCTCTTGGCAGTTTGGAAGCAAGGTTCTTCTTCTAGATGTTGGCTTGATCACTTAATGCTCTTAGAGATGGGAGTTACGCTCATTCAATGAATTCTCAGCTACCCTCCTCGTTCATATTAAATGCCTTTTATAACTGTTGAGGGAATCCGAACGTTTGGAAGTAGGTTGCGCGCATTTAATGCGCCAATGTTCGAAAACTTTCTGACCGTTGCGACCCAAGTCGCAGGTGGAGTCGACTTCGGGTGCGACTTCGTCCAAGTCGCAGATGGAGTCGACTTCGGGTGCGACTTCGCCTGTTCGCAGCTTCTTCAAGTTTCAGTCTGGGTCGACTTGGTCCTCGACTTGACTCAAGTCGCAGCTGAAGTCGACTTCGGGTGCGACTTCACTTCTTCAGCTTGCTAGTTGAACTTGAAATCTTCAGAGATGACTTTGATTACTTGATTTTCTTCATATTGATTGTTCTCCCTTGATTTATATCTCTTTGGAACACTGTATGATTATTTACATAGAAAATATTGGATTCCTTTTCTTGAGTTCTTGAATACTTGAATCTTGGAATGCATGCTTGCTTGAATTTCTTCATGTTTGGTTGTTCTTCCTTTGATTATACTTAAGACTCTTTATAATTTTCTATCTTAAACACATTTGACTCCATGTCTTGAGTCTTGAGTCTTTGAGTATTAGAGTGCATAAGAGAGGTCCAAATGTATGATCTCGATTCTCCATGAAAATATGCAACTGTGCAGCTCTCGTCCCCGATTTCAACTCTGGATGAAAATGACGCCTTGAAGTCGAAGCTGGAGTCGACTTGGTCTGTGACTTCACCCAAGTCGCATGCGGAGTCGACTTGGGATGCGACTTCAGCAGCTTTGCTTCTCAATTTAAACTCTGGACGAAAACGACGCTTTGAAGTCGCTTCTTGAGTCGACTTGGGGATCGACTTGGCCTAAGTCGAAGCCTAAGTCGACTTGGAAATCGACTTGACTTTCCATGCTTCATATTCTTCATTTTTATACCCTTCAATCATCTTCACAAACATATTAGTAACCAACACTTACTCAAATTGATTTGTTAATCATCAAAACATAAACTTGACTTATTTTCCACATGTTTCCAACACGCCTCTGTTGGTTACTCAGTCATCTAAGGTAGGTGGCCTCATGAAAAATTTAGCATATGCTAACATTAGCTCCTCTACGTTTAGAATATAAAAAATGGAAGAAAAGATCCAAGCATTTACCAAAATCGCCATCATAACTATTTGAAATAAAATAACACTACAACAAACAAATGCCCATTGGTGGCCTTCGTCGATGCAAATGGTCTCATTTAGTACCACTATATATTGGCCTCGTCTATAAATGTGTAAAATTAATATAATAAAATAATATTAAAATCAATTTTTATGTAGTATTTTCAACATCTAAATCGTCTAAAATATTATTAATATGTCGATAAATGATTTACAAATATTACTACATTTTAATACATATGCAAATGGATCTAATCATTTTTTTAATTTACATATGAATATATCTACTTTTGAGCAAATGTGACCCATTCAAATATTTGATTTGTGAATAAAAATATTTGATTTGGATGAAACTTTTCCTTCGAGCTAAATAGATGATGTTAAATATAATGAATAGATTGAATTTTATATAAAGCATCAACATCTTGAAATTAGAGGAGGTTGTATTTTATGGTAAAAATTTTTGTTTCATAAAGTGCTTTAGGGCACATTCGACAATGTCCATCTATGATTTTTTATGATTTTTCTCTTTTGTACACATAGTTCCTTAAATACTTTAACATCTTAACCATCTAACAACTCACTTTTTTCAATTTTATTTCAATGCTTTAATTAATTGTTCTTCCAACTATCTACTTATTTGGAATTTACCCTTTCCATATCATATCATTTATCTAATTTTTAAAATGTTCTCTTTTCCATTTACCACACCTTTTCTTAGATTGCATAAGGGCACATATGGTATTGCTCGCACATGATTTCTCATGATTTTTTTCCTCTCTTACATATTCTTTTAGAAATGATTTAACTATCCAAAAAACTCTATTTTTTTAATTTTATCTCTATATTCTAATTGTTCTTACAGTTACCCTATTTATTTCGATTTTATTCATATCATTTTATATCATTCACAAAATTTTTAAAATATTTTCTTATTTTAGTGGATTCACATCATTAAAGAGTAATGACAAACAATACGTAAAAACACATTTACTTTGTCATTCTTAAAACTACTTAAGATGTCGGCTCTGCTTCTCTATAGCAAGGTTTATAGAAGCGGAATTATGTAACCTATTAATCTTTAGGATTTTAATCATTGATAGAAAATTCAATTTATTCATTATATTTAACATCATTTTTTATCTAGCGGACCAAGTTTCGTCCTGATCAAATGTACATACGGGCCAAGTTTGTTGAAAAGATATATATTCATGCTAAGTTATAAAAAAAATACTTAGATACATGTACACTTGTATTAGAATGTAATAATATTTTATAGAATTATTTATCTACATAGAAATGATATTATAGATAGTTTAGATGTTGAAAATACAACTCTAAAATTGATATTTAGTGTTAAACTATTTTATTATGTTGATTATCAATGAAACTCATGTATAATGATATTAGACAAATAAAAAAAATTTAAAATACTAAATAGAATGTATGGAGTGGATGTTACGTCACCTCTCAAGATTTTAAATATGAATATAAAAAAAAGTTACATAAAAAGCAGAACTGGAGAGAATGCACGCTTAAAGCATTAATCACAAATAAAAAAGTTTTCAAAATACTATAATAATATTAAATAGAATGGATGCAACAGATGTTCCGTCACGTCTCAATCTTTTAAATACGAATATAAAAAAAGTTACATAAAAAGCAGAACAGGGGAGATGCACGCTTAAAGCATTAATCACAAATAAAAAATATTTTTAAAATATTATAAATAATATTAAATAGAATGGATGAAGCTGATGTTCTATCACCTCTCAAGATTTTAAATATAAATATAAAAAAAGTTACATAAAAAGCTGAACAGGGGAGAATGCAATGCTTAAAGCATTAGTCAGACAAATAAAGTCTATTTGGCCGTATAAAGAGGAATAACCGTGTTAGCCTGCGCTAAGTAAATGCTCCACTTATCGCATCTTAAAAAACTTATTTGTAATAACTTTTTTTAACTTTTTTCTTCATGCACTTGTTTATCTAAGTATATTTAATATATAGACCAAGTTTCACCATTTTTGAATAAGTTTGTCTATCTTTTTGAAATTTTTAAACATCTATCTGTATATATGTATTTAAAATTCCCTTATTTTTAAAAATATAAAAAAATATATACACATATCCAAAAATGATAAAGCTTGATTTATATATTAAATACACTTAGATAAACAAGTATATGAAGAAAAAAATAAAAAAAAATTTGTTTTAAATAAGATTTTTGAGGTGAGCCAAGTAAGATATTTACTTAGCCCGGGTTAACAGGATCATTACTCCCAATTAAAAGGGGCAACCTTGTGCATTCCGGTGCATATCAGGGGTCTGGTACACAATTACACTGTCATAGCTTTTACCACTGAACCAGGGCGCCCCTTAACTGTTGGTCCCGAGTTGATGGCAAAACCCTAGAGGGGAGGGGTGAATTGGGTATTTAAAAAATTTATATCTTAAACAGAAACTTAACCCTGGATTAATCCAGTCCCCTTAATGAAGAAACGAAATGGAAAGCAATGTAATGTAAATGGCAGAAGTATAAATCAAGCACACAGGATTTTTATAGTGGTTCGGGCAACCTCCCTACTCCACTCTTCCAAGCTCACACTCCTTGTGACTTGGGTTCCACAATTGTATTCTCTCAATACAATTAGAGCCACTGCTCTCTTCTAGATTCTAGCTCTAGGGGGCATCAACAAAACACAGCACAAGTAGGTGATGAGTCACACTCCAATCACACACTACTTTGCTTACACTTGATCTTAGTTCCTCAAACTAAATCAAGTTCAACACATACAACAGAAACAATAAGAAAACTACACTTTACAGATGTGTAGAAGCAGTTTGGTGCAGAGAAGAACTTGTTGAATTGGCTTTGAATGATCAGTAGTTGAGCTCTTGCAGTTTGAAGCAAAGTTCTTCCTTTTTGATTAGCTTGATCTCTTTAAAGCTCTTGTAGATGGTAGTTATGCACACTTAATGATTCTCAGCTACTTCCCTCGTCTACCATGAATGCCTTTTATAATTTTGGAGGAAATCCGAACGTTAGAGGGTAGGTGGCGCGCATTTAATGCGCCAACGTTCGAATAAATTCCGACCGTTGCGACCCAAGTCGCATGTGGAGTCGACTTCGGATGCGACTTCGCCCAAGTCGCAAATGGAGTCGACTTCGGGTGCGACTTCGCTTATCCGTCGCAACTTCAAGTTTCAGTCAGGGTCGACTTGGGCATCAACTTGACCCAAGTCGCAGGTGAAGTCGACTTCGGGTGCGACTTCACCTTGTCAGTTTCCAAGTCTGAGTATTGAGTCGACTTTGGGTTCCGACTTCAACTCAAGTCGATCATGGAGTCGACTTGGGTTGCGACTTGACTTGGTCTTTGCAAAGTATGCTTTGTTCTTCATTTGATCTTCCTCTATCTTGCTTGGCTTGTTTCCTTGATGATTCTTAAGAGAGCTTGAGTCCTGCTTGGTTGAATCATGCGCTTTGCTTTGCATTTGACTCAGTTGGTCTTTAAGACTTGATAGACTTGATTTGATCTCCATCTTGAATCTTTGCTTTGAACTTGAGTGAGAGATTCTTTGAATAGGCTTTGAAACTGCATCTTTGAAGTCTGAACTTCTCAAGTCGCGGATGAAGTCGACTTTGTCTGCGACTTCACCCAAGTCGCACCTGGAGTCGACTTGGCCTGCGACTTGGGCAGCTTCGTGCCCCAAAATTCAGCTCTGGACAGTTTTTCACGATTGAAGTCGATAGCGAGGTCGACTTCGTTTGCGACTTGGCTTCCCAAGTCGCATGTGAAGTCGACTTGGAATGCGACTTCACCTGCAAGTTGATTTTGCTTTTGAGGTTCTTTCTCAAGTCGATAGTTGAGTCGACTTTGGGATCGACTTCACCCTAAGTCGAAGTCCAAGTCGACTTGGGGATCGACTTGGCTACTTAAGTTCCTTAAAACAAATGGCAAACTCATTAGTCCTTTAAATGTACTCAAGTTAGTTGTTGTTAATCATCAAAACTCAATCTTTGGTCAATTTTATTTTGTTTTGAAGCATTGTTTGCAACAATCTCCCCCTTTTTGATGATTGACAAAACTAAATTGAGCTTATACCTTTCAAGATGGATGCATTTAAATAGTCTTCGAATACAGAGTATAAGCAATCATTCCATAACTTTCAAAATAGATTTTTAGCAAACATTCAATTCATATAAGTACATTTCAATCATAAACAAGTTTCATATCATTCATGTTTTCAATTTACGATGTAAAGCAAAAGAAACGAAACTCCTAAATACAAACTACCCGACCCAAAATTCAAAAAATTCTTACTCAATTCCTATTCTATCTCCCCCTTTTTGTCAATCTATCAAAAATCTATCAATTCTTAATGATTTTGTGAATTGAAATTGAGAGATCTGATATAAGATAGGTTTGATAGGACGATTTTGGGCAGATGAGTAGATAGAAGAAGCGTGATCGGTAGTTGCTGCTTTATGAACTGAACCCGATTCGTAAGGATCGAGTTCAGGCATGGGCCTCTTCTTGTGACGGCCTGAGGCGAGGTGATATCGGATGGTTCGCATTTCCCGATCGATTCGATCTTGTCGGGAATGCATGTCGTTGATCGCCGTCAACACCTCGGTCACAAGACTCGCCATTCGGTCTTCTTGGTGACCCATTTCTTCCCGTAGAGCCGAGATTTCTGCCTTTATGCTCTGGAGCGTCGCCACTTGTGATGAAGTGGGAGGCGCTCTATCGGGTGCAACGGATCCGTGAGGTGTATAGGATCCGTGCGATGCAGGAGATGCGTGCCGTGCAGGCGATGCCTCTGGAGGTTGCTCCCCCTCAGCTTGTGCTTCGTCCTCTGGTTCTCGGACTGGCTCGCCTAGCTTCTCCCTTATTCGATCATCCCTGAATTGCTCCAGATTGATCTTCATACGTTGGAGCAAAGCCTTGTTGATGGCGTTTGTCGTCTTGGGAACTTCAAATGGTTCCCCATCTATATCAACCTCAAATCGTTCAAGGATCTTAGTGATCCAGGAACCGTAGGGTAGCACGCCTCGTGGGTTATCCTTTTTACATGCCAAGGCTTCGAGGAAGAGTCTAGGAAGACTGATCTTTACCTTATTGACCAGTTTCCATAAGATCATTGCTTCCTGTGGATTGAGTTGATTTCTTCCGCCTCCTTTTGGCAAGATACAATGGGCGATTAGCAGACGGATGACCCTGAGTCTGGGAGGAAGATCCATGTAATGCAGGAATTTGGTGCCCGCATGGTACTTGTTGCTCTTTCTCAGCTCATTGTAGATTTTGTCCATTGTTAGATCATTAGGAAGTTGTTCTTCTTCATAGGGTATTTGAAGAATGCTCCCTATTCTCATTAAAGCTTCATCTTGATCTGGGTTATTTATAGAACCCAGATACATCTCGCTTCCTTTGACGTAGGCGCAAAACTTGGTGTCGTCCCATAGATAGTAGAAGAGTCTTGTGAGATCAGGATAGATCCTTTCGTCGGATTTGAACAGTTGTGTCCAACCTTGGAAGTCTAGCAGCTCTTCTATGTCGAACTCATAGTCGCTAAGAAATTTGAAGTCTATGATCTTAGGAATGAATACCTTTCGCTCATAGAAGTGTTTGTAGAAGCGGCTATGTTGCAGCTCGGTCTTGAAGTAGTTTGTGGGCATTTTCAAGACTTGCCCCTTCTTGATCGGAATTTTTGAGGAGTATGAGCTTTCAGGTTGGCTTTCAGACCTTGGAGCTCGATCGGTTGATTTAGTGGTTTGGAATCGAACCCGTCTACTCGTCGATGTAGAGGGTTCTTCTCTAGCCCTTTTTGCCGATGTCCTCTGTCTTCTAGGGACATCTTCTTCAGTGTTGGATTGGGAAGGTCTGGGTACAGGCCTTTGGGTTGGCTTTTTAACTGCTAGCTTTGGAAGTCTTGGTTTTGAGGCCATTGATTTGGTTTGGAGTTGGAAACTGAGAGAAAGCTTGCCGGAACGGGGGAAAGGAATTGCCGGAAGAAAGAGAGAATCGGTTGCCGGGAAAGAGAGAAATGGAGATTGAAGCTCTGTGAGGCAGCCGGACAGAAAAAAGCACTGCCGGAGGAGGGAGAAACGGAGAGAATCGCCGGCGGGGAGAGAGCTCTGTCGCCGGAGGAGAGAAAAGATACGCAGAGGAGCAAGGCGGGAAATGGGGAAGAAAAGAGAGAAGGAGAAGAAAAGAGGAAAACGCGGAAGTCGGACGGTCGCGCGCGCGGAGTCGACTTTGCCCTAGGCGAAGTCGACTTCGACCCTGTGGAGTCGACTTCGCTGTTGAGGCGGAGTCGACTTCGCTTTCCCAAGTCGACTTGGCGAAGTCGACTTGGCTCTCATGGAGTCGACTTGACTCATCGACTTGACCTTTTCAGATTTTAGTTTCTTGTTTAATTTTTCCTAATTTAGCTCTATCATCCCCATATCATTCCTGATTTTACAAAATGTTTCCTTGACCAATGGTTTGGTAAAGATATCAGCAATTTGGTCTTCAGTTTTCACATATTCTAAACATACATCATGATTTTCAACATGTTCACGAATAAAATGATGTCTTACATCAATATGCTTAGTTCTTGAATGCAGTACAGGATTCTTAGTTAGACAAATTGCACTTGTATTATCACATCTAATGGGAATATCAAAGTAATCAATACCATAATCTTTCAATTGCTGTTTCATCCAAAGCAATTGGGCACAACAACTACCGGCGGCTATGTATTCGGCTTCCGCAGTAGATAGAGCAACACTTATTTGTTTTCTTGAGTACCATGAAACTAACATATGTCCAAGAAACTGACAAGTTCCACTAATGCTCTTTCTATCTACTTTATAGCCAGCAAAATCTGCATCCGAATAGCCGATTAAATCAAAGGTTGACCCCTTTGGATACCATAGTCCAAGATTAGTAGTTTTTATCAAATATTTAAAAATCCTTTTTACAGCAAGTAAATGTGATTCTTTAGGATATGCTTGAAATCTCGAACACATACAAACACTGAATAAAATATCAGGTCTAGAAGCAGTTAAGTATAGCAAAGATCCTATCATGCTTCTGTAAAGCTTTTGATCGATACATTTACCGTTTTCATCTATGTCGATTTTGATTGTAGAGCTCATTAGAGTATTTGCTCCTTTGCTATTTTGCATTCCAAATTTCTTGAGCATCTCTTTGACGTACTTGGACTGGTTCAAGAATATCCCTTCATTTTGTTGCTTGATTTGCAGTCCAAGGAAGAAATTTAATTCTCCCATCATGCTCATTTCGAATTCGCTCTGCATGATCTTAGAAAATTCTTGACAAAGATTTTCGTTAGTAGCACCGAAAATTATGTCATCTACATAAATCTGTACAATTAAAATATTTTTATTTTTGTATTTGATGAACAAAGTAGTATCTACTTTCCCTCTTAGAAACTCATGATCAATCAAAAATTTGTTCAACCTTTCATACCAAGCTCTTGGAGCTTGTTTTAATCCATATAGCGCTTTGGTTAGTTTATAAACATACTTTGATTGATTCTTTTCTTCAAAACCAGGGGGTTGTTCAACATATACTTCTTCATTCAAATAGCCATTCAGAAATGCGCTTTTTACATCCATTTGGAACAATTTGAAATTCATATGAGAAGCAAATGCTAGTAGAATACGTATGGCTTCTAATCTAGCCACGGGTGCATATGATTCTTCAAAATCAATTCCTTCTTCTTGAGAATACCCTTTGGCTACTAATCTGGCCTTGTTTCTAATTACAAGTCCGCTTTCATCTAATTTGTTCCTAAATACCCATTTGGTACCAATGATAGTGTGATTATTTGGTCTAGGAACTAAATGTCATACATTGTTTCTTTCGAATTGGTTTAGATTTTCTTGCATTGCAATAACCCAATTTTCATCATTGAGAGCTTGTTCAATGGTATTTGGTTCAATTTTAGATACAAAAGCATATTGACCATAAACGTTTTGTTTTGATCTTCTAGTTTTCACTCCTTCATATACATTTCCAATAACTTGCTCAATTGGATGTGCATTTTTGAACTTTAAATCAGTTTGAGGTTTGTAAAAATCATTACCTTCACTTACCTCTTCCTCCATGAGATTTTCTGGCTTGAGCTCAAGTTCCTTTGGTTGTTCTTTTCTTTTTGTCTCATCTGCATCACTTAATTCATCCTCCTTTCTCGGAGTTTGATTAAATTCATCAAATACAACATGTATGGATTCTTCTACAACTTGATTTCGTTTATTGAATACTCTATATGCTTTGCTATTTGATGAGTAACCAAGGAATATTGCCTCATCACTTTTAGCATCCAGTTTTCCCAAGTTGGTTTTTCCATTGTTCAAAACATAGCATGTGCATCCAAAAGCATAAAAATAAGAGATATTTGATTTTCATCCTTTCCATAGCTCATATGGGGTCTTTTTCAAGATTTCTCTAATGGTGACTCGATTCAAAACATGACAAGCTGTACTTACAGCTTCACCCCAAAATTTCTTGGATAATTTGCTCTCATTTAGCATTGTTCTAACCATCTCTTGTATAGTTCTGTTTTTCCTTTCAACTACTCCATTTTGTTGTGGAGTTCTTAGTGCAGAAAATGTGTGATGAATTCCTTTTTCATTACATAACTCTATGAATCGTTTGTTTTTAAATTCACCACCATGATTACTTCTTATAGTCATAATAGTACTTTGTTTTTCATTTTGCACCAAATTTACAAAAGTTGAAAACATAGAGAAAGCTTTATCTTTGCTAGCTAAGAGAATTATCCATGTGAATCTTGAAAAATCATCAACAATCACAAATACATATTTCTTTCCACCAATGGTTAGAATGTCTGATGGCCGGTATAGATCCATGTGTAGCAATTCAAGTGGCTTAGTGATGAAAATTTCCTTTTTGGTAGAGAAAGGCATCTTGGGTTGTTTTGATAATTGACATGCCTTACAAATCTTGTCCTTGTCATATTTCAATCTTGGTAATCCTTCTACCAAACTCTTTTTCCATAGGGTCTTTATATTTCCCATGTTTATATGTCCAAGCCTTTTATGCCAAACCCATGGATCATTATCAATGGCCATTAGACATTGACCATTTAATTCATCAAGTGAAACCAAATATACATTCCATATCTTTTACCACTAAACATGATATGTTCTCCATCAAATACATTACATATAGATGATTCAAACACAACTTTGTATCCTTTATCACATAATTGGCTAATGCTTATTAAATTGTGTTTGAGTCCTTCAACAAACAAAACATCTTCCATGCATGCATTTGAAATACTATGTATATTTCCTTTACCTTTAATTTTACCTTTTTCATTATTGCCAAAGGCAACCATTCTATCGTTGCAGGGCTTAAGTTTATGAAATAAGCTTCTTTCACCGGTCATATGCCTTGAGCAACCGCTATCCATGAACCATTCATTATTTGCCTTTGCCTTAAAACATGTCTGAAAAAATAAGCAAGTAAATCTTATCTCATTGGTACCCATTTTATGGGTCCATTTAGGTTAGTGATATAAATCAATCTTTGTTGTTCTAACTTGGAAAGCCCAAATCTTGTGTTCCTTGGAACCCAAACTAATTTTGCACCATGGTCATATAATTTCTTAAAATTACGTTTGTAAGTTTTATGACCCAATTTATTGCAGAAATTACAAGCCATGGGTAATCTTGGAGTAGGCCTCCAAGTATGCAATGGTTCAATCGTTGGTCTTCTAATCCATTTAAAATTTTTCTTTTGTGGCTTGTATATAGATGCAGTTTTAGTTTGATATTTCTCAAGTATTTGCACATTTGATTTGCTACTTTCTCCTTGCTCAAATGTATGATATCCAAGACCTTTTTATGTGTTTGGAAGGTCATATTCAGAAATATTTTAACACTTTCTCCTGGATTAGAGAACTTAGCTAATGATTCATTTAATGATTCGTTCTCCTTTTTCAGCAAATCATTTTCTTCTTTCATTTTGTCTAATTTCTCTGCAAGTTTACCATTTACAATTATCACTGCATCACATTGTCTCTTCTTATTTGTAAACTTGCTTTCTAATTTCTTCATTTCTTCATATAATGAATCATATGCAGTTTGTAGTTCTTCTAATTCAGTACATTTGAAGCATTCTTGAAAAGAAGAATAACTTGATTTAGAATGGGAGAGTTTGGAACTTACCTCTTCATTACTTGTGCATTTTGTTGAGGTAGTTTGTTCTTCTTGCTCGATTTGTGCCATGCAGCAAATTCTTGCACATTCTTCCGCTTCGATTTCGTCGGTTGAGGAGTTACTCGTTGTAGATTCATCGTCATTCACGTACATGCCTCTTCCTTTGTATCTTTGGAATCTTTTATTGTCCCCTTGATCCTTTCTTTGTTCTTTTACCTTGCTTTCTTCGGGAGTTGGACATTGAGCTTGCATATGTCCCAAACCGCCGCATCGGTAGCATTTGGTTGATTCTTTCTTCTTCTCTCTGGGAGTTCTTTCCTTGAAGCTTCTGAAATTTTTGCCTTTCCTCACAAATTTTCTGAAACGTTTTGTGAGTAGGGCGATTTCGTCGTCGTTTTGAGAAGAAGAGGAGTCATCTGTGTCTTGTGCGGCTTTCAAAGCAATTGCTCTTTTGCCTCTGTGTTGATCCTCATTTCTTTTCTTAATTAGCTCATGTGACATGAGTGAGCTAATTAAGTCTTCAAGTTTTAGCGTGTTAAGGTCCTTGGCTTCTTCTATTGCAGTGATCTTTGGAGTCCATGATTCGGGTAGAGCTCTTAAAATCTTCATGACCTGCTCAGATTCAGATATAGCCTTTCCAAGACCTTTTAGAGCATTAGTAATTTTCGAGAATCTAGCAAATATTTCAGAAATATTTTCTCTTTCTAGCATTCTAAAGTTTTCCAGTTCTCCAATCAAAATATTTCTTCTCGTCCCTTGGACTTGAGAAGTTCCTTCATAGATAGAGGTTAGCGTATCCCATATCTCTTTGGCGGTTAAGCAAGAGGATACTCTATCATATTCAGAAGCAGTAAGAGCACAAAATAAAGAGTTCATAGCTTTGGCGTTGCTCTTAACAATTCTTACTTCCTCATCGGTCCATTTGGAAGCTCTTTCATCAGTAGGCAAAGTTACTCCATCTTGGATATTAATCCAAGAGTCCATGTCGGTAGCCATGATGAGTTGCTTCATACGAAGCTTCCAATATCCAAAATTATTCCCATCAAACAACGGTGGCCTTGTAAAGGATTGGCTTCAGCAAATGCGGGAACGGAAGTAGATTGGGATGCCATGTCTATAAGATCTCTTTGGTAAACTCAAAGAACTGCTCTGATACCACTTGTTGGTCCCGAGTTGATGGCAAAACCCTAGAGGGGAGGGGTGAATTGGGTATTTAAAAAATTTATATCTTAAACAGAAACTTAACCCTGGATTAATCCAGTCCCCTTAATGAAGAAACGAAATGGAAAGCAATGTAATGTAAATGGCAGAAGTATAAATCAAGCACACAGGATTTTTATAGTGGTTCGGGCAACCTCCCTACTCCACTCTTCCAAGCTCACACTCCTTGTGACTTGGGTTCCACTATTGTATTCTCTCAATACAATTAGAGCCACTGCTCTCTTCTAGATTCCAGCTCTAGGGGGCATCAACAAAACACAGCACAAGTAGGTGATGAGTCACACTCCAATCACACACTACTTTGCTTACACTTGATCTTAGTTCCTCAAACTAAATCAAGTTCAACACATACAACAGAAACAATAAGAAAACTACACTTTACAGATGTGTAGAAGCAGTTTGGTGCAGAGAAGAACTTGTTGAATTGGCTTTGAATGATCAGTAGTTGAGCTCTTGCAGTTTGAAGCAAAGTTCTTCCTTTTTGATTAGCTTGATCTCTTTAAAGCTCTTGTAGATGGTAGTTATGCACAATTAATGATTCTCAGCTACTTCCCTCGTCTACCATGAATGCCTTTTATAATTTTGGAGGAAATCCGAACGTTAGAGGGTAGGTGGCGCGCATTTAATGCGCCAACGTTCGAATAAATTCCGACCGTTGCGACCCAAGTCGCATGTGGAGTCGACTTCGGATGCGACTTCGCTTCTCCGTCGCAACTTCAAGTTTCAGTCAGGGTCGACTTGGGCATCAACTTGACCCAAGTCGCAGGTGAAGTCGACTTCGGGTGCGACTTCACCTTGTCAGTTTCCAAGTCTGAGTATTGAGTCGACTTTGGGTTCCGACTTCAACTCAAGTCGATCATGGAGTCGACTTGGGTTGCGACTTGACTTGGTCTTTGCAAAGTATGTTTTGTTCTTCATTTGATCTTCCTCTATCTTGCTTGGCTTGTTTCCTTGATGATTCTTAAGAGAGCTTGAGTCCTGCTTGGTTGAATCATGCGCTTTGCTTTGCATTTGACTCAGTTGGTCTTTAAGACTTGATAGACTTGATTTGATCTCCATCTTGAATCTTTGCTTTGAACTTGAGTGAGAGATTCTTTGAATAGGCTTTGAAACTGCATCTTTGAAGTCTGAACTTCTCAAGTCGCGGATGAAGTCGACTTTGTCTGCGACTTCACCCAAGTCGCACCTAGAGTCGACTTGGCCTGCTACTTGGGCAGCTTCGTGCCCCAAAATTCAGCTCTGGACAGTTTTTCACGATTGAAGTCGATAGCGAGGTCGACTTCGTTTGCGACTTGGCTTCCCAAGTCGCATGTGAAGTCAACTTGGAATGCGACTTCACCTGCAAGTTGATTTTGCCTTTGAGGTTCTTTCTCAAGTCGATAGTTGAGTCGACTTTGGGATCGACTTCACCCTAAGTCGAAGCCCAAGTCGACTTGGGGATCGACTTGGCTACTTAAGTTCCTTAAAACAAATGACAAACTCATTAGTCCTTTAAATGTACCCAAGTTAGTTGTTGTTAATCATCAAAACTCAATCTTTGGTCAATTTTATTTTGTTTTGAAGCATTGTTTCCAACATTAACGTCCGCAGTAAGTTTTTCTTACAGAGAAATGATACGTTTTGTAGCCATTTTTTATGGATTCAGTCCAATGTAATGGAGTTTACTTCACCTATTTTTTTAAAATTTTTTTTACGAAATTGTTAATCTAAGTATATTTAAATTACTAAAAATGTCACAGATTTTTAAAATCTAAAAAAATTTAAGAATATCTTTTAATGATAAAAATTGATACACTTGTTAAATATACTTAGATTAACAACTATGAAAAAAAAAATTCAAAATAAAAGGATATATGCACCTGGGTGCATCGAGGCCCGGTGCATAAGATTGCAACTTATTTATTAAAATGTTCTATAGACCTTTTCTATTTTGGGTATACTAAGAAATGATAAAACTTTTACATGAAAATTTTTTAGGGTAAAAGATTTTGAAATAAAGGAAAATATATGATACGATATAAGTAAAAAAAATAAAGTTAAGATTGATAAGTTAAATTTATAGATAATTATGTAAAAATAATTAAAAAAAGTATAGCTATTGCGTAGAAAGATACGAAGAAAAAGATTTTAGTTTGAAAAATTTTACATTTTTAAATTTAAAATACCTATAAATATAAAAATTATTAAATTTCGCGTAGAACGAGATTGGGTAGCGTCGGCCATTTGCCGGCCAATATATATGCTGATGCACAACTGACTGAAGTCGAGATTGGCATCTCAGGATTTGGATCTTCTCCCGATTCGAACTGAGCTACGTCTTTCTGTTCTATCAGAAAAAGAAAAAGAAAAAAACAAACTACCAACTCTCAGCATGCTTCACCCATCAAAAAAATAATAATAATACGAATAAAAAACTCTCTGACTGCTTCAAATCCAGCTGATAAGAGACACATGCCGATTGTCATTGCCCCAAGTCAGCTTCAATCCAAGCACCAAAACCATGGATGCCTTCTTTCCAATCCTAGCAGCTCTTCTCTTCTGCATCGTCTTCTCGATAATTCGCTTTTTCAAGAACAAACACCCAAACCTCCCACCATCACCCCCATGTTCCCTCCCCCTCCTCGGCCATCTCCACCTCGTCAAACCTCCCCTCCACCGCTCTTTTGCTTCCCTCTCCATCCAACACGGCCCCCTGCTCTCCCTCCATTTCGGCTCCCGCCCGGTCGTCCTCGTCGCCTCCTCCTCTCTCGCCGACATCTGCCTCTCCAAGAGCGACGTCGTCTTCGCCAACCGCCCCCGCCTCCTCGCCGGCAAGCTCCTCGGATACAACTACTCTGGTATAGGCTTCACCTCCTACGGTCCCCACCTCTGCAACCTTCGCCGCCTCGCCACTGTCGAGGTTCTCTCCTCCCACCGCATGCAGAGCCTCTCCCACGTCCGAGCAAACGAGGTCCGGTGTTTGCTGAAAAGCCTGTTCCGGGCCTGGAAGGCTGGGAAATCGATCGCGGAGTTCAGGCCCAGGCTGTCGGAGCTGACCTTCAACACAATGATGGGAATGATTGCTGGGAAGCGGTATTACGGAGAGGCGGAGGAGGCGGAATCGGAAGAGGCGAAGCTATTCCGGTGGATTATGACGGAGTTCGGGCATTTGGCGGGGGTGTCATATCTGGGGGATTTTTTGCCGTTGTTGGGTTGGTTGGATGGAGGAGTAGCGAAGAGGATGAAGAGGTTGGGACTTAAGATGGACGAGTTCTTCCAGCGTCTGATAGACGAGCAGCGGCAGAAGAATCAGAAAAATGATGAGGATGGTTTGGAGATGAGTAAGACGAAGACGCTGATGGAGCTTTTGCTGGAGCTGCAGAAGAACGACGAAGAGTACTACAAAGATGACATGGTCAAGGCCTTCGTTGGGGTGAGTCCATTCATCCACAACATTGTAGAAAATGGATTAGAGCAGGGCAGCAACTGCTAAGGGGTCAGTTGACCACCATGCCTCTGTTGACACAGATGCAGATGTGTATTTTTCAAGGGGGTGATTCGAGACCTACTGCTAATGTGTCATCAGGCAGGGTGGTGAACTTCGTCTTAAGCACTTGCCACCCTGCTCTAATTCGTTTTGAAGAACGCACCCCATTATTATCCTCTCCTTTGATGGTCCTCCTGCATATATTCAATTAATTTTTCTTATTGTTTTCAATTTAAATATTTAAATGAATACTCGTATGCTAATAAATGATAATACTTGATTTTTATATATTAAATATATCTACTTAATAAGTTTATAAAAGAAAAAATAAAAAATTAATAAATTTATTAGTGTGGGCTTAAAAAGTCGTTACTTAGCTCAGGCATGCTATTGCTAACTAAGGCTAAGCAATGACTTATTTGTTTCATGAAAATAATTATTTAAAATTTTTTCTTTTTTTATAAACTTGTTAATGTAGATATATTTATTATATAAGCTAATATGTATATATATTTTTAAAATTTCTAACATAAGATTATTTTAGTAATTTTCAACTTCAAAAAATGGCTAAAAATCACCCTATTTAAAAATCTAAAAATAAAATAGTAAATTTTAATTTATGTAGTAAATGTATCTAGATTAACAAGTTTATAAAAAAAATCAAAAACAGAATTAAAAAAATGAGTTTACTGGCATGGGCCTTGATTAACAAGCTTATGTCTCTGTATTATCAGCATATTAATTTTTATCCAAATTGAATATGTGTATAAGTCCATCCGAAAGAGAGGATAATGATGCTATAGTTAATAATTTGATGTACTTTATACTTTTATATATCTTTTTCATTTTTATGTAAGTGTAGTACATTGGATCATATATCAAATTTGATCAATTTTAGATCTTATATATATATATTTGACGAATTTTTAAAAGCAAAAATTTTTATTATTTTTAAGGTGGGGGTGTAATGTGGGTGAAATCTTTTAAAAAATTTTAAAAAAAATATACAAGATTTTGAAATTGATAAAAAATATTATATGAATTTATTATGTATACACGTGGGTCCATATAAAAAAGAAAAAATATAAAATATAATATACAAGAGGTTGTTACTTAAATATTGTTACGTAATTAAATAATAGGGTTGTATAGGATCATTATCCATATATGCGTGCTTTTTAATTAATTAAGTAGATCCATGATTTTAATTTTTAATGTGAAATTTTATTTACCTTTAGTGTTAGAATGGGTAGAAGGAATTAAACATATGTGCATGCATAGATGTATTCTAATAAAATAAAAATGTCCATATGCGCTTTTATTATACTAAAAAGTTATTTCTTGTTTGATTCTCACTGTAACTTCCAACTGTTTTATAAATATTTTTAAATGGCTATTTTCTCTAGTGGGAGTTGTGGGATTTAAATGAATTTTAAAGTAATGTGGTAGGATTTTGCCAGAATGTATACCGCCAATAAGTCTCTTTGTTATATGAATTTGGCTATCACTTTTGGGATCCGATTTCAGCTCTCCCGCCAGCCACATCGCATACGTTCCATGCCATTACCTAGGCGAAAACCTTCCAATTATATGTGATAAGCGATTAAAATGTTATAATTTTAATTAGAAATAAAGCAAACAAAAATTTTTTAGATGGAGGCTAGTTAACAGCCGGCTGATTGTCCTTTTCATCGAGCTGCAGAGAAGCATTTGGAAGGAAAGGATCAGATGATGTTTATCTAATAAGTTGGTGGGCTTAAGGACTAGGCGCATCGAAACTGTAATGTTTGACAGGTGGAGGCCACGCACGCGGGATACGGCAAAGCGAATACAGCTAATTAAAAACTGTGTAGGGTACAACCACAACCGATAAACTGGCTGAACGTATACGTACAAGGCCTGAAACCTGCCCTACTCTCATGATTACGTGCAATTCAAGGCTGACACGGAATATACCCGGGGCATGTTCAGAACACAGTGTTAAATCTACGGATTCTGATCTTATGATTCCGATTCCGTGTTGCATCCTTCTTCCAGGTGCATACACCTATTTTTTTTATTTTTTCAAAAAAAATTTCATAAACTTATTAGCCTAAGTGTATTTAATATGTGTATAAATTTTTACTATTTTTGAAGTATTTTAGATATTTATTTTTATTTTAAAAAATCAGCGGCATTTTAGTAATTTAAAATTACCTAAAAATATCTAAAAATAGTAAAAATTAATACATACGTTAAATACACTCGGGCTCACAAGTTTATGAAAAATTTTCAAAAAAAAAAAAAAAAATAGATGTATACACCCGGGAGCATGCAGCACTGCATGCTCCCGGGCGCATGCAACTGAGGTCTTAAATCTACGGGAGCATAGATTCTATGCCTTATCATTATTTAACGAGTCATTATATTTTTCTAATTGTACTTTTATATTCTAATTATTTTTCTTATTAATTTCTTTTATGAATATATTTATTCCAACTTTACTGCTATCATCTTATATCAATTATATAAGTTTTAAATATTCTATTTTCTACTACCAACTCATCCTTCGATTTCCAGATTTCAAATTTCCAAACGTGGCTCTAGTATGTTTTATTCTAGTTCTAACTACACTTACTTTTATAAAAAAAAATTTAAATGCACCAGTAATCTTTTTAAATTCTAAATATACTTATTAAGTTTGCATTTAATTTCAAAAGTATTCATTCCATGAGTTAATGTCATTAGTGAATATATGAAATTACTAATATATCTTTTAAATTTGTGATGAAATTGAAAAAATTAAAATTTAAAGAGCCCTAATTTTATTTTCTTTCTATTTCATTTTCTTATTTATTTGGAAGAGCCTGCTGTTTAATCCAAACATACCATTGGATTTACAATCCAATCCTAAATTTCCCAACTTAAGTGAAAAAAAAAAAGTTATGGTTAAGTAACAAGGGGTCTTTTGGGTTTGATTCCAATAACCCAAATTACAACCTTCCTACCATAAATTTGAGGATATATGTACATATATTATGCTGTTAATTAATTAATCCTTAGTCATGAACAGGCACTAATGATGGCGGGAACAGACACATCATCCCTGACCATAGAATGGGCCATGGCGCTTCTTCTCAACCATCCAGACGTGCTGAAGAAAGCTAAAGCCGAGCTGGATGTCCATTTGGCAAATGATCATTTGCTTGAAGAATCGGATCTCTCCATCCTCCCTTACCTCCGCTGCATCGTCAACGAGACTCTCCGGCTGTATCCGATAGCCCCACTTCTCCTGCCTCACCAATCCTCTGAGGAAACAACGGTGGGCGGTTTCACAGTCCCTGCAGGCACGATGGTGCTTATCAATGCATGGGCGATTCACAGAGACCCGGAGGTGTGGGCTGAGCCAGAGGAGTTCAAGCCGGAGAGGTTTGAGGCCATGGAGGAGGAGACGGTGCTGGGTTGCAAGTTTATGCCGTTTGGGCATGGAAGGAGGGCATGCCCAGGGGCAGGGCTGGGCATGAAGGTGGTGGCCATGGGGCTGGGATCGCTGATCCAGTGCTTCGACTGGGAGAGAGTTGGGGAAGGTGAAGTGGACATGAGCGAGGGCCACGGGCTCACCATGCCCAAGGCCAAACCCCTCGAGGCATCCTACAAACCATGCGAAAAAATGATAGGAATCCTTTCTCAGCTCTGAATGTATAACGCGTCGTTTAATTTCTTGATCTCTTCATTTTATATCTTGGCATATATACGTACCGGCCCTATATAAAAGTTTATGAGGCAGGAGCTACAACAACGTTTGCTATTATCTGTCCTATATAATAGTTCAATAACAGTTTTTGAGGCAGGAGTTCCAACACTGTGTGCTCTTACTATATATTTCGTTTTCCTGCAAATTACCGTGCGACAATATATTTGGCATCATCATATTAAATTTGGTGTTAAAATGTTAAATTTGTAATATCGCCATCATATTATTTATTAAGGGTGTGTTTATTTTTCAAAAAAACTTTTCACTATAATTATCTTATTTTTTATTATTTTTTAAAATTTTCCTATACAAATTACTCTTTTTTTATCATTTCTACATGACTACCTATAAAACTAACTAATCTATTTTAACTATTCTCTTTATTCGTCATTAATCCTCCTATCCTATAACATCATTTTTTCTTATTTCAAAAACTTTTACACCCAAAAAATTTCATCCAAAAATTTTATCATTTCTCATACACACTCTAAAGGAATATGTTGCACCTTTATCTAGGGTGTATCATTCATGACGTGGGACTTACATCAATGATTCAAACCCAACTGGTGGTAGGGTTTAAATAATTTGTTTATGATATTAAAAGAAAGCTGAATTGGGATCTTGTTGGTGAGCCGCCTTGCTTAAAACTATACATATGCAATCATGTATAAATTATGAAAAAGAATATGACCATTTGTAGATTCATCTTAATATCATAATAACTTTTTGTGATAAACTAATATCATAATAACTTAATGAAAAATGATCCTATTAGACCGAGTTAAGCAAATGCCTCACATAGGTCAACTCCAAAAATCCATTTACAATATTTTTTTTTGTTTTTTCTTCATACACCTATTTATCTAAGTATATTTAACATATAAACCAAGTTTTACCATTTTTGGATACGCGTATATATATATATTTTTGAGATTTTCCATCTTTAAAATTTTCAAAAAAAATATATACACATATTGAAAAATGGTAAAACTTGGTTTATATGTTAAATACACTTAGATAAATAAATATACGAAAAAATTTAAAAATATATTGTAAATAAGTTTTTTTTTATGTGGGCTAAGCGAGACATTTGCTTAACCTAACCTAACAAGATCACTTCTCTAACTTAATTGTAAAATCATTTATCTAAATAAAAATGATATATAAAAGAGGCCTATATGCATATTTAACTTTTTATTGGAATTTGTATTATACGACATCTAATATTATAATCAAACTCATTCACATATGAAACAACAAACTCCCTTCTATCCTTAGAGGAGACAGTAAGCTCCCACCAGATTTTCATAGAAAATCAAGCCTCCACCACAATTTTTTCCTCACATGGGCGCTTAAACTTATATGGGTGGTCTCTTGGCTATTGTCCATGACTAACTAGGTACAATCTAGTTACCCTAATATATCCCTTTATTAAGAGCAAAAATAATGGTTGGTGTCATTGATCATATTGGATTATGTGGTTGACAATTTTGATGATGATAAAAGTTGTTCTTGATCTTTAATTTAATAGGTTCCATGTATGAATAAGAGCATATCTTGTAATTGGGTATGATTGTAAATGGTTGTCACTAAATGTGATTGGATGTCATTGGTTGTGATTACTTATATCTTACTTGAAGGTTGTCATTGGTTGTGATTGGTCGTATCTTGTTTAGAAATTATTTGTAATCTTGATGAAAATGAGTTATTTAAGAAAACTTAGTAATTATGGTTGCTTGGGACTTAAGCTTGAGTTTAATTCAAAATGGGATGTGATGATGTGGATAAGCTTTGAATTTTTTTGTGAAAAATTTATTGTCTATGAAATACTAAAATTGTTCAATGGAGAATTTGAAGATCGAAGAGGTGGTCTTGACTAAGTTACCGATGAAATTTTTGAAGTTTAATCTTGAAGATCTTATACAATTGTTGCTTCTCATGTAGATACGCTGAATTAATTTATCTTTTTCTTTTAAATTTATTTTTTTTTAACTTGAAATTGATAGTAATAAAATTAAGAGGAAATGAATCAAAAGTATCGATGGCTTCACTTGCGACCTAGAACTAGGTTTTAAATCTAAAAAATAGTTATTTGAACTATACCACTATTACTTGCGTGATTTTGAGTTGACTAATGGAACTTAAGCCTTATATGTTTAGAGAGTAGAGTAGGTCAGGAGGATTGAATCACTATAATTACACTATTTTTGTGATTTATGGTGTGTTTGTTTAGGGCCAAAACTTGTCTTCATTCTTCATAACTACTTTATTTTTTAATTATTTTTTCACATTTTTCTATACAAACTATCCTACTTTTCAATCATTTTTATACAATTACCCATACAACTAACCTATCTATTTTAACTTTATTCTCTTTACTTCTCATTATTACCCCTATTATATCACATCATTTTCTATCGATTTGACATTTTCCATATCTAAAACTTTTCATCAAAAGTTTTACCTCCAACCAAATACACCCTTAGATTTATATTGTGGTTGTGCTTGTGATTGATCCACTACTCTTTATCTATGTTTTCTTTACTAGCAATTATATGATACCAACAAATCAATACATTTTGCAATAAAAAATCAATCATGGATGAAACCAGGTTTCAAAACATTAATTTATGACTCCAATCCAATTAGATAATAAAAAAATTCAATCTACACAACATTTAGTTTACTAAGAAAAGCTCTTTATTATATGCTTTAGTCCACGAGTTATGATCATTTGCACCAAGTCGCAAATGGAGCTAATTTTTATATAGGCATATTTAATGTATAAATTAAGTTTTATCATTTTTAGAAATGTGTATATGTTTATTTTGTATTTTTACATAGAGGTATTTTAGTCATCTTAACTAATTTAAATTGACCAAAATACTCCTATATTTAAAAATATATACATATTTTTTTAAAATAATAAAACTTGATTTATAAATTAAACACAACTATAGTAACAATTATATAAAAAAAATTTAAAAAAACATATTTTTGGCGTGGTCGACCAGGCGCAGATGATCAATTCCTTAGTTCACTAGGTACTTCATATCCATTAGTCCGTCACCATAAATTTTATTTCATATTAAACCTCAATTGTTAGCTGTGTATATGATTCAAATTAGGCATACTGCATACATATGTCTCAATCAGTACTTAAGACATGCAGGCCTTATTTGGTGGATTGTCGGGCGGCTGGTCTGAATTTCAAATTCATTGAACCTCCTGCAGGTCTACTAGCCAATGCTAATCGATAGAATTTTTATCCCTTTGGGGATGAGGACTCGGTGAGCATGGATGCAAACTATGAATAGCAGTGTCTTTTCTTTTATTTATTTCATATTTTGTCTTTGTACGCTTTTTTTTTTTTTTTTCGATTTTGTCTTTTTAGGCCGTGGCATCCCTTCGGAGGTCCCTGCAAAGATGATGCCTTTGCCTCTTGAGTGCCTAACATCTTGTTTTCCACTGCTCGCATAACCAGCTACAAGATCGTTGTCTTTTCAGATCTGTCGGGTTGAAATTATCGTCTGTACTGTTTTTGATCTCCATCCCCTTTAGTTTGTAGATTTTTTGACAAATCTGATAATTAATCAAGGTTTACAGGCGCATAACATTCTCTGTCTGCTAGCTAGCTCGATCTTAAATCTACCCACAAGCGCAATATTTACTAGGAGTTTATCTCTATATCACCATGTCCATTTAATGATCCTCCAGGAAATCTTTTTTTGGCAACCAATTTAAATATTTTATGCCGTCAAGATCACTAACTTAAAATTTTTAAAAATTATATATATTCTAACCTATCACTTCAACAAATTTCATTTTATGTAGCTAAACTTTTAGTCATATTTAACATATATTAAGCTGCATTAGATGAATTTTGGCTATAATTAATTATTTATCTACAGTACTCGGGTGTTTTCAAGCAGTGGCATTTTATTAAATGTACTATTTTTATATTAAATATAACAAAAAAAAATTAATGCGGCTATTAAAATTTGTTGGCGAATAATATTAAAACTTAGACTGCATTTAATATAGTATTTAGTTGCGTTTGATACCAAATGCAGGCAAGTAAATTTTGACCATAAAAGGACTACCTTTAACAAATATCGTTGTAGCGTAAAATAAGTATTTTAATATGATCACCACAACGAGTGCCGTCATAAGTAACTAAGTAATTTTTTTCTGTATATAAAATAACTTTGACTACATACAAATTAATTTAGTTACATGCATATTTAGTTATAACAAAATGATTGTTTGAGGGTGGTAGCATTTCCTTAGATGCAACTAATTTTTACATTTTAATGCAACCAAAAATATAATTAAGGTGTGTCCGATAAGTTATAGAATTTTAGGAGAAAAGATTTTGAAATTGAAAAAAATGATATAATATGATAGGAGTAATGATTGAAAAATGGTAGTTTTATAAAAAAAATATGAAGAAACAATTGAAAAATATGACAGTTATATAAAAAAGAAAAAAAAATTGAAAACATAATAATTGTGAAAAGAGAAAAGTTTTTGGCATAAATAAACCTACCCTTAATGCAATCATATATATATTTTATTGCAAACAACAACGGAAATTTTAGCCGTAAAAAAGAAAGGCGCTACAATTAACACTAAATGGAGAAAAATTTACACTACAACAAGATGTATGCTTTTGTAAACTTTTATCACATTGAATTTGACTTCTTAACTATCTAATTATTCTACCTTTCTATTTTGTTTTATTCTAATTAATTTTTAATTTTCTATATAATTATTCTGTTTATTTTTTTTATGGTATATATTTACATACATCTTAACCCATATTATATTGAAGATCTAAGATATTCTTGTAATTATTCTGTTTATTAATACTACTAGCGTTACTACTAACTTTCCTATTTTGCTGCTGCTGTTCTACTTTCCTACTACTACTACCACAGTTCCTATTTTACTGCTGCTGCCATTCCACTTTCCCATTTTCTGCCGCTGCAATTACTATTCTTTTTGCGACTACTACCACTGTCTACTTTCCTATTTCGCTGCCGTTACTACCACCATTCCTATTTTGCTACTGCTACCACCACCACCATAGCAAAGGCTTTTTAAAAAGTTTCTTCCCATCAATATTTTTTTTTTATTTATTTTTTTTACATTTTTTTAAGCTAGTGGAATTAATCCGTGCTCTCCGTCGTCCCAAAAAACAGATGGCCCTGCTGGCCCCTTTTTATTCATTGACGTGTCGTGTTTGACTTTCATGTGCCAGCACTACTGCACTACCGGCAAGACAGCAGGAATTCCAATTCAAAGAATACAAAGTAGTCGTGGGAAAATAAGTACACGACCCATCACCCATGTGACACCACAACCCTGCGCAACGAAATCGTCGTCGCATGCATCTCTCACACATATAAAAACGAGTCTTTCTGCTCTCTTTCGCAACCTCACAACACAAACCAAATAATCATGGATTTGTTCTTCTCCTTTTTCGCAGCTTTTATCTTCTTCTACATCTTTTCCACAATTCACAACCATCTCTTCCTGGAGAAGAAGAGGAAGGAGAACTACACGAACCTCCCACCAACACCGCAATCTTCCCTTCCTATCCTCGGCCATCTCCACCTCCTGAAGAAGCCCCTCCACCGTTCTTTGGCTTCTCTATCCACCCACTACGGCCCCATACTCTATCTCCGCTTCGGCAACCGCCCTGTCCTTGTCGTCTCCTCCTCAGCTTTAGCCCACGACTGTCTCTCCAACAGCGACGTCATCTTCGCCAACCGCCCACGCCTCCTCTCAGGCAAGCACTTGGGCTTTAACTACTCCGGCATCGGCGCCGCCTCCTACGGCCCCCACTGGCGCAACCTCCGCCGCGTCGCCGCCGTCGAGCTCCTTTGCACACACCGCGTCCTGGAGCTCTCCGCCATCCGAGCTGCGGCTGTTCGGTCGCTGCTGAAGAGCTTGTTCCATGATTGGGAAGCAGGGAAATCCGTAGCAGAGTTGAAGGCGAGGTTTTCAGAGCTGGCCTTTAATGCCATGATGGGGATGATTTCTGGTAAGCGTTACTACGGAGAGAACGACGTAGGAGGGGATTTGGAGGAGGGAAAGCGATTCCGGAGGCTTGTGAGGGAGAGCTCGGCTTTGAGTTCAGTGACGAATCTTGGCGATTTCTTGCCTGTTTTGGGATGGGTTGATTTTGGTGGGGTGGTGAAGAGGATGAGGAGATTGGTGAAAGAGAGAGATGAGCTGTTGCAGGGTCTGATCGACGAGAAGCCAAGGGCTAAGAAGAACAATCATGAGATTTCATGTGTGGGAGATGAAGGGAAAGGAATGAAGAAAAAGAAAAAGACTCTCATAGAGGTTCTATTGTCATTGCAAGAGAAAGAACCGGATTACTATAGTGATTCTATCATCAAGGGAATGATTTCGGTAAGTAATTCTTTTCCGAGAAAACCCAAAAATGCGTAAGTGAGATTGGCAAACATGCATGAAGGTCGAGTTTTTCTTGCCGGACATTAAATAATGGAATACGGGTTTCAAAATTCCTGCATGAGGACCATAACTTTTGAAGCGGTTTTGCATTTTAGTTTATCTGTAATATCGCAAAACCGAATTCAACGTCAAGAGAGAGTTCTTCGATATTTTAAATGAATTTAAGGTTAACTACAGAATGACACATTTTAAAATTGCAGCTAAGTTACGAAGTCTAAATTCTACATTGAAAAGGAGAAATAATTCTTGAAAATTTATAAATAAATTTAAGCTTAAATATAACGGGACGCAGGATCGGTTATCTTAGTCTGGGCGTTACGTTATCATGCTTATGCCCATGCCAGTCTACGTCGTATATGAATCAATGCAACCAGTTTCTCATCATCTTTTCTGGAGATTGAAAGAAACGGCCATGGTAAATTAAATTTTACATGTTTAATTTTATACATAAAAATCATCTTAATTTATTATTAAGGAGACCGATACACTTTTTAATTAAATAATTGACTCTAAAGAGTGTCTAAAAAATTTAATAGAAATTATTTCCCACTTAAAATGATTTCAATCAATTATGTATATGGTCGCTGCACGAATACAGATTTTTTGCCACGCACAAAATTATTATATATATATTTCTGTTACGTGATGTCATTTTAATTCAGTTATGGTAAGAGAGTTAAAAAAATATATTTTCACAGCAAATTTTCAAAATTGTCCCTAAACGCACACCTTGTAGACACTATTTTCACAATCCTTTTCCTAAAAAATACTGTTTTAATATGTATATATTATTTTCAATAAAAATTAAGCTTTCTAGCAACATTAATTATTTATGCCATAAATTAATATTTTTTGCAGCAAAAAGTGCAAAGCATCTCTAAAACTAGATTGCAAAATATGTTTTCTTGTATGGGGTCAATTGGTTAAAAATGTAAAAATAATTAATATGATTAATTTTCGGGTGCATTTGGGAAGTGATAAAATTTTGATGTAAAAGTTTTTAAAATATGAGAAAATAATATGGTATGATAGAAATAACGATGATGAGTAAAGAGAATAAAGTTAAAGTAAATAGATAAATTGTATTGGTAATTATATGGAAATAATTGAAAAGTAGAACAACTATGTAGGAAGAAATAATTATAAAATAAAATAGTTATGTAAAATAAAATTTTTTAGGGGTGTGTTTGGCAATTTGAAAAAGTTGTCAAGTTAAAACTTTTCAATCTAAAACTTTTCACTCTCCATAACTACTCTTTTTTTAATTATTTTTTACACATATTTCTATACAACAACTCTACTTTTCAATCATTTCTACACAACTACCAATACAACTAACCTATTTATTTTAAATTTATTTTCTTTATTCATCATCATTACCCCTACAATATCACATCATTTTTTACTGATTTGACAACTTTTATATATAAAACTTTTCATCAAAAGTTTTACCGCTTCCCAAACATATCCTAAATTAAAAAATTTTAGTTTAAAAAGTCTTATAAATTAACAAACACCCTTCATCTAATCAAAACGTTTAATTTAAAAAGTCTTCCATTCATGATACAGCAGCTTTCTGCTGGTATGCGCATGCCTTTACCCTACAACGCTGCAGAGTTTGTCGGATCACTTTGTGAGCTTCCCTGCTATGGGATAACCTTGTGTACTGTCAAGACCAAACCTTGATAGGACGTTTTCAACCTTGGAAATTAACTTTCATCAGCTTTCCATCTTGACGTGACTCATCAAGATATTTCTTGATTAGTGAATGGATTTGTTTGCAGGTGCGTTTGGTATTCTCCGGAAGTGTGCCGGAGAAAACTTTCTTATTCATTTTATTTGCCTTCATTTTCATATGATTAGACATTTGGATTATTTAATTATTTAAATTTTCAAATTTTTTTAAAAGCACTTTTCAATTATTACTTTTTCGTTTCAATCTTTTTTTTTTAACATGTTTCCACTGCCAGCTACTTCGTGGGCTTGTTTGGCCATGGAGAAGCTTCCTACATGTTTTTCTGGATGTATAGGTGTGTTGGAAACTTGGAATAGAATTCTAAAAAGTCCGTGTTATAGATCTTTGTGCATAAAAAACTAAAATTCGTAGTTTGTTTGAAAGGAATTGTATGTTAAACTTTTTCTACCGAAATTAAGCTTCGCTAAACAGATATTGTAATTATTAATTTTATCATACTATATCAATCTTTCACTTTTCAAAATTTTCATTACAAATTTGTTTCAGAAATTTTCTTATAATTTTTACTTCATACCAAATGCACCCTAAATGAATGTCGGCAAAATAATTTAATTCTTCTAAAGAAAAAGTCTAACTCCTTCCTCATCTAAATCCTCATCTTATTCCTTCCAATCAGATCCACCCAAATGGAGCCAATCATGGCAATCTTTTTGTAGCCAAAATTAAATTTGGTTGTATTTAGTGCTAAATGCAACTAATATCTATTTTACTTGCTGTGTTTTGTTTTGTTACTATTTGTAGCCAATTTTAAATAAAAATGTAAAACATAACTTTTAGCTGCATTTTCTAAAAAGTGTTTGCTTTTAATCAAACGTCTCCACTCGCAAGCGACTAAGCATTATGCAGCCAAAATTATACCGCGTGTGGTGAAAAGTTGCATTTAACAATATTTGTTATAGCGAACAGATGTTTATAAATGCATCCGATTTTTTGGTACTTGTGACAAAAATTTAGCATGAACTACGTAAAAGTGGAGTATCTACTAAAAAGTAGTTAAATTCATAATATTTTCAAGATAAATTCTATATTACTAGCAGCTGATTCTATTTCTGTTTGAAAATAATGATGATTATTTGATATTGATCTTAGATATTATAGCATTAAAAGTAGCTACATTTCAATTTCGGAGCAAAAAGGTTACTGTATATAAGAAGTTTTGTTGCAGTAGTAGTAGTGACAATAAATTTGCAACTATATATATATATATGTTGCAAAATGTTTTTCAAAAAAATATATAGCTTTTAGCAATGAGAAAAACATTTCTTTGCAGAACAACAATATTCCTGAAATTTCCAAAATCTACTGAAGTGAACGAAATTAAAAGAATCATCATTACAATAATGGAAGATAATAAAATAATTGTTACGAGACTACATATACAAATTGAAATCCATTAATCCCACCCATCAGTCGTCCTTCGGCAACGACCATGTCCTATTCCCAGTGGAGTGGGGTTGAATTGGATTGGGATTCGGATGAACTTCTTAAAGTAGGTTTAAACGTTATTCGCTAAAACAAAATCAGTCAATTAAGTGATGATTAAATGTGTAATTATATACATGTGTGATCAGGCACTATTGGGGGCGGGAACGGACACATCATCTCTGACCATGGAATGGGCCATGGCTCTTCTGCTAAACCATCCTCATGTGCTGGAGAAAGCCAAAGGCGAGCTGGACATGCAAGTAGGCTCAGATCGTTTGCTCCAAGAATCGGATCTCTCAAATCTCCCTTATCTCCACTGCATCATCAACGAGACTCTTCGACTGTATCCAGTCACACCCCTTCTCCTACCTCATGAATCTTCTGAAGAGACATCCGTGGGAGGTTTCACAGTGCCGGCCAATACCCTGCTGTTGGTCAATGCCTGGGCAATTCATAGGGACCCGAAGGTGTGGGAAGACAGCCCAGATGATTTCAAGCCGGAGAGATTTCAAGGGGTGGATGTGGGTAAGGAAGGATGCAAGTTCATAGCATTTGGGCATGGAAGGAGGGCATGCCCAGGTTCAGGGCTTGCTATGAAGATGATTGGACTGGCGCTGGGGTGTTTGATCCAGTGCTTCGAGTGGGAACGAGTGGGAGGAGAGAAGGTGGACATGGCCGAAGGAGCTGGACTCACCTTGCCCAAGAGGCAGCCATTGGAGGCAGTTTACAAACCACGTGAAAGCATGATCAGCATCCTTTCTCAGCTCTAAATACACTTATATAAATGCTTTCTGATGCTTCACAACGGAAATCTACTTACTATGTTGCCACATATGCTAAAAAAATAAATTAATGTGCGTTGCATTTGAGTAAAAATATACTTTAAACTTTAATGATCATGGAAGATTTTAGTCTTTTTATCATATGACAATGTGGCTAGATTTTAAAAGCAAACACCAATGTAGTTAACTCCACGTCATGCGAAGGATAATTCCTTTCATGATATTTCGGCTACCGAGAAGTATGCGTAATTATCTTTCTTATTCTATCAGAACACCACTAAGGTTCTTCACTGATAGGCAAGGACGATACTTGGTTGAGATCAGGCCACCATGCTAAAATTTGTCTCGGCGATGTCACTATAACTAAGTTACTATGCGTTGATCACGAAAGACTTTAGTGACATTTTTTGAATTTATCAGTAAAATTCTTACTTTTAGTGATGACATTTTTGTTGTCACTAAAAAGCTAACTTTTAGCAACAATAATTGTTTATTTCATTAAATAATATTTTTTGGGACAAAAAAAGTTCCAAGTATATGTTGCTAAACGTTAGCTTTCCTGCAGTGGTACCATTTTGCCGTTCAAAATTCCTGTCAACTTTGTATAGTGGGTTCTTTTTTTTGATGGCGTATATACTTACAAACTCAATCCATTACAATATCCATATTTCATTTAGTTCAAGGGGTTACACAAGTGAAATAAACTCCTATAATATATCTATATCTCATACAGCTCAAGGGGTACACAAGGAAGACAAACTCTTATAATCTAGCAAGGGAGATATCTCATCTATCTCAAGGAATATACGAGGAAGATAGACTCTTATAATCTTACAAGGGAGACACATCTCATCCAGCTTAAGGGGTACACAAAAGAGATAACTCCTATAATCTAGTAAGGAAAACATAGCTCCCGTACAATAAAGACGAAGACAGCTCTGCCACACAAATTAAAAACACATCTCATCCAACTGAAAGGGTATATAAGGAAGATAAACTATTATAATCTAGATAAAGCCTCAACCACGCGTGCTAGTCGCAGGTGGTTATCTAGTCGGTTCTTGAATTTACTTTTGAAACAAGTATTATAGCTTTGAGCCACAGTAGTTCCTAGCGCAGCAAGTTAGTATCGTAAGAATAACTAATTGCAGCTAATTCCATGTTTAAAAGTGTTGATTTTCTTAACGTGACAAGTTAATCAATATGATCAATCCCCAAGAAATTTAGGCTTATATACTAGCCTGCATGCAGCCAAGCCAATATCCACCAACAGAAAAAGTCCATGTACCCAGACCCAACTTGCATAATACGGACAAATGATCCTCCTCCCTATCCATATCCACAGCGAAAGCCGCTTTACTCTTAACAAGTGACTGCAATAGCTTATATATATTTCGCACATGTTCCACACTCTTATATATCCCAACTATAATATACATACAGACAATAAGTTAGGATTGGCATGACGTCTAAAAGCTGGCCAAGTTCAGTTCACTCGACAAAAGTTTGGCGTGTTTAATAGATTCAAATAATTTGAAAATGATGTGCTTATATATATAGTGCGTTTTTTAAAGAATCTATATAGGAAAATAGTTTCATATATAGGTCAACCTTACGTTAGGCTGATATGTGTACAAATTTCATTGGTAGGTTTTAAATAGAAGTTTGAATAATCGGAAAGCATTAAAAGAAAATAATAAAAAAAAAAGCTTAATGAAGGAGCAAGTTCATGATAACTTGGTTGTATACAATGTAATGAGAACTTACATTATGTGAAATGCTTTTTGTGATATTTAGGGGGTGTTTGGCAATAATGAAAAGTTTTCACCTAAAACTTTTCAATCTAAAACTTTTCATTCTCTATACCTCTTCTATTTTTTAATTATTTTTTTACATATTCTTATACAAACCATCCTACTTTTCAATCATTTCTACACAATTACCTATACAACTAACCTATCTATTTTAACTTTATCCTCTTTACTCCTCATCATTATCCCTATCATATCACATCATTTGACAACTTTTATTTTTCAAAACTTTTCACCAAAAGTTTTATCACAACAATTTTTATCTAGCAATATAATACTAAAAACTAGCTTTTAGAACAATAATATGATGAATGTTTTTAAAAGTAACCTTTCAGTAACAAAAATTATCACTAAAAATATATTTTTTAATGACAAATTTAAAAAAATGTCACAAAAGCTTTTTCGTAATATACTTACAGCGATGTAGTTATGGTAACATTATAGTGTAAATTAATACAAAATTTTGGGTTGCTTAAAATTTATTTTCTTGTAGTGACGATTGATAAATGATACAAAATTAACATTATAATATATATTTTTACATGACCTTTACCGTCAATTAACTTGTGAATGTAGTTTTTTCATATATATATATATATATATGTAAAATTCTAATGAAAAATTGATACATAATACAAAAATAAAATAGTAAAAAGAGTATCCTTTTTTGAACTTTTTTTTGACAGAAATCCTTTTTTGAACATTTTGAAACACCATATATACATTTTAAAGAAATTAATTTCTTATTCGACAATAAGGACCCGTTTCGCAATAGCTTATATGCTTGTCCAATAAGTGACACAATATTTGCGGACATTTAATTTACGCCCAATATAAACATTTGTAATATATTTATAGGCTCCTTATTAAGTCATTTAAATATACAAATATTGTACTTTTGAAAATACATTTTTTTGAAATTTTAAAAATTTTATTTTCAAGAAAATACCTTGTAACTGAGGCGTACAAAAATATAAAAAATTTTAAAAATATATATGATAGCGATTGCGCAGCTAGATGAATCAATTTCCTCTTGTAAAATATTTTTTTATGGTTTCTCTTGTAAATTATTAGTCCTATATAAATTAATGCAACTATAAAGCCTACATGAATTAATGCAACTATGGAGATGTCAAAATTACATGGCATAGGTGCACCTCTAAATTAACAAAAGCATGATTTGATTAACTAGATTTCTTATTAAATATAATGAATAAAATAAATTTAATAAAAATACAAATAACTCCCTTTTAAGTGTCTGTGGAACAAGATAAGTAACACGTAATAATGATTATCTATTGGTGCATCCATAAGGCAAATATCTAAACAAATTTTAAAAAAAAAACATGATATCTTAATGACATACAGTGTCTCGAGACATAATAATCCAATGCGGGCAACAATTAATTGGCAAAGTAAAAATTATTTTTATTTTAATGTTTATTTTATAAATGTGGAGTGCTACTTAAAACCTTTTATATGGAATTTAATATTTTTGAATTTAGTTATTTTTATTTTTAAAACTTGAAAAATAAAAGTACTAATTTAAAATTACCAAAATTTTACAAACGAAATTTTTTAGTGGCGCTCAAATTTTATAAAATAAATAAAAATAAAAAATAAAATTTTAGATTTCACTCACATCATTCCATATATGACAATTAAGAAACTCACCCAAAATCTAACTCTCTTATGTGCAGCATCATTGACATGAAGACGAGTGTGATTATAACTATTCATATGATGTGGAAGACAACATCAATTTAAAAATAAAATATTAGAAATTTTAAATTTTCATTAAAATATTAAAGAATATTAGATTTTTATTTTTATAATTTAATAAGTATATTTTGTTTATAAATTTATTTTAAATTAAATAGTGGAAGCAATTGTAATTTTTAGGTTGTTTAAAATTTCTCGTTATTTCACACAAAGCAAGTAAGGTGCGAATGGTTAGAAAATGCTTCTCTAAAGTACTATTCGGGTGCTCTATCACAATATTTGATAGCAAATGTTTTAAAAACCGAACCAGACTGTCCGATCCGACCTCAAACGGGCAACTTTATAATCGGATTTTGCACCAGTTTAAGGTTTTCTTTGAAAACCGTTTGAATTGGTGATTGAATAGCAAAAATCGGTTAGACCATGGTTCAGTTCACTGGGTTTTTCTTTTTAAGGGTGTGTTTGGTAACAACAAAAAGTTGTCAAGTTAAAACTTTTCAATCTAAAACTTTTCACTCTCCACAACTACCCTATTTTTTAATCATTTCTTCACATTTTTCTATACAACTACCCTACTTTTTAATTATTTCTACACAACTACCAACACAACTAACCTATCTATTTCAACTTTATCCTATTTATTTATCATCATTACCCCTATCATATCACATCATTTGACAACTTCTCATCTTTACAATTTTTCATCAAAAGTTTTATCCATTCCCAAACACACCCTAAATAGAAAAAGCAGGCACAAGCCCCGCTAGATCATCTGCCGCCCGTGCCCTTGCACCTCTTCTCGCTCTCTCAACATCCCCTTTTGGCTTTTCCATAGGGTTTCTGAAATCCATCGTCCGCGAGCTTTACCGCCGACCAGTTGCTAAGAATCGTCATTCAACAGCAAGCTTGAGTATCTGACCACCAATAATAAGTAGTAATCAACTTCTTCAATTCCTTTCCAATGACTACTTCATTTTCGGCCACTAACGCCCACCATCGGTGATGAATGACAAAAGAAAGAGTACTGATCTTCCACCTTTCTTTCTCCAAACGTCAACAGCTCTTCTTCCCCATCATCGTGTTTTGTTCCGACAACAAAAGATGGGGTCATTTGACCTTGAATACCGTCGTCGGCATATCCGACCACCATCTTTAAGCAAATAGCAAGTAGTAATCCGCTTCATCAGTTCCTTCCCGGTGACTATCTTCATTTCCAGCCACTAATGCCCACCATTGGTGATGAATGACAATAGAAAGAGTACTGATCTTCCACCTTTCTTTCTCCAAACATCAACAGCTCTTCTTCCCTGTTAATGTGTTCTGTTCCAACAACAAAAGAAGGGGTCATTCGACCTTGAATACCATTGTCGGCAGCAAAAATTCATGCCTTATTCACCATCACCAACTAACCATTTGCACTTCAACTAACTCGGTAAGCTAATGTAAGCTCTATACCAACTTTTGAATACTCCGAACTAAAATGAACAGAGGACGAGGTACTAAAAAGAGCAAAAACAAATTCGTAAATACCCCACTACCTTCTCACCCCTACACCCATTCTCTGCCAAACCCACACCATCTTACTCCTCCACAATGGCAAAAAGCAGCGACAACATCTACAACGCTGGCAGCAAAAGGAAGGAAAGAGGAAACAATAGCCGCTTCCCGAAAAAAGATGAACAAAGGACTTGTTGTTGCTAGGGGTGCAACTCAGTCCGGGTACCCTCGGGTAGGGGTGAAACCTATCCTTATCCATTTTTTAAAAACTTCTACCCTACCCTATTTTAGACCGGGTCGATTCGTAGCCTACCCTACCCTATTTTCTTAAGAGCGGTTCGGTTCCGGTTCGGTTCCAAATCGGTTTCATTAATAATAGAAAAGAAGATTTTGGAATGGACCTCCGTTTGAGGCAGGTGAAGCATTTTGATGTTCTATAATTCACGGTTAAAGTCTCACAAGAATTGGTCGGGATCCACCTGTCACCTAATTTTGATGTACAACCTGCTCAAGTCATACAATCACACTTGCTCAACAGACATAATACAAATTCCATGTGAGGCTGAAGGCATCGAAAAAAGGTTTCCAAGTACTAGGTCTAGATGAGCTTACCGACGGCGATGGATGCGCTGGAAGCGGATGTGAGGGCTGCGGCCGATGGGGGGCTTGTCTTCCCCGATCTTCGATCTCGCCGTCGAAGGAATGGAGGAGTCAGAAGAGGAAGGAAGAGAACGACGACGTGTGCTCGATCACTCGAACTGTTAGTCGTCGACGATCGAACGAAGGCAGGATAGCGGCGGCGTGTGCTCGATTTTGACGGCATCTCGACGTTGGCAGCTGTGACTGCTGTCGTCTGTCAAAGGGCGGGAAGGGCCGATGGGCGATTGAGAGAGCTTGAGAGAGATTGAGGGAGAGAGTGAGAGAGAGATCGATAAAGATCGAGATAGAGAGAAATCGAGAGAGGGAGAGAGACAGAGAGAGATCGAGATTTGAAAGAGAGAGAGAAACAGAGAGATCGAGATCGACAGAGAGAGAGAGGGAGAGAGAGAGAGAGAGATTGAGCGAGAGAGACAAAGAGAGAGCTTGAAAGGGCGATGCCGGAAGGGAGACGCGAGATGGGAAGTGACGATGCCGAAAAGGGGAGAGAGAGAGAGAGAGAGAGAGGAGACGCAGCGGCGCTAGGTATCCAGGAGTTGGAAAAATCGAGAAGGGGGAAAAGCGATGGATAATGGATCGAAGTTGCAGAGGGGTACTCGGAGGGAGAGCAGAGGGAGATGGATCGATTTCGAGGTCGAAGCCCGCATGAGGCAGTCATGGTTGTCATGCAGAGCAGTCGGGGTCGAGAACGAGTGAACGACGAGAAGAGAAGAAGTCCGAGAGATCGAGATCGCCGTCGTCGACTGAATACGAGGGGTTTGGTCTTGGAAAGGGGATTAGGGCTACCACTGAATATAAGATATATATATATATATATAGATATTATATGCAATCCGGGTCTGTTCCGGGTACCCAGCACCTGGAACCGACCTTACCCAAATTCCTACGGGTATTTCAGAACCGGAACCGAACCGACCCGGTGGGTAGTAAAATCGGAATCGAACCTACCCTATTTAGGGTACCCATCGGGTCGACCCGTGGGTACCTGGACCGACTTGCACCCCTAGTTGTTGCAGGACACTGATGCATTGAAGACCTAATTGCCACTTATTGAATGTGTTTTTTTTTATATTTTAACTTTTGCACTTTATGACCTGGCCCATACCCCATGTGGCTTAAACAGAAGTCTTGGAAAGCATCAGTTGTTGATCCGTCGTTATCCATTCATACACCTGAACAAAACAAATTAAATAATACTTCTCCATTGAATGTTATTCTCCGTTGCATGTCATTGAGAATCACAACATAATACTATACATGGTGGTTGTAATGGTGTCTGAAATTTTAATAGATGGTGTTTTAGAAAAACATGTTTTTTTAATCCTTCAAAACACACTACTAGATGGAAGATTGCTTCAAATTGGGCTTTCACCAAATTAAATTGAGATATGAAGACTATTTCATTCCATCACCACACAATATGCTTATATGCGCATTTTTTTAAACTAAGATTTTATTGTTGGCAAAAAAAATGGAAGGATGCTTCAATTTGTGGTAGGAATTTTTTCTAGAAAAAATCTACTTGGTTAAATATGGTTAGACGTGTAACACTTGTTTCAACATCCATTGAAATATTATGTTGTTTGTATTATATTATAATACATGAAAATTTTAAAAAGTGGATCAAATTGGATGCTTAAAATATATAATATCTTATGCAAAATAATAATATTTAATTTTGGAATGCAAGAGTCATTTATTATTTTGAATGTGATGCAATATTTTGCTATGCTGTGGGTTAGTTGATGTATTTGCATGTTTCTATATTGTTAGAATTATGAATTATATTGTAAATTAGAATTATTATTTTAAGTATTTAAATCTAAGATATACATGCATGATAAAATACTAATTGTAATTTAACTTATAGGTTTCAGAAAAAAATGCTAGAATCCTAATCAAATTTCTCAAACTCAGAGCATATGAGTATTCCAAATATAAGTGGTAGTTATGCATTTGTTGTTGTAGAATCTTATGCATCAAGGGGAAGAAACAATATAAGTTGGAATTATGTAAAAGAGATTGTAAAAGTAAAGTATAAATGTTTATATTGTGGAAGGGTATTTAGTGGTGGATGAATTCACCGAATGAAAAAACACTTAGCAAAAGTGAAAGGTTATGTAGCAATTTGTAAGGAATTTCCATAACATATACAACGACAAATAAAGCTGATTTTAAATGGAATTACTTCTCAAAAAAGTCATAAGTAAGCTATAAATGTTATTGAAATGAATATGTTTGTACCATTACAGACTATTGATGAAGAAGTTGAGGAAGTAAGAAAAGTTAGTCAAAATGCTTCAAAGAAATTAAAAGTTATTTCAAAGTTCTTTCTTGTGTAAGCTAAATGAGGAGTTTGGCCTTTTATAAAATGTGTTATGGCCGATAAAGATGTCATTGATCTAGCTCATGCTTCTATTGATAGATGGTTCTTTCGTTCTTGCATCCCTTTCAATGCTGCCAATTCTCCTTATTTTCAAGAGATGGGGGATAACACTATTACCACTGGTCATGAACTTAGAGTTCTCACATATCACGACATTAGTGGTTTTATTTCGGAAAAAAAAATTATGAGCAAATTCAATAGGTTATCAATTTCTATAAAAAAATGTAGAGCGTGGATGCACATTATGGCTGATGATTGGACAAATCAGAAGAAACAAACGTTGATTATATTGTTCTAAAGGCACCGTTTTCTTAGATCTATTGATGCATCTACAGAGTTGAAAACTGCAAATATCTTTGTAATCTTTTTAAAAAGGTAATAGATGAAGTGGGTTCAGATAATGTAATTCAATTAATAACTAATAATGCATCAAATTACAAGTTGGCTAGAGAATTGTTGAAATATACATATTCACATATTGTTTAGACACCATGTGCAACACATTGCTTGGATTTCATATTAGATGATAAAACAAAAATTGATGTAGTCACCTCAGTGATTGATGAAGCTTGTTCCATTTCTACTTTTTAAATAAAAATAGTTTTGCTCTTGCATCAATGAAAAATATACAAATGAAAAGGAGTTAATTCGACCTACAATTATGTGATTTTCAACTCACTTTCTTGCATTGCAAAGTCTATTAGCATGCAAAGATAAATTATGAGCTATGGTTGTTAGCAAGGAATGAGATGATAGAAAGTGGTGTGGTAAGCAAAAGGTAAAGATGATAACTGAATTGATACTTTGTTTTCTTTTTGGGAATGATATGAGATTATTGTGTCAGCATTTCAGTCACCTGTTCGTGTATCACAATTAATTGATAGTGATGAAAGACATTCAATAAGATATATTTTTGAAAGCGTGAATAGAGCGAAGAAAGTAGTAGAAAAGACTTTTAAAATTCTCAACATGAATTGAAAGCATGCATAGAGAGAAGAAAGTAGTAGAAAAATTTTTAAAAAGCTCAACGTGGATTGTAGTATAGTGCTCAACATCATTGATACTCGTTGGAAGAATCAATTTCATCATCTTCTTCATCTAGCAAGCTTTTACTTCAATCTAATATTTTTCTATCATGCAGATCATGATATTAAATTTTATACATGGTCTAGAGTTTTTGAAGTTGTTGAGAGATTAAATCGTGGAGACATGAAAGCACAACTTAGTATTAATGAAGATACAAAATTGTATCAAGACGCTATGGGAGACTTTGGGAGGCCAATGGCCACATTACACTTTGGATCTAGGTATGCTAAATTTAGATTATAATGTTTCTTTTTAAAAATTTCTAACTTTAGCTTTAATTTCTAATTACATAACTTTTATATGTAATTTTGTAGCTCTTTAATGGGAGTCCTATGGGTGCAGTATTCCAAAACTACAAGTTGTTGCTATTAAAGTTTTGAGTCGAACTTATAGTTCATCTAGTTGTAAGAAAATTAGTCAGTATTTGAACATATACAAAAAAAAAGAAATAGATTGGAGCATGGAAGATTAAATGATCTTATTTATGTTTAACGTAATTTGTGTTTGCTTGAGAGGTATGATTAATTTCAAAATAATTTATGATTAATATATGTTTTTTGATTTGTTTTCTTTAACTATTATTTTAATTATGTAGGAAGAAATAAAGGAATAATGGCTTTGATCCTATATGTTTAGATAACATAGATATGTTGGAAAGTTGGACCATAGAGTCCAAAGACTCTAAACCTTTGTTTAATGAAGAAGATGTTGAGACTTAGATGCAAATGGATCAACCAGAAGCTTCATTTGTTGCAATAGGAATTGAAGATTTTGGTAATATTTTTATGTGTTTTGAATTATTGAGTTTTATTTTTTACTTTTACAATTATTTATTTCAAAGATTAATATTTAATTGTATTATTCATTATTAGGGTCAATGTTAATTCAAAAAGATCTAGAACAAAATAGAGAAAGCTGAGGAAATTCGTGATGATTCAGTTATGAAGAAGTTTCTTTTTGGATATTTTAAAGATTATCAACTTTAAAGATTTTTTCGATTGGATATCTTAGAAATATATTTTTATTCCGCATAATTATTTTGTACTTATTATGTTGGCGTTAACTTTGTTAAAAACTCGTAGATGATCATTAATTTGAATATGTTTAATTACATTGCCATCTTTCATGCTTTTCTCTTATTATTAGGTAGATAATATCTTTAGGTTGAGTAAAGACAAATTTTATATTTATCTTTTATTAAAAATTTACAATTTTATTATAGAAATTCTGATCAAGCATAAAGGAAATAAAGAAAGATGAAACAATTTCAACTATTTCAGGTTAGTACATTCTTTCCAAATTGTTAGAATTTTTATTATTTTTTAAAATTTCATATTGATTAGTATGTGTGGTTTATTTTTCTATTGATTTTTATTACGAACTTTAATATGATGAAGTTGAGCGTATTAGTGATGTCATATGTATTTTTTGTATTATATAGAATTTATATTTATATTTTATTTTTAAATAATTAAAATAAATTAAATATGATTATTATGTTATAATTATGTCATGTTGATATCACGGTTTAAAATGGTTTGAACAAACAGTTGAACCAGTCAAACTTGAACTGGACATAAAAACGGTTCAAGACTTGGTTTAGTTTTTAAAACATTGGTCGTAGTCTCACAAATTCTTGTTTGGTTTTCAAATCCTCATCATTGGTGATGACATTCGGATAGTCAAAGTCGACTAACAGTGTGGATCTTAAAAGGACTCCCTTATCACCTTCTGCATTTTTGGTTGTACACAATTAGCCACTATCATCAATCCTAGCACTGACAAAGGGGGAAGCTGCATTAGATCCAATGCAAGGAACCTCCATCTTCATCATTTCTAGAGCCAAGCCCCAATCGTTATTTAGATATAATCGGGCAGTTGAACAGATCTCCTTCTTCAACGATGACATTGAAAATCCCATGGCTCAATATCCTTCAGTGAGAATTGAAGCTGTACATCAACTTCGATAATCATCATAGCAGCTTTCCTTGATGGCCAACAACAACCCTCAAGCATCAAACAATTATGTGAAGAAGAAGATGAATGAAGAGTAAGGGGTAGTATGAATTTAAGAATAAGAAAATCCATTGCCTAATTACCACATTAAAAAATGCCCACAAGAATCCAAGTTGTCGATCCAAAATAGACGGTGGATAAGGAGCTTTCCATAAAAAAATTGAGGGAAAGTTCATGGATTTGGCTCTATAAAGGGGGGTTGACAATGGAAAAAGAAATTCTTGCTTCCGTGTGAAGGGTTGAGAAAATTTCTTTTTTGAATTTCAAAAAAGAGTATTTTTCACGTGCATAGATCCTACATGCACACTTGTGGTTGTTGATCAAACCTAAGAGTGCCACTTAGTCCGGAAACCAGCAAGTCAACCCGCCAAGTACCGCAAATTAGGTAGATTCAGTTCTACATGTAAAATATCCTATTCAATTTAGGTATGGTTGGTTCCAGATGTTGGGTACCAGTTCGGACTGCATGTAGGGGTACAACCGGGCCAGATCGAGCCCCAATTTGATTTCCAATAATATTAGAACTTGCATTTTTGCAACTTGAGCTTGAAGGACCTGAACTTAAGGAACCCGTTTTCTAAATATGATAGGGTTAGAGTTCAAATAAACCCGAACTTGAAGAACCTAAGCCCGATTTCTTATTTTATATTTATTACAAAAATATTTTATATACGTAATATCTCAATGATATTTCTTTATATTTGTGTATTTTATATTATTTATATTTATGTTTCAGTGTGTGTTTGGCATAATGTAATTATTTATAAATAAGTATATTATTTTCATTTATATTTCTATCATTTACTATTAATGCTAATTAATTATATTTTTTTATCTTGTTTTCAATGTTAAATTTTTTTCAGAAATATTTTTTTATATTGCTATATTTTTTAAAAATATGTTTTAACTATGTATTATTAAGTTTACTTACGTGATTTATTGTTATATATATTAATTTGAAAGTCTAAAGTTATCCCTCTTAAATAAAAATGTAAATTCATCAACCTAAATTCTAAAGGGACGTTTGATATGATGTATTTTATGGGAATAGTGGGGAGTAAAAAATGAAACATTTTGAGAATTATGTAATTGATATGAAATAATATGGGTAAAGATGAAATAAATAGGGTAGTTGGATTGCAGTATGAAAGATACATGATTGAAATGTAGGGATAAAGTAGTAAAAATATGGTTATTGATTGATGAATTAATGAGCTTGGGAATCATTCTCCTACTATTTTCCATCCCATGTTTCCCACGCTAATTCCAAAATGCCCCCTAACTCGAAACTCAACTTGAACATGATTTTCAAAAATAGAATTAGCGTTTCAGTTTTACAAATAAGGTTAGAGTTAATGTTTTATAAATAAGATTACAGTTGGAGTTGAGGTGAAACCGAGATGCACCCCATATTTCATTCATTAGATATATAATATTATATCATATGCAATAGCTATCAAATATATAAAACACATCATATCTAAAACTTAATCTACTCAACTTCTCCTCCATCTCACGACTGCATAGCTGAGACACAGCCCCCTTCTCCCCCCAAAACCTTATCAAGCATAGGGTGAAACATTGTAGCAACACGTCGTCAAATGTCCTAGTCGGCCACCGCCAATTGAATCTATCTTTCATCATTTCATCTTCTCTATTGCTCTACCTCTCATCATCTCATCTTCTCCGCCTCTCGTCATCTAATCATCTTCGCTTAGAAGCCTTAGTCCTCATCTCTTCTCCTCAAATTTTCCCTTGTTGCAAACTCTTATGCTTTATCTTCCGTGAATTTGCTTTGATTGAACGCCCCCATTTGCAGATCTACCTCTTCGAGCTGTCTTAAGGTGAGAGGGTAAACCTCAGTCTTCCCTTATTTTGGTCTTTTTTATGTGAAAAGGATATTTGTATTATCTTGCTTCTCTTGATTGGTGGCGTTCCTATTTCAATGCTCACCATGTTATTTGTCACCATGGTCATTGGAACCCACATGCCATCTGAGCAGGAGCAATTACTAAGAGAATGACAGCAAATGAAGAAATGGCTAGAATGGATGTGCTGTGCAGTGACAAAACTGGCACATTGACGCTCAACAAGCTGAGTGTTAATAGGGATCCGATTGACATTTTTGCCAAAGGTGTGGACAAAGAGCATGTGATCCTGCTTATAGCCAGAGCATCAAGTGTTGAAACTTGGGATGCTATTAATGCTGCCATTGTTGGGATGCTCACTTATCCAAAGGAGGCAATATTTTTATTTTTCTGGCTCAATTGAGTTAAGCTAATTGTGGAATGCTAGGGGGCTAATATTTACCAAATTTGGAATTATATCAAAAGCAATAATGAACATTTTTAAAAAAATCTTAAACAACTTCTAATTAGATAGGAACCTGGATAATACTTTCTTAGTGAAACACAATAACCCTAATTTATTGCCATTCATGAGGAAGAAGCAGAGCATCAAATTTGAATGTGAAAGTAGCTTGATGCCAATTTATTTTTGGTTCACTAGTAATGCTAAGGAAGATTAATGCAAATTGCTCATCTTACAGGTTCTAGCTCATTTTAGGGAGGATTTCAAATACGTTGGCAATACCACATCTTTCTTTTGCTAATTGATAGGGGCACAATACCACATATAAAATAAAGCTGCCTATGAACTCAATAAGCCAAAATTACAAATCAAGAATTGTCAAAGTATTAATTATTAACCACCAATTTTGAAATTATTAAGGCTACTAATGAGTCTGGTTTCATAATTGAAGTTAAAATTTTAAAATTCGAGTGCAAAATATTCAAGATGCAAAACTAAGTTGACTTTAGCGTTGACTTGGGACAAGAACGTCAACTTCAAATGCACTTCTAGAATCAGAGACAAAGTCGAAATTGTACCATAAGTCGACTCAGCATGTGACCTGGGTCAAGTGGCAAAACAAAGTCCACTCAAACTACAACTAGGAGTACATTAGCTGCTTGAAGTTTCCTTTGACTGCAATTTGAAGACTAAAGTCTCAATTATAAGTTGACTTCACTTGCAACTTGAGTGAAATTGAGTCTAAAATCAACCTAGAGTTTGAGACTTGAGGAATTACATGGAGAATTGAAAATTTTACTAGGTATCGAAAGTGAAATGCGACTTGGGCAAGTCTCATATAAAGTCGACCTAGAAGTAAGACTTAAACAAAAAAAGACTTACAAAGAAGGAAGTTTTGAAGTTTTGGAACCCCAACATATAGTAAAGTCGAAGGCCAAGTTGTGAGGACCAGGTACACGTATATTTTATATAATCTTTCTTTTACCATAAGGTAATGTGTGATTTGTGAATACCACTAGTACTTAATGATATTAGTGTTATGTATGTTGTATATAGATGTAGCACCTAGAGGACGTATAGTGTATGCATGCACGCATTAAACTCTTGGCATGTCGGGTTGTATAGGGCACCATTCACAAGCATCTTAGAAAAAGTATGAGTTGCGCATTGGCATGTTTGGTGGTTGCATTCCTTGAGTATAGTATGATTTGTTTGGTATTGATTTAGAGGTGTATGATTGACGCATTATTTGAGATACTATAACTATTATGAACCTTCGCGAAGTAGGTACGGGGTCAAGGGGCAACACTCCTGGAGAAAATTTTAATTGATTAAGTGGTATGGATGAAAAGGTTAATGACAAATCAGTAACTGGGCCCGCCCACATATAAGCCCGGCTTGTGTTAGCAAAGGTCTTGTTAAGCTAAGGGCGCACGCGACCTTCCCCATTTCCTTCTTCTTCTCCTTACCGCCCCTTCTCCCTTCCTTCTCCTCTTCTTGCTAGCCATCAAATCGACCCTAATCTTTCTTGAAATCTAGACAAAATGCATCAAAGATTGTTGGTCCTCATAAGGAAGCTTGTAAAATCCCAAAAGCTTGAGTCTAGGGTTGCTGGTTTTGGGAGAAATCATGATCTAGGTAAGTAGATGTTTTCTTGTTCTCAATTAACGGTGGAATCTTATCTTAATCGTGGTATAGGATTGGTAGGAAAAAGAGTAATGTCCAATAACTCCGTGACTTGGAGCAGTTAGGGTCCCTAATGATTTAGGGTTAGCAAAAACCATAGGAAATTTGACATTGCTAAGAGAAATTTTTGAAATAGATGACGGATTAGCACTCTTTCCTTCCTCCCTCATAGACGTTATTATTCAGTGGGTTTAACTAGAGTTTCTCTTTATGCCTATCGTGTGTTCAGAGAAATGCTTATGTGTAATAGTGGATAATTTAAATTTAAAGCTAACGTTGTGGGTTTACTGATACTATTTGCATGGTTGTGACACTTAATCTTATATGTATTGAATGATGTACTATTCGAGATAAATGACTGTAGTAGATAGTTTAATGCATGTGTATGATCATGAATAATTATATCACAAAACTTTTGATGTAATTAGTATATGCACGAGTTGTTTAGCTAAAAAGGGTTATTCATGACCCTTGATTGACATGAGAAAAATGGTTGTTCATGGCCCTTAATTAGCACGAGAAAAAGAATTGTTCATGGCACTTGGTTGACATGGGAAGAGGATTATGCATGGTCCATTAAGGACATGCAGTTATATGCATACAATCCTGGGTTTGGGTGTTGGTCCCTCATATTTTGCATAGTCATTGATGATTTGTCTTACTTCATCTATGGCATGACATGTATTAAGAATCTTATTTATATTTATTTCATACTAACTGCCATCTATTGACTGAGTCTGTTAGACTCATGTGATTTATTGCTTTGCCTTTAGATAACAGGCCGGGTGAGGCACCTCAAGCTGGAGCTAAAGGGGAATACAACCATAGGGCTTGACTAGTAGGCTAGGGCTTACTTTTTATTATTATGGACTCTGCTTTTGTCAATACTAGTAAATATTAATGCTTACTTAGTTGATTAAACCGTGTTAAATCTCTTATATTAAAGATTTTAGACTTGATTGTAATATATGTGAATACATATAATAATCTTTTTGAGATGCCTTGTTGTATGATGATGGTGTATGAGATTTTTCTTACTATATAGATGTCTTTGTGACATAAGAATGCCAATGTATGAATTTAAAGTTGAATGTTATATTTTAGGATGGAAATTGAGATGTTTATCAATAACAGGTTATGTATTCCACATCATCCCTTGTAGTTACGTGGAGATGCTGCTGAATTTTTCTTAGATTAAGCGGTAATCATTAACTAGCCATTATGGATGTCTAGAGAGCGGGTCGTTACATAAGTCGACTTCACATCCGATTTGGGTTGAGTCTCAAATCTTAAGTCGACCCCATATAGAACTTGGAGAGTAAAGGCTTAAGGAAAATTTTTTAGAAGCATTTGAAGGACTGAAGTTGCAGATTAAGTTGACTTTAGTATGTGACTTAGGTGAAATCGTAGACTAAGTGGACTCTGAGCTTGAGTTATGTTATAACGGTCATAAAATTTTTGAACGTTGGTGCATTAATGCGCACCACCTACTACATAATGTTCAAGTTTTCTTCAAATCTATTTAACAGACATGGAGTAGCATTTAAGGGGTTAGCCAGATAATTGAATGAGCTTCAACTTTTTCATCTATAATTATTAAAGTCTTATTAAGGGATTTCCAAGTAAGCTTCTCAAGGATATTACAAAAACTTCAACTCTCTGATCTAGTAAACATTTTTAGAGCTTACTACTACACTTGATTGCTCTACACAACTCTGTAATGTGTAGATATACTCTACTTATAAATTCTTTGTTATGTTTAGCTACTTGGCTTGTTATTAGAGACTAAGGCCAACGTGTAATACAAGTGGTGTTCGGTTGGAGTGAAATTCACCGACTACTTGTAAACTTATTATAAAAAGGCCCCCTAAAGCTAGAATCTAGGAGAGTAGAGGCTCTAAGTTGTATTGCTATTATGATAGTGGAAATTAAAACATAAAGGAGTGTGCTTGGAAGAATAGAGTAGGGGTATTGCCTGAACCACTATAATTTTTTAAGTTCCTTTTTAATTGTATGATTGTTTCATCTCTTGCTCTTTCTCTAGCTCTATTTGTTTCATTTAAAGGGATTGAACTAATTAGGGGTCAATTTGTAATTTGTCAAAATTTTTTAATAATCCAACTTACCCCTCCCCTCAATTGGATTAAGCCAATAACTTGGGTGCCTACTTGGTCTATCTTAATAATTCATCTCCTATGATAGGCTACGACTAGAACTCGAGAGGTCTATTTTTAACCCTTTAACCTTGTAGATAAAAGAACTGCTCTTACCTACATAGATGAACTGGCAATTTGCACCATGCTAGCAAAGGTGCCCTCGAACCGATACAATCTCTTTTTTACTATTTTTCTTCTTACTAGCAATTAAAATTTCATATTCACTTTCTGCATATAAAAATGGATAGTTCAATCTAGCAGATCTAATTTTGTGGAGACTGGAGAAAGGTTTCTTTGTATTTGTGTTGTATTTGTTTAAATTTTTGTCAGGTGGAACTTTGTTATCAGATTTTCGAACTAGAGATTTTTTTCAGTTGGTTGAGATTGTTGAACGTAGCATTATTACAGTTGGTCATTGTCTCTCTTACACAGTTTTTTATTCTAAGTTAAATGGTTTTCCACTTAAATTTTGGTGTCTTATGCATATGATTATGTTGTGTTTATTTGATCTTATTTTACTATTTATACTTATGTTGTAATCTGTTTCAACACAAATCACATTTCTTAACATATCATTTAACAGAGAAAGGGAGAGAGAATTTGAAGTTTGAATAGGTTTTAGCTGTATTTTGGTTAATTAAATTCTATAAGCGTTAACAACATCGATGAGGTGGTCGACACCCTTGGGGAAAGGCGTTAGTGCAAACATTTTTATTTTTATGTAAAATGCAAATGGTGCAATATAGTAATTTCGTATAGACGAGTATGATTGTAGGTGAGACGTGAGTCTGGGTAGGTGAGAAAATTGTGGTGTATGTTTTTTTTATAGTAAACCATACACTTTCAATAAAATAGTATTGATCATGAACAATTCGAGATGTCTAATGTGTAACATAATTGTCATAAATGATAACAGGTAGTTTACGTTCAAAAAATGGAATAATAAAGTATATTTATTTTAAAATATAACTAAATAAACAAAGTAATTTAGTATGTTTTACTTATTGTACCGATTTCATGGATTTTACACATTGGATAGATTTTACAGAATTTATGCATTTCATGAGGATGATGAGTTATATAGGTTATCTATATTCGTTTTATCTTGTTAAATGTATTTTACAGGTTATTCAAGTATAGTAGAAAATGTGCATATGTATTGTACAATTTTTATATATTTTATGAATTTTACAGAATATATTATTTTGTTGTTCAGTCATTTAATGATGTAGACCAATTTTACAGTTTTTATGCCTTAAATAAGATTATTTTTATAAATTATATAAGCAATGCAGAATTTACAATAATGCAAGAAAACCACAAACTCATATTCACATCTTTTATGATTTTTACAGATTCTTTAAATTTCAATGAACCGATTTAATGGATTTTACAGATTAATCATATAATCTGTATTGAACATATTGCCTAGAAAATAATACCAAAATTTTTAAAAATATTAAATAACACGATTTAGAAGCCTATTAAATTTTCATTAAATTATTTTTTGATCGTATTTTCTGGTTACGATCTTAATCAAATTTTTATTTACATTTTGATTTATTAAATAAGTACAAAATAAACATTATGATCTATATTTTTTTATAATAAATACAAATATACACCTATCAATTTGGGAGATCGAGCTTATCTGAACCTCTTTTATACGTATAGTTGGTGGCTAAAATTTCAAGTATTGAACATCATTAATGAGGTGCATTTTGTGCTTACTTTTCTTAGCCTGTGCTGTAGACCAAAAAATAATTTTAATTCAAAAATCTCATAATATGTAAATAAAAGTTAACTAACAATTAATTTAATTACCTATCTAAATAGTAATTTTCATTGTTAATTTCAAAATTATTAAGCATTGTAATTTGTATTTAATAAACACATATAACGAGCCCATTAATTCCATAGAATTAGGTGGTATATACCTTTTTTAAGATATTAAATAACATGTTTTGGAAACATATTAAAATTCCGTTAACTTACTTTGTTGATCACATTATTTAGTTACGATCTTAATCTATAATTCTAATTTTTATTTTTATTTATTAAATAGGTACAAAATAAACATTATATGCTATAATTGTTTACAATAAATATATAACAAACTCATCTATTTAAAAGAATGCGTTGATGTGCATCTTTTTTTAAAAAATAGTTGGTGGCCAAAATTTTAAGTATTGAATATCGTTAGTAAGGTGCATTTTGAGATTATTTTTCTCAACCCGTGCTGTAGATCAAAAAATAATTTGAATTCCTAAAAATTATGATAATATCTAAACAAAAGTTAATTAATAAGTAATTTTAATTACCGTCCCATTAGTAATTCTCTTTGTTGATTTTAAAATTATTGAGCACTTTAAATTGTATCTAATAAGTACATATAAAAATATTAAATGATAAATTTCTACAGCATATTAAATTTTCATTAAATTTTTTTATTGAACATTTCATCTACTTGATATCTTTAATGAAAAAGAATTTACATTTTACTGATTATTTGCAATATATTAGATTAATGAATGGGTACCAAATAAGTTGTTTATGCTATAATTAGATTAAAATACTACAATTTATTTTTGATAATAATAAAGCCTATTTTTAAATAATTCAATATTATTTGTCACAAAATAATTCAATAATAATTATTCATTTTAAATTTCACAAAAAATTATGATAAAGTTGAAAACAGATTTAATAAAACACATGCAATGAACCTATTAATTAAGAGGAGTTAACCTCTGCATGGAGCAACCATCGGTAGCCATCCAATCATCCCCTCCTATTATTTTTATTTTTTAATATGGCTTATTTTATATTTTTAAGGACTGAAAAAATTAGCCTCATGTTCATTTTGTACAAATTTTTATTTAGCACCCCGTGTCATTGACCCAAAAATAACTAAAATTAAGAAAACATTTGTGTATTGTTAATTGTAAATTAAAAAAAAACTTCACAAAATATTTTATCAATAAAATTATAAAATTCAAAATAAATAAATTTTTAAATAAATTAAAATTTGTAATAATCATTAAGTTTCTAAAATAATTATTTATGTGTAATTTATAATCAACGTATTATAGAGCACAAAAGAAGTGAACATTTCTAATTATTTTGCTTTTGATCATGCGCTAGCATAAAAAAAGAAATAATAGTATACTTTTTATATTCTATTTTAAAATTTTGATGTACGTCATGTCATGATGATCAATTCAATTTTATATATTCAAATATAAAAAAAAAAAACTTTAAACCTCTTGAGAAATTTTAAATTTGGTATACTAATAGAAAATAGAACAACTTATTTTAATTTTTATATTTGGTTTTGACATCCCTAAGATAAAATTACATTGATCTTATTAGCCTTTCCCCATTGAATACACCAACATTAATTACTTAGTCATGTAATATGGTGATATAATAATAAAAAAAGCATATGCCCATTTTATTTAAAAAATTAAAAGATCATATCTACAAATGTCTAAAAATTTTATTTATATGAATCTATTTAGGGTGGAACCCACAAATATATAAAATATTTTTAAAAAAAAACATAAAAGGAAATCGCCCAATTAACAGTATAAGTAAATTCATTTTATAATAGAGATGAGACCGAAATTGTTACGAACAAAATAAATTACATGCACAAATTTTTTTTTAGCACCTAATAAAATTTACTCAAAAATAATCGTATTCCAGAAAGAAATACTCATGTAAAAACATTATTTAATAGGAAATTTTGCAAATTTTTGGATAATTCCAAAATAAACTCTTGCACGTTTGCGATTTTGCAAATCAGATTAAACTAAACTTTGCAGATGTAAGACACCACATGGTTTATTATTATTTTTTTTATAAACTGTCACATACAAATTGGCAATAATTCTTAAGAAAATTTGTTGCCATTTAGAAGTTGATTTTCCCATAGATAGATAGGAAAATTTTTTTGAAAAAGAGAAATTTTTTTTTGTTGCTATATAGAAATGAAAATTTTTGTTGTCATTCATTATTTATATCACTACACAAAATTAACAAACTATTACAACAAATACATCAAAGGAAACTAAATCAAATATGAGACATTCATATGAATCTCAACTAGAACAAATCCAACAAAATTTTATAGCTCATCATCTTGATAATCCAAAGCTAGAAAGTGCTTCTTGAAGGATTTTTCAATGCATCTGCAAAATTTTTAAGAATACATTTATCAGTCCAATGTACAAAAATAAAAAGAAAGAAAATCTTAAGACTAAACGTTTTTAATAGAAAAATTTCTAGAGAATAGAAAATTTTCTAAAGACCCAACGCTAATGCTTTCAACCAATTTAAATATTTTATCATGATCATTGATGTTGAATCATGAACATATTAAAAAAAATAATGACCTTATTAGGGCAGAATTTGGGAGAGACATTTTCTGAAGTCTTCCATTATGTTATCACAACAAAGATGATAAATTGATAACAATCATAAGTTATGAATACCTGTTAACCACTTAAGAACCAGCTCGGAAACATAATAATTCCTTTCTATAGGGTAATTGACAAAACTCTCATTGTACACAGATTGTTGAACTAGCACTATTAACTAAACATGATTCTAGATAACATAAATCCTTATGTCCTCAAATATTCTATTAAACTAACTGTTAAACTAGTAAAATATTGTCACATGTTTTGAGTCACCTATAAGCAACAGAAGGAAATGTAAAAATCACATAATCGAATTAAAAAAGACTAGCTCTCAAGGACAAAGACAGTTAACCACAGCTTCGAAAATAAAGTTTTGGATTATTAGTGTCAATTTAATCATGCTATGCATGGAAAAGACGTGTGGGTGCAAATGCTGGATGAACTCAACGAATGGTGAAGAATCTACTCAAAGCAGCCTGATACAAGCACTCTTAGGAGAAAAAATTTGACACAAGCTATAAAAAATGAAAAAAGAAAATAGGACCAAGACTTGATAGAAAACCAATAATCACACAAATATAAACAAGACTTCCTTCTATGCTGTAAAAATTCTAATGTTTGTCATTATTTGTTGCACATAGATAACTTCTTTTTGTGCAGTAAAAGTTCAGATGTTTTTGCAATTATTTATTGCACATAGATAACTTCTATGCAGTAGAAATTCAAATGTTTGTCATTATTTGTTGCACACAAATCATTTGTTTCTCAAGTTTTATATGAATGAAATCCGTCAAAAAAGTTATATATAAATGAAAATAAGATCATCTGTGAAGCAGGAAAAAGGAAAAATAATGCTCTTTAAAAGCATAACGCATATTTTCTAGAAGATGATTGCACTTTATGAATTTATTATTGTCTGGCCAAAAAATGGTTGTTTGGATATATGTAAAGCTTGATGGGACGCCAATCTTATGCACCCAGGAGCATGCAACGCTCTATGCTCTCGGGCGCATATACCTATTTTTTTTATTTTTTTTTGAAATTTCTTTTATAAAACTGTTAATATAAGTGTATTTAATATGTTTATAAATTTTTATCATTTTTGGAGTATTTTAGATATTTATTTTTGATTTTTAAAAATAAGTGGCATTTTAGATAATTTTAAATTACCTAAAATGCCATTGATTTTTAAAAATCAAAAATAAATATATAAAATACTCCAAAAATGATAAAAATTTATAAACATATTAAATATATATAGATTAATAATATTGTAAAAAAATAAAAAATAAATTAAAAAAATGAGTATATGTGCTCAGAAGCAACTGCATGCTCCCAGGCGCATAGGATCAGCGTCCGGCTTGATGACGATTTTTTTCAGCTTAAAAACGCATATGACAAACATCTGGCATTAATCCTCTATTGCAGGGTTGCCAAAAGGGCAGAAAGTGCTGATTCAAACGCACATGCCACCCATGCAGCGTCCACTGACAATGTCCAGATAAGCAAGCTCCCTGTCATCTGCCACGGTCAGACACGGCAGTTACAGTCAGATTTGACCACTTTGCTAAAGTCTCCCTCCATTTTGAAAAGTTTTATACTCATCGTTCAGTTTTTTTGTGCTATCCAAACAGCGCCGAAATAAAAAGCCATGCAAGTTTAAGACATGAAAGTAATGTTAGATGATAGCATCATAATTTTTAAGGAAAATTATTTGATGATATAGATAGCTGACAACGTTAAATAATGAAGATGATCTATTTAAAGTTTTTTCTCATATCTTTCCATTCATTATAGAAATTTGGTTTTGTAAACGATCTGCTCTGGTGCGTCGTCAGTTGCGCCGTGGCCTCGTCGCTGGCCGCCAAAACGATGAGAACGTAGCCCTCAGACACTAGCCTCCCCATCTCCGTCGCCGAAGACGTCAGATACACCAACATGTCTGCCAATTCGTTGTAGCCGCCGTAATACAACAGCGAGTGGATGAAATTCTCCTCCACTCATCTTCGATCGTAAGGGGACTTTTTTTTTTTTCACTGGAAAGGACGAGGGAGAGTTTGATGCTTTAGCTGCCGGAGATGGTAGGTATCGAAGCTTCCGCAGCAAGCTACCAGCGTACCCATCTACACGCACGTACTTCAATTTCTCACCTTCCCATTTTGCCACCGTTTGCTGTAACTCATCTCAGCCGCACATTTGAATTCAACGGCAGATGAGGCATTCGTAGATTCAACCAACAGTGAAAACGTTTGCACAGAAACCTGCCCCACACCCTTGACGCAAGACAACGTCATGCCTAACGTAATTAAAAAGACCAATAAGCGGCGCATTTTGATGCAATCATCTTCTATCTTCCATCCAATTCCTTGCCTCCCACTCAGACTCCAAACAATAATGGATTTCTTCTCCATCATCCTGGCAACTCTTCTAGTCTTCTTCTTCGTCATCTTCAACCATCTGTTACAGAAGAAGAACAAGTTCAAGAATCTCCCACCGACACCTCCATCTTCCCTTCCAATCCTCGGCCATCTCCACCTCCTCAAGAAACCCCTCTACCGTTCTTTGGCTTCTCTTTCCGCCCGCTATGGCCCCATACTCTATCTCCGCTTCGGCCACCGCCCTGTTCTCCTTGTTTCCTCCTCTGCTTTGGCCGACGACTGTCTCTCCAAGAGCGACATCATCTTCGCTAATCGTCCTCCCCTCCTCGCCGGCAAGCACTTGGGCTTCAATTACACTGGCATCGGCTCTGCTTCCTATGGTCCCCATTGGCGAAATCTACGCCGTCTTGCCACTGTCGAAATCCTCTGCTCACACCGCGTCCAAGAGCTATCTGCCATCCGAGCACGCGAGGTTCGTTCCCTTCTCAAAGCCCTGTTCCAGGCTTCACAAGCAGGAAAATCCACAGCCGAGCTGAAGTCGAGGCTTTCAGAGCTGGCCTTCAATGCAATGATGGGGATGATTGCTGATAAGCGTTACTACGGAGAAGATGTGGTAGATTCGGAGGAGGCAAAGCTGTTCCGGGGGCTCATGAAGGAGACGTCGGCTTTGACTGCTGTGTCTAATCTTGGGGATTTCTTGCCAGTTTTGGGGTGGATTGATTTCGGTGGGGTGGTGAAGAGGATGAAGAGATTGGCGATTTGGAGAGATGAGTTCCTGCAGGGCCTGATCGACGAGGAGCTAAGGGATAAGACGAAGAAGAATGATGAGATTTTGTGTGTGGGTAATGAGGAGTTAGGAATAAAGAGGAAGAAAAAGACGCTGATAGAAGTTCTTCTATCGCTTCAAGAAACAGAGCCAGATTACTACAGCGATTCACTCGTTAAGTCTATGATTACGGTAAGCATACGGACTCATCTCTTTCTTCTTCTTCTTTTTTCTTAAGCTGATCTGAAATCCCAAAGAATTCTTGGTTTGAACTTAAATTGAATAGTGGTGTGTAATTAAGAACGGGTAAAATGGCAATTTAACAGCCCTGTTACAAAAGACCAATTTGGTTTGGGTATGTTGATGGTTGAATTGTAATTGAACCCATCCATTATAGAGCAATGTTCAAAAAAATTCCTTTACATTTAAGCAACTGTTGAACTAGTTCAAGTGAGCTCAGTCTATTTCAATCACTGTAATTAACATATTATATTTAATGGATAATGATTCAATACACCTAAGTTTACCGAGGCTTATACACACTACAAAGAATATTAGGATTTAGGAACGAAGCTCGTTCACCGCTAAAAGTAAACATTTGATCACTAAATAGTTTTAACAATCGCATAAGTTCATTGCCAATTTGTTGTTAAAGATCCATTGCAAGAGAAATTTAAGAATGAAAAAAAGGTAATAATTCAATACATCTGTATGTATTGAACCTCAATACATAAGTTGTTTGAGTTTTCTTAATCTTTTTTTATTTTTATTTTTATGTAACCCTACGTATATTTAGTTGATGTAAAACTTTATCTTTTTACATATTTTTTATTATTTTGAAAAATGATAAATTTTAATACACACACACAATTACATGTAGGCTCACACAAAAATAAACAAAAATAAAAATAAGGGCTCAAGCAATGTATTGAATCATTACCCATAAAAAATATATTTCATTACCGAATGTAAAATTTTTAGATATAAGAAAAACTTTCAGCAACGATGTGAAAAATTATTACAAAAATATAAAACATTAACGACGAACTATGCACACACTGAGCCCAGCATCCTACCAGACACATGGCAAAAGCAGTCATCTTTTTAGTTTTTTGTCATGCTTTGTGTAAAGCAGGCTAATCATCTTCCATCTCTTATGTCTACACAATTTTGATAAAGCAATGGTAAAGAAGAACTACTAGCTGCTTGATGGCCAGTTCTCGATAGGACTCATTTTTTGAAGTATTTTGCATTTATATTCTTAGCTGATCATCTGGATTCGTTACTTGGACGCATGTGGTTAGGCATTATTAGGGGCAGGAACGGATACATCATCTCTGACCATGGAATGGGCCATGGCACTACTGCTCAACCATCCTCATGTACTGGAGAAAGCCAGAGCCGAGCTGGATTTGAAAGTCGGATCAGATCGTTTGCTCCAAGAATCGGATCTTTCCAATCTCCCTTATCTGCATTGCATCCTCAACGAGACTCTTCGATTGTATCCGGTTGCGCCACTTCTGCTGCCTCACTACTCATGTGAAGAGACATCCGTGGGTGGTTTCACGGTGCCGGCCAACACATTGCTGCTGATCAATGCCTGGGCGATTCATAGGGACCCAAAGGATTGGGAAGACGACCCAGATGCTTTCAAGCCGGAGAGATTTCAAGGGGTGGATGTGGGGAAGGAAGGGTGCAAGTTCATTGCATTTGGGCATGGAAGGAGGGCATGCCCGGGTGCAGGCCTCGCAATGAAGATGATGGAGCTAGTGCTGGGGTGTTTGATCCAGTGCTTCGAGTGGGAGCGAGTGGGAGAAGAGAAGGTGGACATGAGCGAAGGCGCTGGGCTCACCCTGCCTAAGAGGCAGCCATTGGAGGCAGTTTACAGGCCTCGCGAAAGCATGATTGGCATCCTTTCTCAGCTTTGATGATTTCAACCCCTTCTTCATCAAACAGCTTCATTCGTTCATGCATGAACCCTGCTCTGATGATATCAACCCTGATGCTTGTTTCGGTTATTTGTTCTTTTATGAGCTAAGCTTTCAATTATGTACGCAATGGGTTATTTGAAAATTAATATATAGAATAATATAAATAGTTTGTCCCCATCACTTCAAAGGAACCAACCTCTTAGATCGAAAATTCAACCATTTATATTGTTTAACATTATTTATTTTATGGTAGTATCAAAATCATTTCAATCTAGGTATTTAGTGGGCCTTACCTGCTTTAAAATACATGCATTGAGAACTTATATATATGTTTATCCATAGACATTTATTTATATGAAATTAAATCTACCATACAATTCCCTTTCAAAAAAAAAAAAAAAAAAACTACTATACAATACAATCACATCTGTATATGAACCAAAACAGAACTTTCGCATGTTCAGTAGCGTGGTTAAAGATGATTTTACCTTATTCATAAAAAAAAGAGATGATTTACCGATAATGGCATGCATATTTGAATTCCGACTAAGTCTAGCATTTTATTTGTCCAATTTTAAATCTACCATACAATACAATCGCTTCTGTATATGAGTCAAAACAGAGTTTTCGCATGTTCAGTAGCGTGGTTAAAGATGATTTTACCTTATTCATCAAAAAAAAGAAAAAAAAAAGAAAAGAAATGATTTTATCGATAAGGCGATAATGGCATGCGTACTTGAATTCTGACTAAGGTTAGCATTTTATTTTTTCAACAAATAAAGAATATTTTTAATATTTTTGGGGTTGCATAATCTTCCTCATTTTTTTATTCCCTAAGATATATAATTATTATTTATTTATTAAGAATTTGGCGTCCATGTAACCAAAGTTACACTAAGATTTTTTTTTATGTAACTCCATCTACTTTGACCATTTTTAATGATGATATAAAATTTCTCCGCCCATTAAATTTAAAATCATTTATTTTACTAGAAAATTAAGTTTTATCCAAATTTAATATATTTAAGATCCCATCTAAAATATATGCAAAATGAATGCAATAAAAATGATTTGATTTACATATCGATCTCAAAATTTTAATTTCAATATATAAAATATCTTTACTATTGTATAAATAAGTCTATAAATTATTATTATATTTTAATGTTTCTGGGTATGGATACAGATGGTCCCACTTCTATAAAATCTCTTTTCTATATAATACTCTCCATATTTAAAATTTTGATAGTTAATGAAAAATTAATTCCATTCATTATATTTAGGATCATTTATAGTATTTTCAAAAAATTTTATTTTTCTAATATCATTATGCATGGGTCCCACTGAAAATCAATATAATAAAGTAATTTAACACTAAATATTAATTCTAAAATTGTATTTTTAACATCTAATTGTCTAAAATATCATTTTTATATAGATAAATAATTCTATAAAATATTATTATATTCTAATATATGTGCAAATAGATCTAAGTATTTTTCATAATTTAAACATGAATAAATATATTTTTCAACAAATGTAGCCCTTAAACGTACTTGATCGGGATGAAACTTTATCTCATAGATAATCAAATGATATTAAACATAACAAATGAATTGAAACTTTCATCAAAAATTAAAATCTTAAAAGTTAAGAGAGTTACCTGACTCTGCTTTTATATAACTTGGTGGAAGTGGAGCCCGAATCTAAATACTTCTGCATTTTTCTTTATAAATATATTTTTTTAAGCAAATTCGGCCCATTTGCAGCTTCCGTTTTGATTTTAGCCCACTAGCAACTTTAATTAAGATGATTTTTAATCCTATAAAAAATAAATTATATTTAATAATGTGACTAGCGGATTTTGGATTCTGTCATATTCAAAGTAGGTTCCGTCCCATCCATGGGGGTACGCGCATGAAAATTTCCAAATTAAACAGGGTTACACTGAAGTGGAACCTATTAATAAATGATATATCGATAAAAAGAAATTTGGGACCGTAAGTTGCTTTGAACATTCAGAATGCCCTATGGTCATTACATTTAGAAAAATCATTGGTTTTATAAAATTCGGACTGAAACATAAAAATTTAAATTTGTAACTGTTTGATAAGATGGAATGGAATAAATATAGAGGTAATGTGAGAATACTTAAAAGTGATTAAAACAAAGTAAAAATGAAAAAAAATACGGTAGCTACATAATCAATGGAGGTACGTTCTGCGTTTCCATTACATTCTTAACTTACCAGACAGTCTATAAGAAAAAAATACTAAAAAAAAAAAGTGTGAAACATAGAAAATTAAATAATGCACTATAAGTTGAAAAACCAATTGCAAAACAATGACCGTCTTAGATTTTACTACGATTTCAGAAGGGATTGATTGTGTGAATTAAGAACATAGGATTGAGTAGCTAGGGTATGAAGCACTACTGAGAACTAATTATAACAAGCCTAATAGATATATAATTGGAGTACAAAATAAATCAGCTTCTTAAATTCCATTATTTTCATCCTTCACATTTGGGAAAGAACATCCATCATGAGCTCACATGACCAACGTTTTAAAAACCGGATCGAACTGAGCAGTTGGACTTGTTGGACCGTGAACCGGTCATGTCCTGGTTCATTGGTTTTCCTGGCTTGACCATCAGTTTGCAATGGTTGAATCGGAAAAACTGAAAACCGGTCACAAAACCGGTTCATTGCCCAGTTAGATTTTTAAAACATTGCACGGCCACCAATGGGCACGCTGACCCCTCCTTAGCTCATGTCTACCATCTCTTTTCCAACTCCCTATGAGAAGTCCCAAACCCAGACCCACTTCTCTCACGGCCATACCCGTCCTAGGACAAGCCCTCCTACCGCGCCCGAAGGGCATCAGCTTGTACCCATCCTTCCCTGATGCATCTCCACCGTTGAATCTCTCCGGCTTAAATCTCAAAGGATCAGACCACACCTCTGGGTCTCTCGGATGGCACACGCATTCACCAACAGCGTTGTGCCACGTGGCACGTGAAAGCCTCCTGCCATGCAAACCTCTGATGACTTATGGGGGATCAACAGTGGGGCAAGAAGGTACAACCTCAGTGTCTTGATGATAATGCTGTGGAGGTAACGAAGATTGGGGAGATCTGACTCCTTGATTAGTCGACTGTGGCCCATCTGGGCATCGACCTCTGATCTGGCTTTCTCCAGTTCATCAGGATGGTTGAGCAGCAGCGCCATGGCCCACTCTAGGATTACTGCTGAAGTTTTTGTTCCTGTGGGAATCAATGTCTGCTAAACGGCTGCAGCTAAGTTAGCTGATGGATATATAACACAAATTTAAAAAGGTAATTTCAAAATATACTCATATAATTTGACCAGAATTGTAGGCAGAATGTACTTCGGGCTCATAAAATTCATATTCCTTTCAAATTTAATTCTAACTCTGCTTATAAAACTTAAACTCTAACCTTGCTTGTGAAAATCAAGTTTGGGTTAAGTTTTGGATTAAATTTGTTTTCATTCTATTTAAGAGTGACAAGTTTAAAATTTGATAGCATGTACAATACCGACAAATTAAGTGAGTAAAAATAATTATGCATGGTCTAACTGCATTTTTTAAAAAATTTAATACAATATATTTCTAGAAAAAATTTAACCTTTTAAAATAAAATAAATGAAGAAAATTAATAAAATTAAAAGTAAATAATATAAATATAAGGTAGATGTAAACGAGAATAATATAATTTATTTATAAAATAATTGCGATATGACAAACATATATTCAAATATAAATATAAACAATATAAAAACATAAATTTGGAGAAATATTGTTTAGATATTATGTATGCACTATATTTTATATTAGATATATAAATACAGATTGAGCTCAAGTTTGCTTAAACCTTAACCTTATCCTATTTACAGTGGGTTACTCAGGTTTGAGTTTTTCAAAGTTGGATTTTAAAAATGCAAAATCCAATATGAAAAATTTTAAATTCTTTGATCTGAGTTTATAGGCTCAATTACGCCCAAATTGCACTTTTAATTATATGTATACCTACATGGTTTTAAAATGGTAAATAATCTTCACATAGTGAATATACCCACAACATTATGACTCCATTACAAAGTCGTCATAGTGTGAATATATTTGGAAATATATCCAAACTATGTAGAATAATATATAATTTAGAAAACTAAATGGACATATTCACAACATGATCAAACTGTGGGGACACATTTATAAATTATTCTTTTCTATAATTTTTGGATACGTATATATTTCAAAATTTTAAATAAATTTTTTTATAATTATTTAAGTAATTTTTATAAGATGAAACTTGGGTATCATCAAACCAACCCTAATTTAGATTGGGTAAGATGAAAAAAATTATTCTTTTATTTATTTGTAGATTGAGCTATCCTTTTTGTTAAAAACATAGTTATAAATGATAGGAGGTGTTCATTAATATCTAAAACTTTTCATTATTCATAACTACTATATTTTTAAATTTTTTTCACTTCTTCCAATCAATTATTCTATTTTAAATTATTTCTACATAATTAACCATACATCTAACCAATTTAATTTTTAACTTTATTCTATTTACTTATCATCATCACCCATATTATATTACATCATTTGCTCACATTTCAAAAATTTTTATATAAAATTTTTTTTATCAAAAGTTTTATCACTTTCCAAACATACTGTAAAATTAAAATTTAAGTTTTGTCAAAAGTTGCATTTAACAACATTTGTTGTAGCGAGCAGATGTTTATAAATGCATCCGATTTTTTGGTACTTATGACAAAAATTCAGCGTCAACTACATAAAAGTGGAGTATCTACTAACAAGTAGTTAAATTCATAATATTTGCAAGCAGATTCTATATTACTAGTAGCTGATTCTATTTGTTTGCAAATAATGATCATTATTTGAATATTGATCTTAGATATTATAGCATTAAAGGTAGCTACATTTTAATTCTGACTGTATATAAGAAGTTTTGTTGCATCATTAGTAGTGACAAGAAATTTACAACTAAAATATTTTTGCAAAATGCTTTTCAAAAAAATATATAGCTTTTAGCAATGAGAAAAACATTAATTTGCAGAACAACAATATTCCCGAAATTTCCAAAACCTACTGAAGTGAATGAAATTAAAAGAATCATCATTACAATAATGGAAGATAATAAAATAATTGTTATGAGACTACATATACAAATTGAAATCTATTAATTCCACCCAACAGTCGTCCTTCGGCAACGACCATGTCCTATTCCCAGTGGAGTGGGGTTGAATCAATGTTTTAAAAACCGAACCGGGAACTGAACCGTTTTTATGTCCGGTTCAGGTCCAACCGGTTCAACCGTGGTTCAAACCGTTTTGAACCGTGACGTCAGCATGACATAATTATGACGTAATAATTATATTTAATTTATTTTAATTATTTTAAAATTAAATTAAATATATAAATTCTCTAGAATATAAAAATTACACTTTGCATCAACAATACATTCAAGTACATCATATTAAAATTATTATGCAAATATAAACATTTATACTTGCCTTTTCCAACCTCTGTTACATGATTCCAACCTATATCATTTTTACCTCTTAATGCACAAGATTCAACAGCAACTAATGCGGAACTACTATTCATATTTGGGATACTTGCTGGCTCAGTAGGTGAGGGATTTGATTGGGTTTCTGACATTTTTTTAAACCTACAAGTCAAATTATAAACAACATTTTATCATGCATGCACATCTTATAATTATTATAAAAATGGGGGGGTCTATAGCAGTATTATTATTATTATTATTATTATTATTATTTTGATAGCAAACGGTAACCATGAGTCCGTAGAAAAATATCACTAGCAGACTATTTCCAAAGAAATTGCTAAAGATGAAAATGAAAACCTTATCATTGTTCAGCTGTGTTTAAGAGCTTGAGGCCTTTGCAGCTTGAAGCATTTCCACTATGAGTGTCTTCACATCCCTGAACAAGGAAATAGGTAAACATATGAGGTAATAAAATTTTGAGCGCCTCCAGGTACCTAGAAAGGGTAAAGGTAAAATGCATGAGGTGATGAAATATACGACTTTTTGACTAACACCATGCAAACGAAACCAATTGCTACGTTCACTTACGGTAGAGGGGAAAGGTAGAGCAAAATAAGTGAAAAAAGAAAGAAAAATGTCAGCCGGCTCTCATTTTTATCAATTTAAGTAAAACATTATTAATCATGCCTATTTATCCATCCTTCTCATGTGCTATATCACCGTTTCTGGTACCATGGCAACCATCCAATTCTATAATACTGCAACTTTCATTGGTTGCAGCAATCTCTGCTACAATATAGTTATACAAAATGACACAAATAATTCCCTGGCATGCCACTAAAAAACATATTAGCCCAGTTTATGCATTCATCAAGATGCTAGTGGTTTCTTACAGTCTGCAAAGCATATGGCAATCCTAATGGGCACTCTTACATGTTTGATCTTGCACACAATGGAATTCCCTCACAACTTATGAGAAAAACGTGATGATAGTGATGGAGATTGTCAACAGGTGCTCATAATGAAACCTGGCACCAACTTCTGTCAATTATGAATAACAAGAACAATCAATCCAATTAACACAAGTGACAATGGATGAAAACAAGTTACAGACACAACATTGTAGTGCATTTCAACATGCTCAGAATCAATATCCCAAAATGCAAAATTGATAGCCTACCAGAAGACTGTGGTTATCATGAGAAGCAAAAGAGACTTCAATAATACTTTTTTTTTAATAATGGTTTTAATGTGGGGCTTACTTCCTATCCTCTGCACGTCTGGGGAAAGGAATCCAGAGCTTGAAACTGCTCCCTTGGTAGCTAGCCTGATATGAATAACAAGAAAAGCCACACATCAGATATCATTTCTTTCTCGACGCTTTAATTCATTTTAATATTGTACAACCAGAATGGGTCTTAAACTTTCACTAAAACAAACCTCCTACAACTTGTGGTAGGTTCACTGGAATGCATAGAAATTCCACTTGATTGGAATTACATTTCTGGGGAAGAATTTGTGTTTGCTTGATGCCTATGCACAGGGATTCTATATGGATGGAGCTGCCTAATACCACATTGACCAAGGCAGAGACAAGCTGTTGTTCAGTTATTTCAATGTGTTGAAAACAGCACAGAGGAAACAAAGCTGATAACGAGTCCACAATTTGTTTTTCAATAAAAAAATCTATTATGCAAATTCCTGCATGGAATCGTCTGCCTGCTCGGATTCTATGGCCGGTTCGTCGGATGCACCGGAAGCATGGAATCGATGACGGAAACAGAGACGGTTCTGGCGGAAACAGAGACGGAAACAGACCAAACCGAAGAGAAGCTCCAATCGACGCTGCCGACTGTTGCCGGATGCCTGCTCGGATTCTATGGCCGGTTCGTCGGATGCACCGGAAGCATGGAATCGATGACGGAAACAGAGACGGTTCTGGCGGAAACAGAGACGGAAACAGACCGAACCGAAGAGAAGCTCCAATCGACGCTGCCGACTGTTGCCGGACGTCGATTCCAGCCGGCTGAACGTCTTCGATCTGTTGCGGCAGATGGCGACGGTGGGTTCGCAGAAACCCTAGCCGCTGGTTTTGCCGCGAAGACGATGAACAGGGGGAGGCGGGGAACGAGTGTCGGCGGCGGGGCCCGCAGTAAAGGTTTTTTTATATTTTTTTTTTTAAAATAATGAACGAACCGAGCCGCGGTCAGACCGGTTTTTACGGTCCGACCGGCC